>CM029022.1:33089643-33694809 GCA_016801055.1 Panax notoginseng
CTTTTGGAATAGATGAGGATGTCATCAATAAAGACAACAACGAACTGATCCAAATATTCTTTGAATACACGGTTCATCATATCCATGAAGGCAGCAGGAGCATTAGTCAATCCAAAAGACATTACTAAGAATTCATAATGCCCGTACCGAGTTCTGAAGGCAGTCTTTGGAATATCCTCAGTTTTAATCTTCAGCTGATGATATCCAGAACGAAGATCGATCTTTGAAAAGAATTGTGCTCCTTGCAACTGGTCAAACAGGTCATCAATGCGAGGTAGCGGATACCTATTCTTGATGGTGACATGGTTCAATTCTCGATAGTCAATACAAAGTCGCATACTCCCGTCTTTCTTCTTTACGAATAAAACAGGAGCACCCCAAGGAGACGTACTAGGACGAATAAAACCGATGTCCAACAACTCCTGTAGTTGGACTTTTAACTCCTGAAGTTCAATAGGAGCCATTCGATATGGGGTTTTAGAAATGGGCTTTGTACCGGGTTCAAGGTCAATAAAGAATTCAATTTCTCGTTCCGGGGGTAGACCGGGAAGTTCTTCAGGAAATACATCGGAAAATTCTCTAACAATAGAAATATTATTCAAATCTGACTTGTCTTTGTTCAAATCCATAACATGGGCTAAGAAAGCTTGACATCCGTTTTTCAATAAACGAATAGCTTTGTGGCTTGATATGACAGTGACTGATTTTAGTGGTTTAGTAGTTTGAATTCGTATGACAGGTTGGTTAGGAATATGAAAACTAACAACCTTACGAAAACAATCAATTTTAGCATGATGAGTGGTTAACCAATCAATTCCTAAAATCACATCAAAAGCAAGTATCTTTAAAGAGATAAGATCAACAGGTAATGTGATAGTGCCAACTTGGATCATGCAAGATTTATAAACTGTAGATGTAACGAAGGTTTCACACCAACGGAGTTTCAACAGATAAGTTAAAGTCCAATTTCTCCGGAGTCAAGTTTAAACGTTGAGCACAAGCAGGAGAGATAAAAGAATGGGTAGAACCGGTATCTAGTAAAGTATAAACTTCGCAAGAATTCAAGATTAGCTTACCCGTGATCACCTCGTTCGGGTTTCTCGCGTTTTGGCCAGTAACGACAAACGCCCTTCCAGGAACCGCTGATTTCGACTTATCCGGACAACTTTTGGAGTCACCATCCCCGCTGAACTTGGTTTTGCTACAGAACACTCTCGAGCTATATGACCTTCCTTTCCACAGTTATAACATACCTTGGATTGTTGTGGGCAGTTTGGGCTGATATGTCCCTCTTTCCCCCACATTTGTAACATACGACCGGTGGTCGTTCTCCTCCCCTAGAAACAGTTGATGTTTGTGCTGACGTCTTCACGTTATCATTGTTGTACCTTCTCTTCTTGAAATCTCCTCCCGACTCGCTCCTTCTATTATCACGACCACGATTACCACCAGAGTGGTTACCGCTTTTGTCCGAATGTTTTCCTCCCTGCTGGTTTTCATTGCTTCGATGACTGCCGCCACCGTATGACCCTGGTTGTGGTCCCTCGGTTGCACATACTCATTATCTCGCTCTAATAATTGAGCCCTGTTTACAACATCTGAATATAAAGAAAATTTATGAGAGATAAGATATTGCCGAATCTCGGGTTTTAGACCTCTCAGAAACATCCTTGTCATTCGTTCCTCATTTTCGACCAAATGAGGTGCAAACCTGGATAACTCTGCAAACTTCGCCTCGTACTGGGACACCGTCATGTTGTTTTGTTCCAGTCTAATAAACTCAACCTCCTTCATATGACGAATACTTTCAGGAAAGTACTTGTCATTGAACAGTTTTTGAAATGTTTCCCAGGACATGTTGAGTGCGTCAGGCTGGGTACGCTTCACAGACTCCCACCAGTAGTCTGCCTCACCCGCGGAACATAAATGTGGCGAATGGAACCTTCTGTTCCTCCGTGCATCCCAAGACATCAAATATCTTGGTAATTTGCTTGACCCACGTTTCCGCCATGATCGGATCCGGCTTTCCCTTAAATTCTGGTGGTCCCAATTCTTTGAACTGCTTAGCTGTGACAAACCGCGCGTTGTTATCATTTCCACCCGTATTCTGCACACGAGTCTCCCTCGTCTGATTTTGCATGAACTGCAAAAAGCTCCTAAACATTCCATCATTCATCGTTTGCTCGGTAACGTTGTTTACAGGAGGAATATTGCCTTCCTGTTGCACGTTCCCCTGGGTAGTGATCAAAGGTGTCTCCACGGTCTGATTTACTCCATTATTAACGTTCTCAGCTGCCATTCTTAAATACTGCCATAAAACAAGGGTTAATAGTCATGTCATATATTATCCCTATACTCTGACCGACCAAATAAACACCAAATAAACTTAGTCAGGTCATACTAGCGAAGGAATTCCCCGTCTCTCCCCTCCTAGTTCTTGTCTCACATCTCAGCCAGGGATCATATCCCTAAGCTCTGATACCAACTGTGACGCCCCCAAAATAGGTATACAACACCCATTCTGAGTCGCCAAATACATGGTACAGAAAGCAAACTACAACTTCAATAATACAATTGTCGTGCAAAATACGACAACACATACTGTGAGTTTAAATACAAATATTGTCTTCTAGACAATATCCACACTCAAATAAATCCTCATTACAATTATTCAAACACTATTTTACAGAAATAGTGAGGACTGCTAATACATCTTTCTAGAACCATCACTCCATACCCCGACTAGATCCTGCTATGTTCTCACCTCCTGAGAAGAAAAATGGAACAAAAAGGAAAAGGGTGAGCTCAACTAGCCCAGTAAAGAATATTATGACTAAGATAATATACAACAAATTATCGTTAGTCTTCAACAGGGAAAAATCTGATAAAATATAATCGACAACAAGTTTTAGATCAACAACTGCAGCGGAAACAGCAAACCATTAGAAGAGTCAAGTAGAGAAAGAATTCTACTATCTTCTAAGATTTAAAAGTCCATCATCAATATTTTATCCCTGTAACATCAATTAATAATCATCTTTAACCAAATATTCATCTTTGCACTACAGGCCAAAGATATTCATTTGTATCATCAGTCGTCATGTTCATCTCAACACCTGTTCATCTTTGCACTACAGGCCAAAGATATTCATCAAGTAATTATACATCTTTGCACTACAGGCCAAAGATATTCAGTAATATCATCATTTAGGACTGAGGATGATGAAAAATATCTTAAAGAGAACGAATCCAATGAGACAGAAGGACAAATAGTAGGGATTCGTATAACAGTTTATATCAATAATACTTCATAATAATCAATTGTGAAGCAGAATTCAAAAATAAAGATCAAAACATGGATACAATCAAAGATAGTAACCATAATAGACATCTTGGACAAAAAGGGAAAATTTTATTTTTCGGTGAATAGTGCCGTATTCCGTGAATAGTGCCGTATACGTGAATAGTAACCCCCGACACAAAAAGTTCCAAATTTGATAAAAACTCATATCAATATTTCAGCATAATGATATTGAAGAAAATAATATCATTAAGAAGAAAATAATATCCCTTACCTCAAAATATCAGTACTTCTGGTCGGAATAACCGGTATAAGGCTGAAAGAAACTTGCTCTGATGAATAGAAACTCTCAAAGTATCTAAATACTCACAAAATACACTCAATAATCTAGAGAGAGAAAGAGAGAAAACTTGTTTCTGGTGTGATTTTCAATTCTAACTTAGCCCTCTATTTATAGGAAAATTTTGGTAGGTTTGACCTGCAACCTGATGGCTTTACCTGCTACTATTCCCACCCACCACATTTGAAATATAATTCAGCACATTTCTTCACCAACCACAAGTGGGGCCCACCAATTCTAGAATTTTCCACCAAAATGATAAACTCTCGAAAATTCAACAATTTCTGAACCAGTCATCTTGTAAAATTCATAATAAATCATACGTTCATTTTTAACGGTTCAAAATTTGTGGACATATACTCAACTTATATATGTATAACATATCCAAAAATTACCACGATCCAACGGTCGGATTAAAAATTATAACCCCCGCAAAATATCTCAAAAACCCTGATTTTTAAATACCTCCATTCCGACAAAAATACTGATAAAAACCTCAACATTAACTCCTTCATTTTTAACCACAAAAATATATCCCTCATTTATATCCACATAAAATAAATATTTCCTTATCATATGAATCAATAATTAATTATTCACAAATAATATTACAGAATCACATTTATGACAACCAGGCCGTTCCCAGGAAAGAGGGGGCTTTCCAATAAGGATTTCTCCTTACTGGCGCGCAATTAGATGACCAAACCTCTCCTTAGACAGAACTTTCTAGACATTGCCAATAATGTTATCTAATAATATTATTCAAATAATATGAATTATTGATCTGATAAATGAAAATACTGTGCAGCAACAATTATTGAAACAACAATAATATAAAATATCAACGCAGCAATTATTGAATCAATAAAATAAAATATTGAATAATAACTACTGTAACAATTATTGAGTAGTGCCTTCTTACGTAAGAATCAATAATTGGTGCAATACCGTGTGCTACTGTATTTTAACCACCGGGTATTCCAACAGTATTAACGGTAACAACTACGCCGTTATTTATAAACAACTTATACTTGTCGTTTTCTTCATCCAATCGCTTTCCGTTATGGGGCCCACACAAGGCTGTGTCGTCGTACGAATATTCCCCGACAGCAAGAATATTCCACGACCAACCGAATATTCACCGACCAAAAATAAATATTTTATAACCACTTGCTTATTTTGCAAAATTTGCACATTTCACCCATAACCAAAGTATTATATCAAATTAACCCCTTATTATTCACAATAATATTTAGAGAAAATTTGATTTTATTCATTAATAAGTTGGGGTCTTACAATAGATGCTATTTGGGTTATTGTTGATAGATTAACCAAGTATGCCCATTTCATTTCTTGCCTATTACGGTAGACTTATCCCTTGAACGTCTTGCTATTATGTACTTGAATGAGATTGTGAGATTGCATGCATGCCAATAAAAAAAATCCATAGTTTCGGATCGTGACCCAAGATCCTTCACGATTTTTGGGTTAGCTTGCAGAAAAGTTATGGGCACGGATTTATGATTTAGTTCAGCATACCATCCTCAAACGGACGGGCAATCAGAGAGGACTATTCAAACCCTTGAAGATCTATTAAGACTCTGTTTCTAGATTTCAAAGGAAAGTTGGGATAAGTACTTGCCATTGGTGGAATTCTCCTACAACAAACAGTTATCAGGCAAGTATAGGTATGCTCCATTTGAAGCCTTATATGGACGAAAGTGTCGTTCTCCAGTATGCTGGGACGAGGTGGGTGAAGCAACATTGTTGGGACCCAGAATTGGTACGCATAACTACAGAGAAGATCTAAACAATTCGACAACGTATACAAACGGCACAAGATCGACAAAAGAGTTATGCGGATCTTCATCGAAAGGATGTAGAATTCAATATTGAGGATCATGTATTGTTATGTGTTGCACCATGGAAGGGAGTTATAAGATTTGAGAAGAGAGGAAAGCTCAATCCACGATTTGTCGGTCCATTTGAGATTCTTGACCAAATAGGAAATGTGGCCTACAGGCTCGCATTACCTCCAAGCATGTCTCGTGTTCATAATATTTTTCACATATTTGTGCTTCGTAAATATGTGAAAGACCCGAACCACATAATTGAGTTAGAACCAGACGAGATAGCCGAAGATTTAACGTACGAGGAGGTACCTGTTAAGATCTTGGATAGGAAAGAGCATGTTCTACGCACGAAGGTTATACCACAAATTAAGATTTTGTGGAGAAACCATGCTATTGAAGAAATGACCTGGGAGTTGGAATCAGAAATGAAAGCGAGGTATCCTCACCTTTTTGAAACACCAGGTACGTACGTCAATTTCGAGGATAAAATTTCATAAGGAAGGGAGGTTGTAAGACCCCAACTTATTAATAAATGAAATTAAATTTCCTCTATTTATTATTTTGAAATAGAAAGAGTTGATTTGATTAATGTGGTTAATTATGGGTAAAATTCGCAAATATTTCAAATAAGCAAGTGGTTATAAAATATTCATTTTTGGTCGGTGAATATTTGTTTGGTCGTGGAATATTCTTGCTGTTGGGAAATATTCGTACGACGGCGCAGCCTTGTGTGGGCTCCATAACTCAAAGCGATTGGATGAAGAAAACGACAAGTATAAGTTATTTATAATTAACGGCGTAGTTGTTATCGTTAATACTGTTGGAATACCTGGTGGTTAAAATACAGTAGCACACGGTATTGCACCAATTATTGATTCTTACGAAAGAAGACACTACTCAATAATTGTTACACTAGTTACTGTTTAATATTTTATTTTATTGATTCAATAATTGCTGCATTGATATTTCATATTATTGTTGTTTCAATAATTGTCACTGCACAGTATTTTTCATTATCAGATCAATAATTTATATTATTTGAATAATATTATTAGATAACATTATTGACAATGTCTAGAAAGTTCTGTCTAAGGAGAAGTTTGGTCATCTAATTACGCGCCAGTAAGGAGAAATTCTTATTGGAAAGCCCCCACTTTCCTGAAAACGGCAATGGTTGTCATAAATGTGATTCTGTAATATTATTTGTGAATAATTAATTATTGATTCATATGATAAGGAAATATTTATTTTATGTGGATATAAATGAGGGATATATTTTTTGTGGTTAAAAATGAATGAGTTAATGTTGAGGTTTTTATCAGTATTTTTGTCGGAATGAAGGTATTAAAAATTAGGATTTTTGAGATATTTTGCGGGGGTTATAATTTTTAATCCGACCGTTGGATCATGGTAATTTTTTGATATGTTATACATATATAAATTGAGTATATGTCCACAAATTTTGAACCGTTAAAAATGAACGTATGATTTATTATGAATTTTACAAGATGACTGGTTCAGAAATTGTTAAATTTTCGGAGTTTATCATTTTGGTGGAAAATTCTAGAATTGGTAGGCATCACTCTTGGTTGGTGAAGAAATATGCTGAGATTTTTATTCAAATATGGTAGGCTTGAATAGTAGCAGGTATAGCCATCAGGTTGCAGGTTAAGTCTGCTTCGGCGTGCTAACATTTTCCTATAAATAGAGGGCTAAATTAGAATTGAAAATTACACCAGAAACAAGTTTTCTCCCTTTCTCTCTAGATTATTGAGTGTATTTTGTGAGTATTTAGATACTTTGAGAGTTTCTATTCATCAGAGCAAGTTTCTTTCAGCCTTATACCGGTATTCCGACCAGAAGTACTGATATTTTGATGTAAGGGATATTATCTTCTTCTTAAATGATATTTTCTTCAATATTATTATGCCGAAATATTGATATGAACTTTTTATCAAATTTAGAACTTTTTGTGTCGGGGTTACTATTCACGTATACGTTCTATTCACGTATACGGTACTATTCATGAATACGGCACTATTCACCGAAAAATAAAATTTTCCTTTTTTGTCCAAGATATCTATTATGGTTACTATCTTTGATTGTATCCATGTTTTGATCTTTATTTTTGAATTTTGCTTCACAATTGATTATTATGAAGTATTATTGATCTTGGATAAACTGTTATACGAATCCCTACTATTTGTCCTTCTGTCTCACTGGATTCATTTTCTTTAAGATATTTTTCATCATCCTCAGTCCTAGATGATGATATTACTAAATATCTTTGGCCTGTAGTGCAAAGAGGAATGATTAACTGATGAATATCTTTGGCCCGTAGTGCAAAGATGAACAGGTGTTGAGATGAACATGACCGACTGGTGATACAAATGAATATCTTTAGCCTGTAGTGCAAATATGAATATTTGGTTAAAGATGATTATTAATTGATGTTACAGGGATAAAATATTAACGATGGACTTTTAAATCTTAGAAGATAGTAGAATTCATTCTCTACTTGACTCTTCTAATGGTTTGCTGTTTCCGCTGCAGTTGTTGATCTAAAACTAACTTGTTGTCGATTATATTCTATCAGATTTTTCCCTGTTGAATACTAATGATAATTTGTTGTATATTATTTTAGTCATAATATTCTTTACTGGGCTAGTTGAGCTCACCCTTTTCCTTTTTGTTCCATTTTTCTTCTCAGGAGGTGAGAACATAGCAGGATCTAGTCGGGGTATGGAGTGATGGTTCTAGAAAGATGTTTTAGCAGTCCTCACTATTTCTATAAAATAGTGTTTGAATAATTATAATGAGGACTTATTTGAGTGTGGATATTGTCTAAAAGACAATATTTGTATTTAAACTCACAGTATGTGTTGTCATATTTTGTACGACAATTGTATTATTGAAGTTGTAGTTTACTTTTTGTACCATGTATTTGACTACTCAGAATGGATGTTGTATACCTATTTTGGGGGCGTCACAATAACCCTTCACATATAACACTAGAAGTCGGCTATAATGGCATTTGTTTAAAAATAGTCTACAACAATTATTCATAAATTTAAAGAGTAACTTTTTTTAAAATTTGATATTGGAAATATGGAATGACTCCATAACAAACTTACTTAGTGGTGGGCTAAATATTAACAAATATGATAGGGATGACCCTACATATCCGTTATAATAGGGTCCTTAACACTAATTTACAACAATTATAAAGTTTTTATAAAAATAAAACATCCACAAAATAATTATAAAAATAACGCAACACAATAATACGTTGTTAAAGTTACGGAGTATTGACTCCCTACACGTCAGTTACCGACTTTCATATTTCTAACTAACCGGCCTTAAATTTACTCTAATGAAGAAAACATGCAACTTTGAGATCAGAAAAAATATAGCAACGACATATCGGAGAAGACGAATTCTCCAACGACGATGCAACTCTGAGATCGGATAATATCGGAGAAGATCATCAGCATCTTTAAGATCAGTAACCAGCCTCTGTAACAACTTTGATTGTTGATTGATTCGTTACAGATTTGTATACTGAGGTATTTTAGTTTAAAATTTATATGCATATAGTTACCCCGTGGTTACTATATACTCGTATATTGGTTACCTTTTTTAAATTTTTAGCTTTTTAATTGGTCACAAAGTCAGTATACTGACTGTTTTGATTGCAAAATGCATGAAAAATATATTTTATATTCTGGTTTCTAAGTACATATAAATTGGTTACTGTTATTTATTGATTTGGTTATTGTATAATGTTTATTTGGTTGCTGTATACTTTAAATGTATATTCTAGTGATATTTTTTATATTGATGGTTACTTATTAAATACATTAGTTACCTTCCTGCAACTGTTGGATCTTTAAGTACATATTGATATTTTTTATATTGTTTATTTTTGCTGTAAAATGCATGAAAAAATATATTTTATGTTACGGATACTAAGTAAATATATATTGATTACTGTCTAATTTAGATTTGGTTAGTATATAATGCTGACTTGGTTACTGTGTAATATTATCATGGTTACTGTATTATATTACTGTGTTTTATGCTGATTTTTTTATATTGATGGTTACTGATTAACTATATTGGTTGCTTTCATACATTTGTTAGTCTTTAATTTGTAACAAAATTATTACTGATTATTTTGGTTGTAAAATGAATGTAAAAATATTTTTTATAATCTTGGTTACTAATTACATATATATTGGTTACTGTCTAATATGTATTTAGATACTATAAGGTATTTATTTGGTTACTGTATAATGTTATTGTATTTTATAATTATTTTTTTTATATTGGTGGTTACTTATTGACTACATTTGTTACCTTCATACAACTGTTAATCTGATTATATATATTGGTTGTTGTATACTATTTAATTGGTTACTGTATAATATTTATTTGATTGCTAAATAATATTAATGTACACTTGTACTGATATTTTTTATATTCATTGTTACTTATTAGCTACATTGGTTACCTTCATACAACAGTTAGTCTTTAGTTGGTAACAAACATATTATTACCAACTAAAGACTAACATAAAATGGATCAAATCTTTTCATAAACTGACACACTTGCTCTTCAACCGTATCAATTTATTACCAACTAAAGACTAACAGTTATATGAAGTTAACCAATATAGTCAATAAGTAACCATCAATATAAAACAAACCAGTATAAAACACACTAATATTATACAGTAATCATAATAACATTATACAGTCACCAAATTTAGATTAGACAGTAACCAACATATATCTATTTAGTAATCAGAACATAAACACAATTTTCATTACATTTTACAGTAAAAAACAACAAATATAATGTGTTTGTTACCAACTAAAGACTAACAGTTGTATGAAGGTAACCAATGTAGCTAATAAGTAACCATGAATATAAAAAATATCAGTACAAGTGTACATTAATATTATTCAGCAACCAAATAAACATTATACAGTAACCAATTAAATAGTATACAGCAACCAATATATATAATCAGATTAACAGTTGTATGAAGGTAACCAAATGTAGTCAATAAGTAACCACTAATATAAAAAAAATAATTATAAAACACAATAACATTATACAGTAACCAAATAAACACCTTACATTATCTAAATACATATTAGACAGTAACCAAGATATATGTAATTAGTAACCAAGATTATAAAAAATATTTTTACATTCATTTTACAACCAAAATAATCAGTAATGACTTTGTTACAAATTAAATACTAACAGATGTATAAAGGTAATCAGTATAGTTAATCAGTAACCATCAATATAAAAAAATAAGTATAAAACACAGTAATATAATGTAGTAACCACGATAATATTACACAGTAACCAAACCAACATTATATACTAACCAAATTCAAATTAGACAGTAACCAACATATATTTATTTAGTATCCATAACATAAAACATATTTTTCTATGCATTTTACAGCAAAAATAAACAATATAAAAAATATCAATATGTACTTAAAGATCCAACAGTTGCAGGAAGGTAACAAATATATTTAATAAGTAACCATCAATATAAAAAACATCAGTAGAATATACATTTAAAGTATATAGCAACCAAATAAACATTATACAGTAACTAAATCAATAATAAACAGTAACCAATTTATATGTACTTAGTAACCAGAATATAAAACATATTTTTACATGCATTTTGCAATCAAAACAGTCAGTATACTGACTTTGTGACCAATTAAAAAGTGAAAAATTTAATAAAGGTAACCAATATACGAGTATATAGTAACCACGGGATAACTAAATGCATATAAATTTTAAACTCAAATACCTCAGTATACAAATCTGTAACGAATCAATCAACAATCAACAATTATTTTGTGGATGTTTTATTTTTGTAAATAATTTATAATTGTTGTATATTAGTGTTAAGGACCCAAAATGTTAAAAGAAACAAAAAAGGTAATCCAATACGGTTTGTTCGACTACCAGTATTTGGAGGATTTGTAGCGATAGTTTTTGCAGTGTTAGCGAGTTAAATAAAAAAATTGATATTTTCACAACACTTTTTAATATTTTCATATGAAAAGTGTCGCTATAGTTGTATATTGACGGTAAAAATAGTCGTTATATGATCAATAACGACAGTTTTTATGTAGAAATATCATTTTTTGTTGTGAATTTATCAATTTCTTTAAATAAACCACGTTTAAAATAAGTTGTTACTAGATGAACAAATTTTTCAAGTATATTTGAACTTTCAAACGAGTAACCAAATATACATTAAATAAAGAGCTTTATTATTGTAAGACCCCGAATTTTATGAAATAAAAGTATTCAATTTTTCTTATAATTACTATTCAGTAAATGGTTAAATTGATAAAAGTTTAAAGTTATGAGTGAAATATGATTTTTTTTCAAAATAAGCAAGTGGTTATAAAATAATCATTGTTGTCGGGGAATATTCTTTTTGTCGGGGAATATTCGTACGACGGCGCAGCCATTTGTGGGCCCCATAACAGAATAACTGTCGGGTGAAGAAAATGACAAATTTGAGTTTTTACAAATAACGGCGTAGTTGTTACCGTTAACACTGTTAGAATACCCGGTGGTTAAAATACAGTAATACGCGTTATTGCACAGTAGCACATGGTATTGCATAGTATTTTTGAAATTATTGATTCTTACGTAAGAAGGCACTACTCAATAATTGTTACAGTAATTACTGTTCAATATTTTATTTTATTGATTCAATAATTGCTACGTTGAAATTTTATATTATTGTTGTTCAATAATTGTTGCTGCACAGTATTTTCCATTATCAGATCAATAATTCATATTATTTGAATAGTATTATTAGATAGCATTATTGGCAATGTCTAGAAAATTCTGTCTAAGGAGAGGTTTGGTCATCTACCATGTATATGATAGAAGTATACTCTGTAAATTTCAGAATTTTTAGACAAAAGTACAATTTTTGATAAATGTCTAAATATTCGGCTATTTTGGCCATATGAAAAATAGTAAATGACTTTTAAAAATTCTGAGAAAAATATATGTTCAATATGGGACTATATTATGCTAAATCCCAGAAAAGAAATATTTTTGGAACTGATTTGGTATTTTTTTATGAAAATGGTCTAGTTATGAGTAAATGAATTAAATATGTTTTGTGAAGAAAGAAAATTGGAAAAATAGGATTTTATGGCTTGAGAATCCTATATGAGGTATATGCAGATTTTTGATGAGGGTTTTGGTTATTGATGATGAAATTGTAAGAGTTGGCATTTTATGATGATTAAATGCATTAATTAGTAAAGTGTAAAAAATTAAAATAAATTGTTTATAAGCTTAAGAAATATTATTCTTTCAATATCATTATACCGAAATATTGGTATGAATTTTATTGTAGAATTTCTATCTTTTGTGTCGGGGTTACTATTCATGAGTTACGAATATTACTCTTGAGATTAAAACTATATGTTGATCATATTATTTTTATCATCATATATAACATTTTTATAACCCTGATGTTGAAATTCTCTTTCACTGGAGTGTAAAGATGGATAGATTATTGGTATGATCATGACTAGGGTTCTCTTTGGCCTGTAGTGCAAAGTTGAATTGTGACTGGTATGATCATGACCATTGAATTTATAATTGAATATCTTAAGCTTAAGTGCAAAGGTGAATTGATCAACATGGTTATAATTATTGTTTATATAAATTCTGAAATGATTATATATTTCTTTGAGATATGAATATATTTGGCCTGTAGTGCAAATATGAATTGTTGATGAATATCTTTGGCATGTAGTGCAAAGATGGCCTGTTGATGAATATCTTTGGCCTGTAGTGCAAAGATGAACTATTGTTGAATATCTTTGGCCCGTAGTGCAAAGATGGTTTGTTGATGAATATCTTTGGCCCGTAGTGCAAAAATAGATTTGTTAGTATGATTATAAACAGGAATTGTGATTTGGTATAACCATGATCTTTGATGTTTCAGGTAAAGACAGGTGATGAAAATATTCTTCGTCCTGGGTGCGAAGAAAAATTTATAGTCACAATTATGATTATGAGTTATTCATATGATTGTGGAAAGGAACTGTTGAGTGATGTTACATGGATAAAATATTGTTGGTGGATTTTTAACATGGAGAAGATAATAGACTTTATAGTCTATTTGACTCTTCTAATGAATTGCTCGTTCCGCTGCAACTATGGTTGAAATTTTTATCATTTACCATATGTTCTAAATCTCTGATTTATTGTTGATGAAGGCTATTGATAATTGAATTATCTTTAGTCATGATATTCTTTACTGAGCTAGTTGTGCTCACCCTTTTGCTTCACAATTCCTTTCAGGTAATAAGAGTGTAGCTGGGTCGAGCGGGGGTAACAAGGGAATAGAACGGTGGTCATCATTTAGTAGTTATATTTGGTGAAGAAAATAGGGTGAGGCGAACCCAACGTTGGAAGGGTGTTTTGTCACTATCATACAAGATGTCTAATGACATACAACCTCGTGTCATCATAGGACAGGGTTGTGCTCATCCACTTGCTGAGTATATCTATGGGCACTACCTATATAATCTTGGTGTTTGTTTGAAGTATAATTCTCAATTAGAGACAGTGGAGATAATGATAATTCAAGAGAAGACTCACCATTGGGAAGAATATGATAGTAATCTTCTCGTTTTTCTTTGGGGTCTATTGGGTCAACCAAGGATAATTCTGTGGCCATATGATATCTATCATAACCTAGACGCGTGGCCTCCCATGTACGAAGGTTTCCTTGAGCACTTCCCAAAGATTCTAATTTCTAAAACAGTTTTTGACTATACCTTTATGTAAGGTGTTATTGTGAGGTGATGTCCACGGTTGGAACATGAGTCACATTTGGTATATATTTGTATCCAAACTCACAGCATATGTGTTGTTGTATTTTGCACGACAATTGTTGTAATAAAGTTGTAGTTGTTTTCTGTACCATGTATTTGACGACTCAGAATGGGTTGGGTGGAATGGACCTATTTTGGGGTTGTCACAGGTGGTATCAGAGCTTGGGGATATGATCTCTGGCGGAGATCGGGGAATACAACTAGGAGGGGAGAGATGAGTAAATCCTTCGCTAGTGTGTCCTACCTAAGCTTATTTGTTGGTCTGTCATAATATCGGGATATTATGTGATATGTTAATTTGTTAAATTAACACTTATTTTGAAGCTGTATTCTAGAATGTTATTTGAAATACAGAAGATGAGCAATGGAGAAATTATGATGACAGAGAAGATGGAAATTGAAATGAAAGGAAGGTATTCTCAACTCTTTGAAATACCAGGTACGTAAATTTCGGGGACGAAATTTCATAAGGAGGGGAGATTGTAAGACCCCGAATTTTATGAAATAAAAGTATTCAATTTTTCTTATAATTACTATTCAGTAAATGGTTAAATTGATAAAAGTTTAAAGTCATGAGTGAAATATGATTTTTTTTCAAAATAAGCAAGTGGTTATAAAATAATCATTGTTGTCGGGGAATATTCTTTTTGTCGGGGAATATTCGTACGACGGCGCAGCCATTTGTGGGCCCCATAACAGAATAACTGTCGGGTGAAGAAAACGACAAATTTGAGTTTTTACAAATAACGGCGTAGTTGTTACCGTTAACACTGTTAGAATACCCGGTGGTTAAAATACAGTAATACGCGTTATTGCACAGTAGCACATGGTATTGCATAGTATTTTTGAAATTATTGATTCTTACGTAAGAAGGCACTACTCAATAATTGTTACAGTAATTACTGTTCAATATTTTATTTTATTGATTCAATAATTGCTACGTTGAAATTTTATATTATTGTTGTTCAATAATTGTTGCTGCACAGTATTTTCCATTATCAGATCAATAATTCATATTATTTGAATAGTATTATTAGATAGCATTATTGGCAATGTCTAGAAAGTTCTGTCTAAGGAGAGGTTTGGTCATCTAATTGCGCGCTAGTAAGGAGAAATCCTTATTGGAAAGCCCCCTCTTTCCTGGGAACGGCCTGGTTGTCATAAATGTGATTCTGTAATATTATTTGTGAATAATTAATTATTGATTCATATGATAAGGAAATATTTATTTTATGTGGATATAAATGAGGGATATATTTTTGTGGTTAAAAATGAAGGAGTTAATGTTGAGGTTTTTATCAGTATTTTTGTCGGAATGGAGGTATTAAAAATCAGGGTTTTTGAGATATTTTGCGGGGGTTATAATTTGTAATCCGACCGTTGGATCGTGGTAATTTTTGGATATGTTATACATATATAAGTTGAGTATATGTTCACAAATTTTGAACCGTTAAAAATGAACGTATGATTTATTATGAATTTTACAAGATGACTGATTCAGAAATTGTTGAATTTTCGGAGTTTATCATTTTGGTGGAAAATTCTAGAATTGGTGGGCCCCACTTGTGGTTGGTGAAGAAATGTGCTGAATTATATTTCAAATGTGGTGGGTGGGAATAGTAGCAGGTAAAGCCATCAGGTTGCAGGTCAAACCTACCAAAATTTTCCTATAAATAGAGGGCTAAGTTAGAATTGAAAATCACACCAGAAACATAAGCTTTCTCTCTTTCTCTCTCTATATTATGAAGCATATTTTGTGAGTTTTTAGATACTTGGTGAGTTGCTATTCATCAGTGTAAGTTTTCTTCAGCATCATATCCGATATCCAGTCAGAAGTACTGCTCTTTTGAGGTAAGGGATTGTAAGGGATTGTAAGGGATAGTAAGGGATAGTAAGGGATTTTAAGGGTTGTTATGTTTTTCAGTTTCGTAATTTTTCTGAACTTCAAAAATTCTGGAAAAATTTGAAATGATATTTTGATGAGTTTTATTGATTGTGTCCAAAAATGGTGATTTTTGGATGTATAGATTGAGAGTTATGAATTTTATGAGAAAAGACTATTTTAAAAGTAACTGCTTATAATTTCTTGTGGTTAACTCCAAAATTGATGAAATTTTTATTGGGAGTACATGTATATGATAGAAGTATACTCTGTAAATTTCAGAATTTTTAGACAAAAGTACAATTTTTGATAAATGTCTAAATATTCGGCTATTTTGGCCATATGAAAAATAGTAAATGACTTTTAAAAATTCTGAGAAAAATATATGTTCAATATGGGACTATATTATGCTAAATCCCAGAAAAGAAATATTTTTGGAACTGATTTGGTATTTTTTTATGAAAATGGTCTAGTTATGAGTAAATGAATTAAATATGTTTTGTGAAGAAAGAAAATTGGAAAAATAGGATTTTATGGCTTGAGAATCCTATATGAGGTATATGCAGATTTTTGATGAGGGTTTTGGTTATTGATGATGAAATTGTAAGAGTTGGCATTTTATGATGATTAAATGCATTAATTACTAAAGTGTAAAAAATTAAAATAAATTGTTTATAAGCTTAAGAAATATTATTCTTTCAATATCATTATACCGAAATATTGGTATGAATTTTATTGTAGAATTTCTATCTTTTGTGTTGGGGTTACTATTCATGAGTTACGAATATTACTCTTGAGATTAAAACTATATGTTGATCATATTATTTTTATCATCATATATAACATTTTTATAACCCTGATGTTGAAATTCTCTTTCACTGGAGTGTAAAGATGGATAGATTATTGGTATGATCATGACTAGGGTTCTCTTTGGCCTGTAGTGCAAAGTTGAATTGTGACTGGTATGATCATGACCATTGAATTTATAATTGAATATCTTAAGCTTAAGTGCAAAGGTGAATTGATCAACATGGTTATAATTATTGTTTATATAAATTCTGAAATGATTATATATTTCTTTGAGATATGAATATATTTGGCCTGTAGTGCAAATATGAATTGTTGATGAATATCTTTGGCATGTAGTGCAAAGATGGTCTGTTGATGAATATCTTTGGCCTGTAGTGCAAAGATGAACTGTTGTTGAATATGCCCTAGAGGCCAATTATTTGATGTAATTGCTTAACATTTGATATTATTGTTGATTGAATAAATAAATGATTTTATTATGGTTTTAATTACTGCGTAATATAATTGTTAACATAATAAAATTCCTTAGAATAGTGATACAAATTATATAGTTTCAAGTATGTGACTTGAACATGAGATTATATAATTACAATTAGTATCATTGTTCTTAAATGTCCCTAGTCGAGTATCATTGTTGATGGGACAACAATGATGCATTGAGACTAGTATGTGGATTGACTGATGACCAAATCTCATTGGTCATAAATATATGAGATATTAAGTCAATGCATAGGTACATGTTAGAGAACAATGTACTGGACAGACCCACCATGAGAATTCTATATGGAGCATTATGCGAAGTGTCATTAGCAATTCTCATAGTGACAATGATGTAATGGTCCTCCGACCTGAAACCGCTATATTACTACACGAGAATTTATGTACTTTGATATCATCAAATGTCACCTTTAATAGGGTGGACTATAAAGGTGATTATTGGGTTCATTATGAATCGTGTGAGTAATATGAGTGATCTAGATGGAATTTAACCATCCTATATTTTATAGGTGATATCCATAGGCCTCTTGATTGAGTAGGACTATGAAATGCATGGCCATGCTCAAATAGTGATTTGTTTCATATAGTCTACTCATTGATCAAGAAAACTCAGATTAAATTATGAAGAGTATGACACATTCCATGACTCGAGTTTAATCTAGGATATTAAGGTTAAAAGGATTAAATTACATTGAAACATTGGTCACGAAAAGGTTGCATCGAATCATCGATCTTATTATTACTTGGGTAGCAGTGATGCATTACTAGATGCCGCTCACTGTTTATAACTTTATAATATGATTTTAAGGTTATTGCCAACGTAATAATAACCTATAGGGTCACACACAAAGAATGTAATTAAAAGGAAATTAATTTAAATTGTAAAGATTTAAATATGTCAATATGATTGATATAATTTTAAATTATGAATTTAAATTAATAGGATAATTTATATATAGGTATATTAATTAAGTAAGACTTAATTAAGATATATATAAATTCGGATTTTAATAATATTATGTTTTGATTAATTCCTCCTGACTGCTATATATATGATGTATATCAGACTTTAGGTTTTTACGTCAAAACAAAACCCTAGCCGCTCTTAGAGAGAGACTAGAGAAAATAGTTCCGAAAATCCTCATCCTTGGTGGCTAGTACCGCGATTCCTTCTTCTGCAGATCGTAAGACGATTCGCGGAGCGTTCGTGTGGATACC
Organism: Panax notoginseng; assembly: GCA_016801055.1. Classification (NCBI taxonomy): domain Eukaryota; kingdom Viridiplantae; phylum Streptophyta; class Magnoliopsida; order Apiales; family Araliaceae; genus Panax; species Panax notoginseng. The sequence goes on from CM029022.1 coordinate 33,108,467, forward strand.
GTAGAGACGCAGTCGGTTTGTATTGCGTTGGAGATTCGAGGCGCAGTCGATTTCAGACTCTCGTTTTCATAATCGGTATAATCTCTAAACCTCTTAATTAATTGATTTTTCGCATGGATCCTGTTTTAGGGTTTCGGAAATTGCTTTAAAATTTTAATTTCCGCTGTGCGTTTCTGTGCCGAAACCCTACAGTGGTATCAGAGCTACTTGCGAAACGATTAATTTAGATTACGTGTTTTACTTGTATTCGATATATATGATATATGATGATGCATGTTTACCGATATGAAATTGAATATATGATATTCCGTTGTATGTATATTCTGGTAATATATATGATGATAATGTTAATCGTATCTTTAATCGATGGAATAACAATATAACTGTTCTAATCGGATTAGAAACATGAAGAATCGTTTTAATATGATTAATCGAAACTGGAAATATATGATAAATTCTGGGTGTACTGTTATTCGTTTTAATATGATTAAATCGAAACTGGTATTATATGATTTGTTATTATGGGTGTTTTGGTGGATTAAAATGTATGATTCTGAAACTGTTTCAGAGATTTTATGGAAAAATTCTGCAATACAGATTGTAGTTCGAAAATTTTTTCTAGGGGCGCTGCCCCCGACCCCGCTCGCTGACCGGTCAGCGAGACCACCCGCCGGCTGATCGGTCAGCCGGACCACCGCCAAGGGGGAGACCCCCCCTTGGACCCCCCCGTCGTAGCGCACGATGGTCGTGTCCCCTATATGTTATATATTGTTTTCTTTAATTATATATAAATTGTTATGTGCTTATTGTGATATGCATGGTGCACAGTTATGGCCTTTTGACCCATAGGTTAGTGGTTTTTGGTTTTGAAATACGGCTTGCATGTCGTGCCTTTCTATAAATTCTGATGTAATATTCTCTTCTCATCCAAATCCCCTCGAATGTAACTCGAGGTTTCTTTATGTCATGTAATAATCTGTAATTGATGAAGATGTCAAGATGGAGAGGAGGCACATGCTTGAGGAAGATCCAAGGAGGCTATTTATTTTAAGATCTTTTACCACCTTAGATTGACCTTCAATCTTTCATTAGCTTGAAAAGATTGACAGTGGATTGGGCCATAACTGTGACACATTTAATTTTGCACTTTATTTATGCTTGTATGCGATATGATATGATAAATAATGTGCATGCTTAATAAGATTAAAATTGGTGAGATCTAAATTAATCCCTCATTAAATTATTAAGTCTAAATTAGATGCCTTCCAATGAATAACACTCATCAAGACCTTGATCAATAGATGTAGGTTTGCCAAAGCAAAGTACCCTATTTATCTAGGTAAGATGCGATAGGATAATTGTGATATCCAAACTGTTAAAATCATTGGGGCCGACTTAACTAAGTTATCTCAATAGGATTGTGGACTTAGAGGCATAGAGTTTGGTAGGTACCATTAGATGGACTAAAAACAATTGTTGTTTACCAAACTATCCAGGAGTTATATATGATATAATTGACAAAGGGTTGTCTACCTAAATAATTATGTTTTAAGAGATTAGCCAAAGCTAACTTAAGTCATAATGAAATATGGATCTTGGCTCACTAGAAAGATTTAATAGAAAATGCTTTCCGAATTAATGGTGAGGGCTATTAATTTGAATAAAATAGTGGGAGGTATATTTTGAATGTACTATTATCAATTACATAATATCAACTCTGCAATTTGACTTATTATTTTGGCACTTATAAATTGTAGATATCAATGGCAAACAACAACAACAACACAAGTAGTCTTTCACTACGATCAGTCCTTGAGAAGGACAAGCTGAGTGGGATTAATTTCCTTGACTGGCACAGGAACTTGAGGATTGTCCTTAAACAAGAGCGTAAGCTATATGTCCTTGATGGGCCCATTCCTGCAGCACCGGCTGTCACTGCACCACGTGCGGAGCATAATGCTTACAAGAAGCATCAAGATGATGCTCTGGACGTGAGTTGTCTCATGCTAGCAACCATGAACGCTGAGCTTCAGAAGCAACATGAGTTAATGGATGCTTATGAGATGATCGAGCATCTCAAGAAATTGTTCGAAGGGCATGCTCGACAGGAGAGGTATGATACAAGCAAAGCGTTGTATCACTGCAAGATGGGTGAACGTGATCCAGTTGGTCCACATGTGCTGAAAATGATTGGGTATATTGAGTACCTGGATAGGTTGGGTTTTCCAATCACTCCGGAAGCCCAAACTGATCTTGTTTTACAATCTTTGAACAGCAGCTACTCTCAATTTGTTATGAACTATCTTATGAATGAAATTGAGAAACCCCTTACTGAGTTGTTGAGCATGTTAAGAACTGCCGAGAACAACATGAAAAAGGCAGGACCCGCTCCCATAATGATGGTGCAAAAGGGGAATGCTAAGGGAAATTGGAAAGGCAAAAAGAAGATAGGATCTAAGTCTGTTGCCAAACCCAATTCCAAAACCAAACAGGCTTTAAAACCTAAAGGTGGGGTGGCTAAAGAAGGTGAATGTCACTTCTGTGGAAAACCTGGACACTGGAAAAGGAACTGTCATGCTTATTTGGAAGAAGTGAAGAAAAGGAAAGGAAGTACGACTTCTGATTCAGGTATATATGTTATAGAAGTCAATTTGTCTACTTCTACATCATGGGTATTGGATACTGGATGTGGTTCTCACATTTGTGTTAATGTGCAGGGACTCCGAAGGAGTAGGACTTTGGCGAAAGGAGAGGTTGACCTACGAGTTGGGAATGGAGCAAAAGTTGCTGCACTGGCCGTAGGAACTTATCATTTATCTTTGCCCACTGGGCTAGTTTTAGAATTAGAAGATTGTTATTTTGTGCCTGCTATAAACAAAAATATTATTTCTGTTTCTTGTTTGGACAAGAAAGGGTTTTCATTTATAATTAAGAACAATGGTTGTTCATTTTACTTAAATGATATTTGCTATGGTGTTGCACAATTATTTAACGGTCTTTATATTCTTGATTTAGAAATGCCTATCTATAACATAAACACAAAACGATTTAAATCAAATGATTCAAATCCGACATATCTCTGGCACTGTCGTTTGGGCCATATAAATGAGAAACGCATATCAAAACTCCATAAAGATGGATTTTTGGATTCATTTGATTTTGAATCATATGAAAAATGCGAATCTTGTTTATTAGGCAAGATGACTAAAGCCCCTTTCACTGGACACAGTGAACGGGCTAGCGATATATTGGGACTTATACATAGTGATGTATGTGGACCCATGAGTTCGTTAGCAAGAGGTAGGTTTTATTACTTCATTACATTTACTGACGACTTCAGTAGATATGGATATGTGTATCTAATGAGACACAAATCCGAATCCTTTGAAAAGTTTAAGGAATTCAAGAATGAAGTTCAAAACCAATTTGGCAAAAGCATAAAAGCCCTTCGATCCGATCGAGGAGGTGAATACTTAAGCCAAGACTTTGATGACCTTCTAAAGGAGTGTGGTATTATATCACAGCTCACTCCACCTGGAACACCACAATGGAATGGTGTGTCTGAGAGGAGGAATCGAACCTTGTTGGACATGGTACGATCAATGATGAGTCATGCAGATCTTCCAATAAGCTTCTGGGGTCATGCCCTAGAGACAGCTGCATTCACACTTAACCGTGTTCCTACAAAGACGGTTCAGAAGACACCATATGAGATGTGGACTGGGAAACGTCCTAGTATGTCGTTCATGAAGATTTGGGGATGCGAGGCGTTTGTAAAACGTCTAGATTCTGATAAGCTCGGACCCAAATCTGACAAATATAATTTTGTGGGATACCCAAAAGAAACAAAAGGGTATTATTTCTACAAACCTTCTGAGAATAAAGTGTTTGTTGCTCGAACTGGTATTTTTCTAGAAAGAGAATTTGTCTCTAAAGGAAACAGTGGGAGGAAAGTAGAACTCGAAGAAATTCGAGAACCACAAAATATCATTGAACCTGAGTTGGAACGTGAGCAGGAACCACAAGAAATTGTGGAAAGTGAACCTGCTCAAATTACACAAGGAATTCGTAGATCTGGTAGGACACGCCAAGAGCCTGAGAGATATTATGGATATCTTGTGACTCAAAACGGTGATGTGATGCTCATAGATCAGGATGAGCCTACTTCCTACCAAGAAGCTATGAATGGACCAGATTCTGAGAGATGGCTTGAAGCCATGAGATCTGAAATGGATTCCATGTATACTAACCAAGTATGGACTTTGGTTGATCCACCCGAAGGGGTAAAACCAATCGGGTGCAAGTGGGTTTTCAAGAAGAAAACCGACATGGATGGTAATGTACAAACCTATAAAGGCCGACTGGTAGCAAAAGGTTTCAAACAAATTCAAGGTGTTGACTATGATGAAACATTTTCTCCAGTGGCAATGGTTAAATCCATCAGGATCTTACTTGCTATTGCAGCTTTTTATGATTACGAAATCTGGCAGATGGATGTCAAAACTGCTTTCCTTAACGGAAATCTACTTGAGGATGTGTATATGACACAACCTGAGGGTTTTGTCATTCCAAAGGATGCTGGAAAGGTATGTAAGCTGCAGCGATCCATTTATGGATTAAAGCAAGCCTCTCGGAGTTGGAATCTTCGATTTGATGAAGCAGTCAAAGAATTTGGCTTTATTAAAAATGAAGATGAACCTTGTGTATATAAGAAGGTTAGTGGGAGTCACATTGTATTCCTAGTATTATATGTTGATGACATATTAATTATTGGGAATGACATTCCTTCCTTACAGGCTGTAAAAACATGGTTAGGAAAATGTTTCTCCATGAAAGATTTGGGCGATGCTGCCTATATTTTAGGTATCAAAATCTATAGAGATAGATCGAGAAAAATGCTCGGCCTAAGTCAAAGTACATATATTGATAAAGTGTTGAAACGGTTCAGCATGCAAGAGGCGAAAAGAGGAAATTTACCCGTGACTCATGGTATAAAGATCTCTAAGGCCCAATGTCCTAAATCACAAGATGATGAGGAGCGTATGAGAAAGATCCCTTATGCTTCGGCAATTGGATCTATCATGTATGCAATGATATGTACTCGTCCGGATGTCTCGTATGCTTTGAGCATGACGAGCAGATACCAGTCGAATCCAGGTGAAGGTCACTGGACAGCAGTCAAGAATATCCTCAAGTACCTGAAAAGGACTAAGGATTCATTCTTGGTATATGGATGTGAAGACGAACTGGCAGTAAAGGGTTACACAGATGCTAGTTTCCAAACTGACAATGATGACTATAAGTCTCAGTCAGGTTTTGTGTTTTGCCTTAATGGTGGTGCTGTTAGCTGGAAAAGTTCAAAGCAAGAGACAGTCGCTGATTCTACAACAGAGGCTGAGTATATTGCTGCTTCTAGTGCAGCCAAGGAGGCTGTATGGATTAAAAAGTTCATCACTGAACTTGGTGTTGTTCCAACCATTGTTGATCCGGTTGCTCTATACTGTGATAATAATGGAGCCATTGCACAGGCTAAGGAACCCAGATCTCACCAACGATCCAAGCATATACTTAGGCGGTACCATCTCATCCGTGAAATCATTGACAGAGGAGATGTACATATAGGAAGAGTGCCAACAGATGATAATGTTGCAGATCCACTGACCAAGGCTTTGTCGCAGCAGAAGCACGACGGTCACATTAGTTCCATGGGTATTAGATACATGAGTGATTGGCTCTAGTGCAAGTGGGAGACTGTTAGAGTTTATGCCCTAGAGGCCAATTATTTGATGTAATTGCTTAACATTTGATATTATTGTTGATTGAATAAATAAATGATTTTATTATGGTTTTAATTACTGCGTAATATAATTGTTAACATAATAAAATTCCTTAGAATAGTGATACAAATTATATAGTTTCAAGTATGTGACTTGAACATGAGATTATATAATTACAATTAGTATCATTGTTCTTAAATGTCCCTAGTCGAGTATCATTGTTGATGGGACAACAATGATGCATTGAGACTAGTATGTGGATTGACTGATGACCAAATCTCATTGGTCATAAATATATGAGATATTAAGTCAATGCATAGGTACATGTTAGAGAACAATGTACTGGACAGACCCACCATGAGAATTCTATATGGAGCATTATGCGAAGTGTCATTAGCAATTCTCATAGTGACAATGATGTAATGGTCCTCCGACCTGAAACCGCTATATTACTACACGAGAATTTATGTACTTTGATATCATCAAATGTCACCTTTAATAGGGTGGACTATAAAGGTGATTATTGGGTTCATTATGAATCGTGTGAGTAATATGAGTGATCTAGATGGAATTTAACCATCCTATATTTTATAGGTGATATCCATAGGCCTCTTGATTGAGTAGGACTATGAAATGCATGGCCATGCTCAAATAGTGATTTGTTTCATATAGTCTACTCATTGATCAAGAAAACTCAGATTAAATTATGAAGAGTATGACACATTCCATGACTCGAGTTTAATCTAGGATATTAAGGTTAAAAGGATTAAATTACATTGAAACATTGGTCACGAAAAGGTTGCATCGAATCATCGATCTTATTATTACTTGGGTAGCAGTGATGCATTACTAGATGCCGCTCACTGTTTATAACTTTATAATATGATTTTAAGGTTATTGCCAACGTAATAATAACCTATAGGGTCACACACAAAGAACGTAATTAAAAGGAAATTAATTTAAATTGTAAAGATTTAAATATGTCAATATGATTGATATAATTTTAAATTATGAATTTAAATTAATAGGATAATTTATATATAGGTATATTAATTAAGTAAGACTTAATTAAGATATATATAAATTCGGATTTTAATAATATTATGTTTTGATTAATTCCTCCTGACTGCTATATATATGATGTATATCAGACTTTAGGTTTTTACGTCAAAACAAAACCCTAGCCGCTCTTAGAGAGAGACTAGAGAAAATAGTTCCGAAAATCCTCATCCTTGGTGGCTAGTACCGCGATTCCTTCTTCTGCAGATCGTAAGACGATTCGCGGAGCGTTCGTGTGGATACCGTAGAGACGCAGTCGGTTTGTATTGCGTTGGAGATTCGAGGCGCAGTCGATTTCAGACTCTCGTTTTCATAATCGGTATAATCTCTAAACCTCTTAATTAATTGATTTTTCGCATGGATCCTGTTTTAGGGTTTCGGAAATTGCTTTAAAATTTTAATTTCCGCTGTGCGTTTCTGTGCCGAAACCCTACAGATCATATTATTTTTATCATCATATATAACATTTTTATAACCCTGATGTTGAAATTCTCTTTCACTGGAGTGTAAAGATGGATAGATTATTGGTATGATCATGACTAGGGTTCTCTTTGGCCTGTAGTGCAAAGTTGAATTGTGACTGGTATGATCATGACCATTGAATTTATAATTGAATATCTTAAGCTTAAGTGCAAAGGTGAATTGATCAACATGGTTATAATTATTGTTTATATAAATTCTGAAATGATTATATATTTCTTTGAGATATGAATATATTTGGCCTGTAGTGCAAATATGAATTGTTGATGAATATCTTTGGCATGTAGTGCAAAGATGGTCTGTTGATGAATATCTTTGGCCTGTAGTGCAAAGATGAACTGTTGTTGAATATCTTTGGCCCGTAGTGCAAAGATGGTTTGTTGATGAATATCTTTGGCCCGTAGTGCAAAAATGGATTTGTTAGTATGATTACAAACAGGAATTGTGATTTGGTATAACCATGATCTTTGATGTTTCAGGTAAAGACAGGTGATGAAAATATTCTTCGTCCTGGGTGCGAAGAAAAATTTATAGTCACAATTATGATTATGAGTTATTCATATGATTGTGGAAAGGAACTGTTGAGTGATGTTACATGGATAAAATATTGTTGGTGGATTTTTAACATGGAGAAGATAATAGACTTTATAGTCTATTTGACTCTTCTAATGGATTGCTCGTTCCGCTGCAACTATGGTTGAAATTTTTATCATTTACCATATGTTCTAAATCTCTGATTTATTGTTGATGAAGGCTATTGATAATTGAATTATCTTTAGTCATGATATTCTTTACTGAGCTAGTTGTGCTCACCCTTTTGCTTCACAATTCCTTTCAGGTAATAAGAGTGTAGCTGGGTCGAGCGGGGGTAACAAGGGAATAGAACGGTGGTCATCATTTAGTAGTTATATTTGGTGAAGAAAATAGGGTGAGGCGAACCCAACGTTGGAAGGGTGTTTTGTCACTATCATACAAGATGTCTAATGACATACAACCTCGTGTCATCATAGGACAGGGTTGTGCTCATCCACTTGCTGAGTATATCTATGGGCACTACCTATATAATCTTGGTGTTTGTTTGAAGTATAATTCTCAATTAGAGACAGTGGAGATAATGATAAGTCAAGAGAAGACTCACCATTGGGAAGAATATGATAGTAATCTTCTCGTTTTTCTTTGGGGTCTATTGGGTCAACCAAGGATAATTCTGTGGCCATATGATATCTATCATAACCTAGACGCGTGGCCTCCCATGTACGAAGGTTTCCTTGAGCACTTCCCAAATATTCTAATTTCTAAAACAGTTTTTGACTATACCTTTATGTAAGGTGTTATTGTGAGGTGATGTCCACGGTTGGAACATGAGTCACATTTGATATATATTTGTATCCAAACTCACAGCATATGTGTTGTTGTATTTTGCACGACAATTGTTGTAATAAAGTTATAGTTGTTTTCTGTACCATGTATTTGACGACTCAGAATGGGTTGGGTGGAATGGACCTATTTTGGGGTTGTCACAATTATAATACTATAAGGCAGTTTTTTTTTTGTTTTTTTTGACAAACCCTAAAAACAATATCTGGGAAGATAAACTCATTCAATTACGGATTACATTTGATAATGGAAATATGAAATGAATCAATATCAAACTTACTTAGTGCTGGCCTGTTGGGCTATATATTGACAAATATGATAGGGCTGACCTACATATACTTGGGCCTGTCCACAAATGTTGGAAAAAAGATGTGTGTGCACGAGTGTTATTTTTATCATGTTTCTTGTTCTTGAACTTTTATATATAGTACTCCCTTTTAAAACAAATAAAGTCTTACTTTTTGTTAAATATTTCTCTATATTTCACAAAAAAAAAGAGTTTTATTTGCTAAAAAAATTGTTTCACAAAAATTCTACATATATTAATATAAAATAACACAATATACTCATGTAATTCATCATATTTATATTATCATGCTAGTGCTGTTAAACTAGTAACTCATTATTTTTAAGGATAAATATGAAATAAAAATATATCCTTAATATTTATAAATTTTATAAATAGTGAATGAAGGAGTAGGACTTGTAAAAGTCACATTTAGACATATTTTTTTTTATAATAATTTCTTTAACTCTTAATTTAACTTGCTAAAGGACATTAGTATAAAATATTTATGTCAAAATATCTTTTGTGGAAATCTTAGTGGTGTTTGATAAAAACTGAATAAATCTAAATCTGAATGAGCTAAATCTGAATCTGAATGAGTTGAATCTGAATGAAAAAAATTGTTTGATAATTAACATGTCTGAAACATTTGAATGACAAAATTTTATTATTTTACCTCTCTGAAAAAATTCAAAATTATTGTAAATTTATTTAATATTACTTAATATAATAATTAATATTTTTTTTTAATTTTTCAATTTTTTTTACATCATTTAGCTATTCAGCTAAAAAAATCTGATTTAGCTATTCAATTCGTCCATCTTACCGATTCAGCCATTCAGTCATTCAACTCTATTAAGCTCTAAACAAACAACCCCTTATACTCCCTCTGTTCTAAAATTAAATATATACCCCCTCCGTCCCAAATTAATTGCTCAGTTTTGATTTTTTAAAGTCAAATTGACTATTTTTAGAATTAATAATTAAGCATATATAAATATATTTCTAAAATTATAAAAATTGGGATTTGTAATAAATTGTATATTCTTTCTTTTGGTTATAATCTCTTCACCTATATTTTAGCAAAAATAGTAAAAAGATTAGTTTTAAAAATGGTCAACTTGACTTTAAAAAGTTAAAACTGAGTAATTAATTTGGGGCGGAGGGAGTATTTTTTAGTATGTTCTAAGATTAGAGATACATTTATATTTTAAGATTATAAAGTGACATGATGTTCGTAATTTGTCATTACTTTTTCACTATAATTTTCAATATCACACTACCACAACTGAATTTATAGCCAATATTAAAGTTATATTTAAAAACGTAAAATTATCGTCAAAAGTCGTCGTTTTATAAATGTAACTAATTTTAGAACGGAAGAAATAATATTTATAAAATAAAATAAATCCATTCCTTTTCGGTTTTTATAGATGGGCTTGTAGGCTAGTAGTACTTTAGAACTACACAATCAAACATATTAAATGAACTTAATGGACTTCACAACCCTAATTCTAGTGGGCAAGCCTATATGGATTTGTATACCCCTTTAGGTCTGTCTATGTGTTAGAAATATGATCCACAAAGTGTAATAATAAATTAATGATCTAATTTATTACGTAATGAATCATTGATCTACCCCATAACGGGCAAGAATATTGTTGCATGGTTGTTACCTCTAGTGATTTTTTGTTTTAATGAATTTGTCGATCAAATCAAATTTGATTTATGATTTAACCCATTTAAAAAATTGATCAAATGGATCAACTTATCATAAATAAATAAATAAATGAGTTGAAATTTTGATCCAATAAATTGTAACCATACAAATCAAATCAGAGTCAAGATTTGACTCATTGACCGTTCTGATTTTAATTTATTATATTTTATTGCATTCACTTTTATATTGGTCAAATATTTATTCATATGTATGTCATTTTTCTTAATATTGATTTGAAATATCATTATTATCACTCCATCTCGATGGAATTTTTTAGGGGCAAAACAAAAAATGATTAAATTTTTTTTGAGATAATATGTAAAATGTTTTATAATATGAAAAAAGATTTATCTTCTAGAAGGTCTTATATAATAGAAAGGAGGGAATATAGTGAAATGGAGGGAGTATCTTAATTTCTATTTAAAAGTAAAAAATAAATCAACAAATACTGCTGATGATTCAATAACCGTCATAACAGAAAAAACTGCCACTCCCTCCCAAATCTCAGACTAAAGTATACTCTATATATAGTTATACCCCCCCCCCCCCCAAATAAACTGAGAAAGAAGGTGGTGCTTTCTTCACCACCGCCGGCAACAACCATGCAACCACGGTGAACCCCATCACCATTGACCAGTGCAGCAGTTGTGGGTCCACAAAGAGAAGATCACTCTTCTCATCCTCATCTCTCCAAGAACAACCCATTCCCAAGAAACCCGCTATCTCTCCTCCACAACCTCCCTCCTCCGCCGTCACCGGCTATCTCCTCGAAGGTTTCACCAAGTTCCAACTTCCGACCACTAATCTCCGCCGCACAATCTCTGAACCAATCAATTCAATTTCAAACCCACAATTGTCATCAGCAGTAGCTACTTTCTCGAACCCCCATTCGCTGGAAAATCTGAACAGAATCCAATCTCCGGCGAAGAATCCCCTTCTTCCACCCTGCAATCTCCAGCGCAGTAACTCTGATCCAACCCCGGCTTTAATTTTCCCCCATTCGCCGGAAAGCAATACCAAGATCACCCCTCCGGCGACTGCCACAGAAACGCCGACGTCTCTGCCACCTCTCCGGCGGAAGTTGTGTGATCCTATGAACTCAGGGGATATGGGTATGGATTCAATCAGAGGAGAGAGCCCCAGTTCTAAGGTTGGCTAAATTAATGGTACTAATTATTTTTTGTTCTTTTTTCATAAAATTGGATTGGTTAATAAAGAGAGAATTAATTAATTGCAGGAGTTGAAGAAAATGAAGGAGATCTTCAGGGTAATGAGTGAATGGTTTAGCCAAGCCATTCAACAAGTAGAAGAAGAAGATGATGATGATGATGATGATGAAGAAGAAGAAAAAGAACAAGAAGGATCTGAATTTAACCATGATCATTGAAATCCCAAGGTCTCATTTTCTGTCAGTAACTTGCTCAATAAATCATTGGTTTGGTTCCTAATTAGGCATTGTTCTCTTCAATAATCAATGCTCAGATTTTCTATTAGAATTTGTTAGTTTAGTTTTGTTAGAGTTTGTTTGGAATTTTGATTTTTGGAGTGATTGATTCTTTAAAGACTAGGTTTCTCATATGATTTTTATTGACAGGAGGAGGAGGAGGAGGATGATGATGATTCTGAGAATGAAATTGATGAGGAAGCAGTGAGTGTGTACAGGACAGGGGAATGCATAAAAGTTGAGTTCAAGTGCCCTTGTGGCAAAGGTTATCAAATTCTTCTTTCTGGAAATGCCTGTTCCTACAAGTTGATGTAATCATTCTTGCTCTTTTTTTCTTCCTCTTTAGTACATCATGAGATTTGAACAAGAATAGGGGATAGTTTCTATGTGAATTACTAGAGTATATGATGGATGGCATTGTACCTTCAGTTAAAAGCTCTAGGATGGATCATTCTTTTTGTTCATCTTATAATAGCATATATTGTATGGATTCCATGAGCTTAAATGATGGGATCATAGGCATAACATTTCTTTGTACACTTGTGCTGAAATATGAATGACTGAATGAGTTCTGTTTAATTCTAGTTTGATTTCTGGATTTCAAAAAATCTCTTATCGGTATTTGCAGAATTCTCAAGCTAAGCCACTGCCACTGCCACTGCCATCTTAATTTGTGTTTCTTTCCGGTTAGTCCTGATGGTTATGTCTAATATTGTGGAACTGGAAGATTGTATTTTTCCCATCAAAACACAAACAAATAGGCACTATGTTGGTAACTTGTGACTCATAATAAAAAAGCCACTGGAAAAGGGCTAGTGCGGAGCAGAGCAAAATGACCCACTGGACAAGCCATAAAGGAGCACGGAACGCGCTAGCACTGGGAGGTCTTCTGGACAAGTAGCGCGGGGCGCGCTGACACTAGAGGAAATGTCTGGGCTAGTAGCACGGGGCGCGCTGCGGTATGCCTTGGAGCAGCGCGGACCGCGCTGCGTCGGCAACTCTGTTGTGTGGATTGTTTATTGAAAAGGGTATTATGGGTAATTGACATAATATGAAGTAGGGTTGGAATAAGATTAGTAGGCATATATACTATCTATTGTAAAGCCCTGTGTAACCAAGGAATCATCAATAAACAACTAGCCGTCGCCTGTAGAGTACCCAAATTAGGAAACCACGTAAATCTCTTGTGTTCTTCTTAATTCTCTATCGTTAGTGTGCGTGTGTGTGATCCTATAATTCTAACACACTACATTTAATTTTCATAAATCCTAAAAAGAGTATCAACTACTCATATTTATCTTCTTTTACATTTTTTCATGTTTTTGATGTTCCAGAAGTCAAAGTAGAGCCTAATATTTCTAGAAAGTCCAAGGAAACAGTAGCATATAGCCCATTGAGGAACTTGATTGTATATGTCTAGTTTTAAAATGACAGCAGGAATGAAGGTAAGAATAGAATGACTCGTTTTTTTTAGCGAAAATTTTTTGTGTTTGGTTGTTTCATTAAAATGAAACGAATCATTCTCATTCCTGCCAAATTTGAAAATTTTATTTTTTAGGAGGATTTTGGTGGATACGAAATAACTCATTCCGGCTAGAATTGAATGACTATCCAAATGTAGAAAACAAAATATGCATCATTTGTGTATGAGAATTGATATTTATTTACAAGTCCCTCCGCATATAAATAGTAAACAAAGTCCATCTCATGTGAAAAAAGAACTTATAAAACTATCAAATTTACTTGTGAAAATAACATTTGTCTTTGTGTATTTGTTTACTTAGAAAATATGGAAAAGAGAATAAAGAATAATTAAACTGGATCTACTAAATGCACAGTGCAGATTGCTTCCTATAACAGTCTTCTTGAGATAGATTGTATATAAAACAATTATATTCGGTATCTATTCAGTCCACATAGTATTAATCTAAATAATACTCACATAGTATTAACTTCTTCTTATTTTTTTAAATTAAATATTATTAAAATTAGTTTTTATAGCATTTTTGACAAAAATAGGTTAAGGGATGATAACCAAAAACTATCCCGTTCAATTATAATGTTATTATCGACTCCTGAAATTTAAAAATCAATTTGATACATTTTTAAATTTAAAATTAAAAAAAATAATCATACAATAGGTGGTACTTTTAAAAACCCATTTTTTCTTTTTCAAAAAATAATTATAATTTAAAATTTTTTCTTTTCATAAAATAAGAATGAAAAGTTACTCTAACACTCTTAGGTCCCAAACAAAACAAATTTTTAAAAAAAAATAACATTTAAAGTCTTATTTTCTCCCTTTCTTTTTCCGCCCAAATTTAATTTCTCCCTCTCTTTTAAATTCTCCAGCTTCCCATTTCTCTTCGTCTCGCACACGGGAAAAAGCAAACCAAAACCCAGTAAGAAGAAAAGCAAAAAATGCAGTACAAGAATCTGGGTCGGTCGGGTCTGACAGTCTCGCAGCTTTCGTACGGGGCATGGCTTAGCTTCGGCAATCAGGTGGTCGTCAAAGAAGCCAAGGTTCTCCTCCAGTGCTGCCGTGACCATGGCGTCAATTTCTTTGACAACGCCGAGGTCTACGCCAATGGCCGAGCCGAAGAAATCATGGGTCAAGCCATCCGCGAACTGGGTTGGAAGAGATCCGACATTGTCATCTCCACCAAGATTTTTTGGGTGGGTCGGGTCCCAATGACAAAGGGTTGTCCAGGAAGCACATTGTTGAGGGAATCAAGGCTTCTCTGAAGAGGCTTGATATGGACTATGTGGATTTGATTTATTGTCACCGGCCGGACGTCGGAACGCCGATTGAGGAGACGGTGAGGGCTATGAATCATGTGATTGAGAAGGGGTGGGCGTTTTATTGGGGGACTAGTGAGTGGTCGGCTCAGCAGATCACTGAGGCATGCGGGATGGCTGAGAGGTTGGATCTTGTGGGACCCATTGTGGAGCAGCCTGAGTATAATTTGTTGGCAAGACATAAGGTATTAGTGAGTACTGTTTTTTATTATTTGATGTGTTTGAGTTTAGGTTTTATATGGGTTTGTGGTTCTGAGAATTGGGTATATGTACTTTTTTTGTTGGATGGATTTGTTTAGTAATGTGCTAGGAAATTGGGAATCTTTGAAACAAATTTGAAATAGAATATGTTTTGTGGGCTAAAGTTGTCTCTTAAAGAATTTTTTTTATAGAATACGTGTTTGTAATTGTTCCTTTTGAGTTTTGATTCTACTTGGGTTTTTGGTTCTGTGAAATGGGTGTGTTTTGTTTCTGGTATATGTAGGTAACATAGACATAAATTAAAGGTCGTTTAGTTGTAGACATTATATATATTTGAGTTTGGATTTTATATTTGCTTGCGTTTACACGGAATGAATATGGTTTGTTTTTCTGGGGCCTGGGATATGGAGTTGAATGTGGTATTTACTTAATTTTGAGGTTGGGTTCTATTATGATTTGTGATTAATTGAATACTTACGTAATTATGTTTCAATTTGGTGACCTATGTTGGATATTTGTGATATTGAAATGTGAAGGTAGGGAAATTTGTTGGCTTTGGGGCATCACCAGATATATATGGAATCCCTTGCCCTTGCATCAAATAGGGGTTATGCTCAATTGCTCATGATGTATGGTTTGTAAACCTAGAAACAACAAATACAGATATAGCAATACGTGAATATATAGTAAAAAAGATAATACTTTAAGAAATCATGGGTTAAGGCATCTGTGAACCATAGTTGTCATGGCATCGTCTAGGCAACGACTAGGCGTCCTCACACATTGGTAGCGGGCACAAGTTAAGTGATTAAGTCATTTTTTACCATAACCCATTGACTTTTTCAATTACCCAAGTGACTCAACCCATGACCTTAACCTAACCTATGATCGTAGTCCTTTGAATGAGAGTAATACTCGTGAGGGAGACGGAAATGACTTCGTAGTTGATGACTTTGTTTGAGCTATGACTAAAAACAGAGTAGAGACTGTGTTAGTTATTATGTTTTGGGTTTTAGTGTATATAAAATTTTATTGTGTAATATACTTTTGAAATAAAATAAAGACTAAAAGACAATTTGCACCCAAAATTTTACACCCATGTTGACTTTTGCACCCCAAATCGAAAAAAGTGTTTAAGTACACTCCAAACTTCAATTACACTTAACAAAAAACACATTTTCTTCACTTAATCTGTCAAAAGTGACCAGCTAAGGCACACATGTGGATCTGAAGGGGTATTTAAGTCTTTTCCATATCTTTTTCATCAGTTAATTCCTCTCCTGTTTCTTTACCAAACCAAACCAAACCAATTTCCCATGTTTCTCCTGTTTAAGTCAATTGCTCTCAATTCCCAATTTTCCCCCACAAAAACCCATTGTACCAAACCAATTTCAGCCACAATCATCCCACCCAATAACCCTCAACCCAAATTTTCTATCAATAACCTTTAACCCAAATTCCAAATTCTTCTTTGTGTTGGACCTGAAAAGGGGCATATGAATGAAACACAACACCCACCACAAAAACACTGCATCACAACCTTTCATCAACACTGCAACACCACCTCTTCCCACAATTCCACCACCATAACCCACCACAAAAAAAAAAAATCAAACCTTTGTTCCTCCACTGTCACTACAAAAATCATTGGAAACCTTAGTTTCATGTTGCTTCATTTCCTAACCCTTGATTACATGGACATTCAAGTAAGCAATTTCTGACCAATCTCAGCACAAATTCAAACTAGCACCAACTGTTCTCTCTCTCTCTCTCTCTCACATTCGAGTAGGGGGGTGTTGTGGGGTTCTCTAGCACCAAGGGTTATGATGATGATACATCAAGAGCTACTGTTGTGACGTTGCTCACTTTCCTTTTCCTTGCGTTCTTTTTCTGCTTATTTGATGCATGGCGTGAGACCGTAAACCCTCCAACTTCAAAATTGTATGACCTCTGAGGAATTAAGGCACCGCGAACAATAACATCAACACCATCATTGGTACAAACACCTAACAGAACCTTTCCTTTCAGTCCAATGGCAAACCAACCAAGTCCTGCAGCTGCAATGTCAACAGAATTTGAATCCCACCAGTTGCCATTGACACGAAATTCCTTTCTCACCCATTTTCCAAGCTCTTTAACTCGTGTCTCCCCAATTGGTGGCTGAAACAAAGATTAAGAATGACATTCAGTCATGGACAGATAATTAGTCATTGAGGAGAGAGAGAGGAGGGCGGAGGAGAGGATGGTGGAGGTGGAGAAGTCGAAGTAGAGAGAAAGGGAGATGTGGGTGGTGTATGAGTGAGTTGACTCAGTGTAGGAGTGTATGTTTAACAGAGAGAGAAGGCAGGGGATTGTGTAAAATAATGTAAACTACCAATCTTACCCCTCTGTAATAAACATTACAACTTTAGTCGGTCACTTTTGACCAGTTAAGTGAAGAAAGTGTATTTTTTTGTTAAGTGTATTTGAAGTTTAGGGTGTACTTAGACACTTTTTTCGGTTTGGGGTGTAAAAGTCAATATCGATGTAAAGTTTGGGGTGCACATTATCTTTTAGTCTAAAATAAATAATGTATAAATTGCATATTGTTAACGACTTGTCGCCATACGAGTGCCTCGCCTAGGCGTCCTGGCGGTCAACTACTGCCACGTCCTGCCTTGGTGTCATGACAACTATGCCGCGAATTGGGTTGGAAGAGATCCGACATTGTCATCTCCACCAAGATCTTTCGGGTCGGGTCGGGGCGGGGCGGGGCCAATGACAAAGGGTTGTTCGGAAGCACATTATTGAGAGAATCAAAGTTTCTTTAAAGAGGCTTGATATGGATTATGTGGATTTGATTTTTTGTCACGGGTCGGACGTCGAAACGCCGATTAAGGAGAAGGGGGCTATGGACCATGTGATTGAGAAAGGGTGGGCATTTTATTGGGGGACACGTGAGTGGTCAGCGCAACATATCACTGAGTCATATGGGGTGGTTGAGAGGTTGGATCTTGTGGAATTCATTAGTGTTCTAAAAATTCCTGCCTAGGTCCCCCTTGACACCCCACCTAGGCGCTAGGCCCCCCTTGGCGCCTCGCCTAGGCGCTAGTCCCCCCTGGCGCCTTAACTAGGTTCAAGGCGGCAAAAAAATCCCTCCAGAAAATTAGACGGGGCCTAGGCGGAGAGTTTTATTTTTATGTTAATAACTACCCAAACCAAATTTTGATATATTTATTTTTCTAATGATTTACCAATTCATAATACAGATTGTAGCATATCAAATCACAACAAAAAGTGAACAATATCAAGTCAAAATGGATAATTTTATTATAGTTGTAATTTTTTGAACTTGTACCAACTTCAAATTATATAAATGATGATACATTTGTAATATTTAGTTTAATTCAATATAATTCTTAAATTTATGTTTAGTTTCTTAAATTTTAATATTGAATTAAATTCTTGAAATTTTAAATTTTATTATTTAATAGCAATCTTATTTATGAATAAAACTAAAACGTTAAAAATATGTTTGAATTTTGAACAATTGCATATTTGTATTTGAACTTTGACATTAACGATATGGATATGTGTTTGAACTTTAAGCAAATGCCTTTATTATCTTTATTATAGATTGTTTTGCTTTATATTATTGTTTTGTTTGGATAACTGTAAGATAAAATATTAAAATTGGCTTAAAATAAAAAATCTCGCCTAGGCTCCTAGGCGCTAGGCCCTCTCCAGCCGCCCGCCTCCCTCCTCCTGACTAGAGCCTTTTAGAACATTGGAATTCATTGTGGAGCAGCCTGAGTATAATTTGTTGGCTAGGCATAAGGTATAAATGAGTACTCTTTTTTTAATTATTTTGATGCATTTAAGTTTGGGTTTTATGTGGGTTTGTGGTTCTAAGAAGTGGGTATATATCTTTTCGTTGAATTTGTTTTATGTGCTAGGAAATGGTAAATTTTTAAAATAAATTTGGAGTATAATATCTTTGTAGGCATAAGGTATACTGTTTTTTAAAAGAAAACAAAAGAAATAATCCCGTATGAATAAGTGTTTGTGGTTTGTTGCGTTTGAGTTTTGATTTACTTTGGTTTTTGGTTATGTGAAATGAGTTTTTTGGCGAAAGGAAATGTCAAACTCTAAAGGTCCCTCGGAGCAAAGCGTTATGGGCCCTTAAGCGAATGAAGGGAAGCTCGAAGAGCTTACAGGTGAGCTTACGCTTACTCTCAATCTCTTTGATTGGTAGGTGGGCGGGCTGAGCCCCCTACTTAAGATTCAATTCATAAGGCTAATTTTATGTTGTCGTGATGCATTCCTAGATCGAAGTAAAGTAAGCTTTCTTTATACTGATGATGTTTCAAACTTGACCATTTGAGAACCACGAAAGGACCTAGGAAAGGAGAAAGCAAAGACCCAGCAACAGAGGCCTTTCACAATGCTCTCAAGGAGCCAAAGTTTCGGGATATGTGAGGTAATGTAGACATAAGTTAAGGATCATTTATTTATTTTATGGTTGCATGCAATATATTTGATTTTGGATTTACATGCGCTCGTGTTTATATGAAATGGGTATGGACGTATTGTTTGTTTCACTGAGAGTTAAATGTGTTATTTGCTTAATTTTGAGGTTCATTCCTAAGCTTGCTTTGTTGCAGAAGGAGATCAGTCCAAGAGTGCTAGAGAGAAGAGAAAAGCGGCAAAAACCTTTTTGATTCGGTCACATATTTAGTCACTTTATGCCAAGATTGCAGAAAGACTACTTAATTCTAGGTTAAATAAAAAAAATATATATTAATTGTTAGAGTATTGCTTTCATGCAGCGGGAGTCATTGCACTTTCGTAATTAAGTAGATTGTTCAGGATTAACCGGATTGACCATA
Organism: Panax notoginseng; assembly: GCA_016801055.1. Lineage (NCBI taxonomy): Eukaryota > Viridiplantae > Streptophyta > Magnoliopsida > Apiales > Araliaceae > Panax > Panax notoginseng. Next base: position 33,128,478 of record CM029022.1, read on the forward strand.
AATCTGCTATTGCCCACGTGGAGATTTTTTCTTTCTCAGAAAAGACCTTACGGGGTTCTATTGTCTTTGTGGGTTTGTGATTTAGTGAATACTTATGTTTCAATTTCGTGACTGTTGAATATTTGTGATATTGAAACGTGTTTTGGGGCATTACCAAACAATATACGGATCCCCCCTGCTCTTACATAAACTATGGGTTATGCTCATGTTGTATGGCTTGTAAACATGGAAAACGAAAAATATAGATATAGCAATATGTATATATATAGTAAATTAGTAATGAAGAAGATACTTTATGAAATATGTTGTATATACTGAAAATTTTGTGTGACTCAGGAGTTGTTCAGGCTCCCAAGGCAAACAACCTACAGGAATCCAATTTACTGTTTTGCACCAAGTGGCATGTTACCTCTCAAGGAGCTGTCTAAGAAAACCTTTTGAGAGGATTAAATGCATTAAAGAATTTCTTTTGTATTCTTAGTTTAGCTGCCACTGCAAGATTTTTGTCTATCTAGTAGCCGTAAATGTGCTGTGCAAATTTTTTTGTTTGCTGTATTTTAGATGTACTTGCAATCTACTTTTTTGCACTTGACATAGGACATATGATAAGCAGTAAGTTCCACGAGACAAATGCTTACAATTTGTATATAGAGCTCTTGTGGTATTTGCATATGGATATCAAAATAAGAGATGTAAAAGTCCCGTTAATTGGTTAATAGCAATGTTACCTAGATCGTGACTTGACTTTGATGTGGTATGTAGAATGAAGTCGGAGAAGGAAAACATTACTTTTTGTGATACAGAGCAGAGTTGCCAGATATTTTCATAGACTTAGCGAACCGCGTATTGGCCAAATAGGGTACTCTTGCGTACTGATACTTTAAATTTAGTGTACCGAAAAATTTATATGTTGTTTAATTATAATTGCACAAATATTAATATTATAACTTAGTATGGATGCTCAAACATTACATATGTACTAAAATATTTATAAAACAATCAACTTGTTGATTTAACTGAAAATTTTCTATAAAATTTAGGTTTATTACATTTAGATTCTAAGAGAATTTTTAACTATAAGAACTTATATAAAGATACCCCAGCGTATCGCGTTTTAGCTATATAGCGTACCGTGTAGCGTGTACACGTATTCGTACTGCGTACTGAAACGTATCACGTTTTAAGTAACACTAATACAAAGTACAGTAAGGTAGATATCTTCGAGTCATTTAGTTGATACGAATCACCTTTATAAGGAACATGGTGAGGTGAGAATATCTCTCTAATAAAGATATAGTTAAATCTATTTGATATATAGTTAAAACTGGTTTAGTTGTTTCTAAGCGTTTTATCACAAGAAGTTACAACATGTCATTTCAGCTTGGTATGTAAAATAGACTTATTTATGTTTACTTTCATAAAAATGATTAGGAATGTCTTTGCATGGTTTCTGTAGTTTGTATGGGAGTTTTGTTTATTCTAAAATTTTGTGTGAATATTGAGTTTTCATGTATTTCCTTAAAGCTTGATAATCTATGTCACACATTGTACTATTTTCAACAATATTTGCAGCTATCTAATCATCACTCATCAGATCAGTGCGATGTATTCTTTGCTTATTTAATGCATGACTGGTTTATTTCTGCCATGTCTTCTAATACTGCAGGTTGAAGTTGAGTACCTCCCTCTATACACTAACTATGGCCTTGGTCTTACTACATGGAGTCCACTTGCCTCTGGGGTACTGACCGGAAAATATAACACAGGATCTGCTCCACCTGATAGTCGGTTTGCAGTGGAAAATTATAAGGTAAAATATATTTGATGTTTTGGTTTGACACCAAAATATTACTTTATTTTCCACTTATAGAGAAAAAATGAAGAAGAAAGTATTACCTGTAGAAAGGTATGAATATATGATAGTAAAATAGAGTAACAACTTCCATTACTTTCTCCTTTGTTCCACCTCAGCAGGACAGACGTAGAGATAGATAATTTCCTTTCCAATGTATAATATTTCAAGCCTCGTGCCTTTGCTCTTATTATTTACCCTTTCTACTGAAAGTGCAGAAGTGAAATTAAGTACATGAGATTTCTTTGTCATAGAATTGTAATGTATGCTTACTTTTGCTTATCTGAAATAATTTTAATTTTTTTCCCTTACATTTTCCAAATGATATTTGTATACTTGAATATCTTTACTATCATTTATCAACTTTGTGGTATTTAAGAAGTAGTGCTGTATTTTAATCTTCTTTCTTTCTTTTGAGTAGAACTAAATTACAATATGCTGCCTTGTAGAATCTTGCCAATAGAACATTGGTGGATGATGTGCTGAAAAAAGTCAAGGGATTAAAACCAATTGCTGATGAGCTAGGAGTCCCATTATCTCAACTTGCAATTGCTTGGTGTGCTTCAAATCCTAATGTATCGTCAGTTATTACTGGAGCTACTAAGGAATATCAGGTCAGTTCAGATATTAAGGGTTCAATGTTTGATCATTTTGATACATATATTTCTGTCTTTGGCTGACTGTTTCTTGGGTACTCTTGCTTTTGGTGGGTTTATTATGCATTAGAAAGAGGTTACCAATATAATGATTAGCTTCTTTCTGCATTCCAGCTTAAAGGTTAATGTCCTAAAATAAACTACTTTCATGAAAGTTTAATGAATTAAAACTGCCCCTTTTATTCTTTAAAGAAAAAAATTGTTAACTTGATAAAAATAAACTTCTATTGTTTTACGAGGTCAGATTGGGAGTTGTACTGTTAAAGCATGATTTACATCATTGAGCCCAGTCTCATACTTCCTCCATTCCAATTTAAGTGACTTCCTTTGTATGTTCGGATATCCCAAACTAGGTGACTCTATTCCGCATATCAACACTCGACTATTTTATCTTAACGCGTGAAAATTCATCAACGATAGTTTGAAACTTTGTGAGCCACAATCCATATCAATGCACTATTTTGAGCATTTAATGGGAAACAAAACTCAAGTCTTGTGATCTTGTTAAGCATTCCTCTTCTTTAACTATTGTACCAAGTGAATAAGGTAACTGAAAATGAGATGGAGGGAGAAGAACCTAACTTTTAGATTACTTGGTAACTTTATGTGGTACTATGTTTTATTAAGAGAATCGAACTTCCAATATCTATTGAAAAGTACAACTAACCCTAAACCAATATCCCCCACCCCCACGACTGCGAAAAGTACACTAAACTTCCAATATCTATCGAAAAGTACACTAAACACCAACTCATTTGTTAAAACAGACTTCAATACACGATTTAATATTGGATCTCAAACAGGGCTCGGTTTCTTGATCTAACTCTCTTCTTTTAGGGGTCTTCAAACTTCTTCATTTTGCTTTCTAATTGTAACCAAAGGATGTGTTGTTAGATATGTTCCTCATCTTACTTTATATCTTACTTTATAAGGAACTATGTAACTTTGTGGAACTGCTTTTTCAAGTTTAGAAACGAACAGATTAAGTGTATTATCTCATCAAGAAATGAAAATAGAAAGAAAAAGAATAGAGTGCATCTCAATCCCAAGCCCCAGCAGACCCAATCACCCCCACCCCCACGACTGCCCCCGTGTTAAGGTAGTTTTTCGGGTATGCCTACGTCGGTCATTAAAATACGTAGAAGATGTACTCAGCGTCAATTGAAGCTATTATATTGCTCCCTCTAGTTTAAAATTTGGCGACTAGTCACCATTTTGTTTTTTCTACCTTATTAAGAACTTGTTTTCTTTTTAAATGTAGATTCAAGAGAACATGAAAGCTATCGATGGCATCCCATTGCTTACACCTGCTGTTCTGGAGAAGATTGAGGCTGTTGTTCAAACCAAACAAAAGCGGCCTGATTCATTTAAGTAAAACTCGGGAGATATATTTGTTGATTCACTCACATTTTGTGGATTTCTATACCCGTAACTGAGTTTACCTGGTTTTTGAACTACTAAGGAGTTTATCTGAAGCTTATAAATCCATGAGACCAGTGGCGGTTCTATGCCTGGGGCAGGGGGGGCACCTGCCCCCACTGAATTTTCGAGTTTATCTTTGATTGACTTTGGTGTTCGTTGTTTCTGATTGTTTACGGGAACTCTGTTTTCATATCTTGCCGGAATATGGATTGGCTCATCTTCTCCAATTGTGGCGGTTGTGCGTGCTGTATTCGCACCCCTGGCGCGTTTGGGATTAGGCTGACTGGCTGAGCCTAATATCTGTTTCACGTGGGCTTAGTCCCTTATCTATTTGACCGAGTATTGGGCTACGGTTATGCAACAATAGTTGCTTTAGTACTATTCTTGTTTTTTTTTTTAATTTCAATTTGCTTATCCCCGCTTTCACGAGCCTTTAATTATTGTATTTTTTATTAGGCGGGATTATTTTGTGCCATGTTTGGTAGTAAATTTTTATTGTTGAAATTATTATTTCCTTGTCTAGTTTGGTTAGGTTGCTTCCTGCTTGTAATGTTTCTTTCATTTATACACACAAATTTAGCAAAAAAAAATTAGGTTTTTAATATTTGTAATGTAACTCCGCGTGGTCCTATTCAAATCTTTTGTATTTATTACATTTGTATTACATTGATTTTTAATAAAAAAAAATATTCTAGTATTTTCCTTCTAAGAAAATTATGAATATATATAGTAAACTTTATGACTTGAGTTTGAGAAATTATACTGGATTTAGAAAAATATGTATGTATAGCTACAGTTTTTATTTTTAAGAGATTTTTTTTTTGAATTTGACCCCACTAAACTATAACGCTGGATCCGCCCTTGCATGAGAATGAGAAATGGTTATGGTTTTGCTTTTTGCATCTCCTTGGGAGCTTATGATGTGGTACTGAACTACTGATATATTATTGGGGATTCGATTACTATGAAATTAACTTCATGGTGAATAAAACAGTGTTGACACGCAAAGAAAGATCATATTTCGCATGCATGTCGACATTGTATTGGTCAATTGACCAAAAAGAGTGATAAAATAAAAAAGAGACAAAATAAATATTATATTTAGTCAAACTAATTTATTTAAAAATGACTTATAAGTCATTTTTAAGTAAATCACAAATAATTTTTTTTTTTACTTATAATTTAACTTATAAATTAAAAAATAAATAATTGTCAAACACGTTGTATAAAGAAAAAAAAGGGCAAAAAGAACCTTTACCACTAAACTTTAAAAACATAATTTTTTTTTAATTTTATTATATTTAATTATTTTATTTTAAAATTTAGTATTTTATTTTTATTTTTAAAAATAACTATTTTATTTTTAAAATGAATTAATTATTATTTATTTTAATTTTATTATTATTTTAATCATTTTTTGCCACATAATCAATGATTTTATTTTTGATTTTTTTTGTATTACCACATAAGAAAATAATAATATTTTGATTTTTTTTTAATGTCAAGTATGTAATTATTTGATTTTTGTCTAAGAAATTAGACGGAATGGTATGAATTTTTAATTTTAAAAATTACAGTGATTCAATTATATATTTTTAAAGTTCAGGACCAATTGCTTACAAACAGACGATCACATACGTGTAAAGATGCTTTTCGCCGGAAAAAAACTTATAAGTTGATCGGATCAGGGCCTAAAAAACATCATATTATTTCTTTATTTTCAACAGATTTACGAAACGACGAAATATCGCCTTTAAAAGGTTGCTTTTCTCGAGCTATATTCCTACCCGATTGGGCACGCACTTCAAGACATATGGATGAGCTGCTTCACTCACGCGTCATACAGCGCGTGTACTATTAGTAGTCATTCTATTGAGTGACGCAATTGCACAAGTATTCATTCTAGAAATTCTTTATTAAAAGAAGAATAATTTTGGGGGACATTTTTTGTTGATATTATTAGCGACATTATTTTTTATTTTATTTTTTAATTTTTTTTTGTTGTATCTTTTAAAAAATATATAGTATTTATTTCAACTGAAATTTTTATAAAAAACAGTGTTTTAGGTGTAATTTGGATACATACAAGAAACAGGGTATGTACAGTCTGTACATCCCTGTTTCTTTCATGTATCCAAATTACACCTAAAACACAGTTTTTTATAAAAATTTCAGTTGGAATAAATACTATATATTTTTTAGAGGTACTACAAAAAAAAATACTAAAAAAAATAAAATAAAAAAATGTCGCCGTAGAAATACTCTTAAAAGAATGTGTCAATAAATATTGAAATATGCATAATTATATGTAACCGAAAGTAATAATGAATATCAATTAATGTTTATTAAATTATATGATGTTTTAAAGAATTTTTATTCTATCAAAATAACTATAATTTATTTTTGTAGATAATTAAAGTGATTATGTTGCAAATTTATTATTTTCTTTTCTCCTCATAGATGTATATTTTCAAATTGTATAATTATGAATATAATTGTATTTTTAGTACTAAATTTAATATCAAAATTTAATACAGATTCTGATGGCGAAAAAAAACTAAAATGAAACTATGCGTGCGTAATTTTGATAAAAAAAGAAAAGAAAAGAAAAGGAACAAAATCTTATTTATAGTGAGATAATCATGAGTTATAGGGAAGTGATATTTAATTGCATCTTAATACAATACATTTTAACAACTCACGACTTAAAGAGTGTTTGTTTAGAGTTATGTAGCTGAATGGCAGAATCAGTCGGTCATTTAGCGTGTTTGTTTTGAATAAAAATCGTCTGAATAGTTGAATCGGTCATATTTTTAGAATGAATGGTCAATTGTATTTTTTTTACCTAAATGACTGTTGAATAAAGTATTTTATATTTTATTTTATTTTACAATATTAATTAATATTAAATAAATTTACAACAATTTTAATTTTTTTAAAGGGGTAAAATAATAAAAATATGTTATTCAGATATTTTAGACATATCAATTATCAAATAACTTGTTTCATTAATTCTGATTCATTCAGCTCATTCAGATTACTTAAAATTATAATAATAATTTTAATAATAATAATAAAATAAAATTATTTGTACAAAGTACAAACATGCTTTAGATATGATCAACAAGGGAATGCTTGTATATACTATTTTCTAACGTTAGTTAGGATTTGGATATCATGAAATTAACTTTATGATAAGTTGGTCAATTGACTAATACAATGATGACACGCAGAGAGAGATCAATTTTCGACCTGTGTGTCAATACTGTACTAATTAATTGACTAAAATTAACTTTATACTAACCACTCATCGTTAGTTAATACTGATTATAAAGGAAGTTTTAATGAATTGTAAGGGAATATATTTATTTTTAAAATAGAAAGAAAGAGAGATAAGACCGTATTATTTTTATAACTGTTATTTTGTGTTACATCATACTCTCATTTTTTATTTTAAACCCGATTTATCTTTAAATTTTTTATTTTTTTAAAAAAATGATTTTTTATGTTATATAAAAAAAATTAAAAAGCTAATAATTTGAAATAGATCTATATAATATTTTGTCTGACATTTTTTAATTACACCATAAATCTTTTTTGACTGTTAAGTTATTTATTCCCTGTCCAACAAAAGGAGTTTTAGATCCTTTTGAATTTGATCTTAGTTATTTACGAATTTTTAAATGGGTGAAGTAATTTTCTAATAAAAATTAAAAATAATATTTTAAAATTTTAAATTTTAAAAATTTGTTTTTTTTTTCACTTAAAGGATGGACAACGACTATATTAATTAAGGGAACTGATATTTTGACTCACATATTAATTAATAAAAAATTTACATATCAGTTAATATTTGGACTTTATGGGTATAAAAATAACAAAAAATAATATGAAAATGTCAGTTTCTCTATATTAATTATTGCAATTGGTTTTGTGACCGGTCTAGTGACTATTTTTTTTTAATAACTCCAAAAAATGTATAATATTTATTTTAAGTATAATTTAGATATATACAAAAAATAAAATTATTGTGTATGTTTTTTAAAATAAATATTATACATTTTTTTAAAATTATTAAAAAAAATAAAATAGACAGGTACCCTTCCCCAGTCACACTAGACTTTTTGTATCGTCTAACCTTTGGCCGTCTTTGGAATTGGATAACATATTAACATTACGTTACTACGTAATTAAATCACGATTCCCAATATCATTTATACATACAAACACACATATATATCTATAATTCACCCGCACACCCGCTTGGACTTCGTATATTTCCACATCTATATATAGACCAATATTTTCAAGGCTCAAATCTCCCTTGTTTGATCGATACAGTAATATTGTTTTTAGAGAGAGAAATGGAGAAAGCAATTGAGAGACAGAGAGTTTTGCTTCAACATCTTCGTCCTTCTTCTTCCGCTTCTTCCCTCGAGAACCTCGATTCTTCTCTCGCTGTAAGTAGTGCTTAAATTGAATTCCAATTTGGACCGGGTGTTTGAATTAACTGATCATTTCAGCTTTTTGTAAATTGTTTACTTTGTGTTTTAGCTGATCGCGATTTGTAGCTCAAGTTTGATGAATGTTTAATTGCAATTTTAATCGATCTAGGGTTCGTATATACATACTGTCGCCTGTATGTTCTGGATGCTTATATATATTGTCTTGTTTATAGATAAGTATAATCCTCAGGCCTATTTGAGCTGCTTTGAATTTTTTTTATCTATTTAGAATATTCGCAAAAGATTGTTGCTTTTACATATTTCGAATAAAAAATACACTGATCTGTATCTTTTTCCATTTAAATAAAAAGTCTGGATATTTTTTAAAGCAAGGCTTAAAGGAATACGGTTGTTGAATATTATGGATTCTGAATATGATGAAATTTCTAATACTTCTCTAATTATGGAGTCTTGGAGGCATATCTCTCAGTTACACGAGATTTTTATCACAACTAAATAACTAGATCACAAGGGCCTTAAAACACCCACGAGGATGGAATGATGGATTTATAGGTTGACATCATCTCGAATCTATTTTGGTACTGCATATAAGAAATATGTTTTAAGAATTTGGATTGGTCCGTCAGTTTATTTAATTTATCCAGTTTCTAATACATGCATCCTCTTTTTCGGGTATGGTCCTCAGTGTAATTAATTTATTCAGTTTCTAATACGCGCATCCTCTTTTTCGGGTAAGAATCCGCATGGGTGAATTTTCATTTTAGTTGATTTTTGATTTGATCTACTGAATCTTGTTTGTAAATTTCTTAAATTCAGGCATCTGTCTGCTTGGCTGGGGACAGTTCTGCATACCATAGGACATCTGTTTTCGGGGATGATGTTGTCATAGTAGCGTAAGTTACACTCTGTTAATTTTAGTTGTGTTTTGCTGTGCTAAACAATGTAATCAATCAATTTTCCCTTTTTCCTTATGGGTTCTGTTGCTTTACTTTTGCAGGGCACATCGGACTGCTATTTGTAAGGCAAAGAGGGGTGGATTCAAGGATACTTATGCTGATGATTTGCTCGCACCTGTCCTGAAGGTTTGTTTTATTTCTCGCGGACTTTGTGTTGAAATAGTTGTTCTGAAGATAAATAATGAAATTTGTGATTCTACCTTAGCGTAATGACAATTTTGTGCAGGCAGTAATAGAGAAAACAAATGTGAACCCAAGTGAAGTTGGGGACATTGTTGTGGGCACAGTGTTGGCGCCTGGCTCCCAAAGAGCGAGTGAATGTAGGATGGCTGCATTCTATGCTGGTTTTCCTGGTATACTTATTGGCATGCATACTTTATAATTTATAAGTAGTTAGCAATAAATACTCATGAATATAATAACTGTATTGCCAGAAACGGTGCCAATTAGAACTGTGAACAGGCAATGTTCATCGGGTCTCCAAGCAGTAGCTGATGTAGCTGCAGCTATCAAAGCGGGATTTTATGATATTGGTATGTGTGAGATCTATTTTATGCCTTGATTAGATATATCTCTGCAGCTGTGTATTATGTGCTCCCTATACTTCTAAAATTCTAAAATTATTTATTCATTCATTTTATAAATAGGGATTGGTGCTGGGTTGGAATCCATGACTGCCAACCCTATGGCTTGGGAGGGATCAGTCAATCCAAGAGTATAATATCTTTATCTCTATTCCTATATAGTAAGTACCAACTTTTCTTTCAAAGCACGGTCGCGCTGACATGCTCTTCCATCAATTGTACCAGGTACAGAGTATGGAACACGCCCAAAATTGTCTTCTCCCCATGGGTATAACTTCAGAAAATGTTGCAAATCGTTACGGCGTAACAAGGCAGGAGCAGGACCAGGCTGCGGTGAGCTATTTGGATCTGTCAGTTTGATGTTTTTTCATTGTTGTTACATCATTAATTTTTCTTGAATGTACTTTATTAGGTTGATTCACATAGAAAGGCTGCTGCTGCTACTGCTTCTGGAAAATTTAAGGAGGAGATAGTACCTGTGCACACTAAGGTGACCCTTTTCATTCTGTAATTTCTACACCTATGCGGTACTACGTAGGTTAGGAGTTATACATTTCTTGCTTTGACTCGAATAAAATTTCATTGGAAAAGATTGTGGACCCAAAAACTGGAGATGAGAAACCTGTTACAATCTCCGTTGATGATGGAATTCGGGCAAGCACAACAGTGGCAGATCTTGCGAAACTGAGGCCTGCATTTAAAAAAGATGGGACAACAACTGCTGGTATTCAATAATTCTCTTTTTGATGGTATTTGAGAAATTGTAAGATCTGTTTTACCAATTTTTGTTGATATGTTACAGGAAATTCTAGCCAAGTGAGTGATGGTGCTGGAGCTGTTCTCCTGATGAAAAGGAGTGTTGCAGTGCAGAAAGGATTACCAATTCTTGGTGTATTTAGGTATGTTACTCCAGGTTAAAAACTAGTATTAGCAAAATAATCACTTGGGTTTGTCCTTTGTTTAAAACTAGTATTTGCAAGGAAATGTTCATGTGAAAGAACCATTTGCCCGAATACATAAATTCAGTATGCAAAAAATTTGAGCTTGCTCAACCAGAAGCATATGTTTACCATTTTTATCTATAACTTTCTCTCGCTATCCTTAGGAGTGTGATGGTGCATGCAATGCCTCACAAAATACACATTGGCTGAGCCCATAGTAAATGATTTTTGATTGGACCAAAAGGAGATAATTTGATGCGTAATGAAAAAGATCAATGGAAAATTAAGGGATTATTTTATATTACTTTAGTGGACAAATTAACTGTAATTGGTTAATTTTAATTAAATAATTATGTATCTTTTATCTATGGTAGATAGTAATTAGGAGTTTGTTTACTTGTTAAATTAGTTATCTAAGACTTCTAAGTTACATTTAAATTAGGGTTTTATGTTCTATGTAAAGGACGTAATATTTATCATTAGGATTCATAGCTTAATATATTTTGAGACTAAGGCATTGTGCCATTGTGGTCACCTGGCATCCTTGTCTTGCATCATCAGTGACTTTGTGGAGTATTATTCTCTTAAAAGGGCACGTTTACGAGGCTCACTACAGTTCTTAAATGTACCACAATTCCTTGTACCATCTCATCTACTACCCACTAGTGGAGCATGGTGTCTTGCTAGTGGTCTACTAGTAACCAGAGCTTAGTTTCTCTTTCTCATGGCCTTTAATGTCTGCTTCATTGAATCTAAATAATAATTATTATTATCTTAATAAAGTTTCAACCTTGCTAGAAAAGAGAAAAGATGGAAGGATGAAAGAAACTGTCTCCTATTGAGACATTGTAGATTGACTTAATGGGCTGTAGCTAGATCTTTCTCTTTGCTTGTTTTAGATTTCTGCAATTTCAAGTGCTTTATGATTCTGGTCAAGCAATATTCAATGCCACCCAAAGTGTGTTCAGATCAACTAATAATAAAATTATGTGGTACTACTCTTGTAGGACTTTTGCTGCTGTTGGTGTAGATCCTGCTGTCATGGGTGTCGGTCCAGCTGTTGCAATTCCAGCTGCAGTTAAATCTGCTGGTCTTGAACTTGATAATATTGATCTTTTTGAGATCAATGAGGTAATGATGATATAGTATATATACATATTATTTTTTTTATAGTGATATTGATGTTAGAATGACTTCTATATTGTGCAACAATTCCAATATTATTTCCCCTACTGCAGGCTTTTGGATCTCAATTTGTGCATTGCCAAAAGAAGCTGGAACTCGATCCAGCAAAGATAAATGTCAATGGAGGTGCAATGGCTATGGGGCATCCTTTGGGTGCAACAGGTATTTGCTACATAAACTTGCATCCTTTTATCCTCCTCTGTCTTTGATTGGAAATTTATGTGTTACTAAATTTATCAGGATTATTTTTATTTAGCACATGTTATTAGGGAAATCTTCCAATTATTTTGATAATTCTTGGACAACTGTCTTCTCAAATATATTTTTCACTTGCATTTTAAATGTTGGCCTTTTCCTGTTTCCTTCAGTAAGTGGACTAGTTTTGTAGGTTATAGTGTGTTTACCTTTCTTTTTGTAGTCGGACTGTAACCTATATGATATTGAAGATCTACTTCATGAATCTCATCTTTATATATGTCACAAATGTGTTGGGTACCCTTGACCCTTGATAATAAAAAATGTGTGTTTTTATCTTTTGTAATAGGATGTAAGCATGATGCAGATAATATTCCCATCTTATTATTAGTTTTGTATATTTTTTTTCTGTTTTTCGACGAATCATATTGATTTTTTGAAAGACTGCATTTTTTCCCTCTTCTTTCTCCGCTTCCGCCAATTAGAATACTAAGTTGTGAGTGTGGCTTTTAACCTAAAACTTCCATGCATTACATGGTTTGGTTATGGAATGAAGTTATAGATTGTATTTAAAATGATTAACTAAACCACTCAACATGATCTAGTGGATATGTTAATGCTCCTTGCTCTGTAACTTATCCAGTAAAAGGTTAAAAATTAAGCCTTGCTGTGTATAATTGTTCTTACATTCTCTATTTTCTCTAAACTGAGGTGTGTATGTTGCTGAGGTTAATTTCAGTCTAAATTATATTGGTTCCTGTAGAAATTGTTATTTGCCAAGTGCAACCCATTGACACAAGACACCCTGGGATATAAAATCTCTACATTACTAGAATATGTAATAATACATTATAAAAGAGTGGAGAATGATCCATTCCTTATTGGCTGATGCGCAACTTGTGAACAGTCTGACTTCTCTTTCACCCTTCCTGGAATCTGAAAATAGAATTTGAAGGGCTTTTGACCACCAATTCAGCCCCTAGTCACGTGAAAACTTAAAAAAGTTATAATAGTAAAGTTGCATGGAGTTTTGCTTTCTTTTACTACATTTCTTTCCCTTTTGATTTTCATGATTTTGATTTTGTACATATGTAAACAGGAGCCCGGTGTGTTGCCACGTTGTTGCATGAGATGAAGCGTCGCGGCAGAGACTGTCGCTTCGGTGTTGTGTCAATGTGCATAGGTGTGCCTCTCTCTCTCTCTCTGTGTCTGTCTGTGTGTGCGCGCGTGTATATTAAGAAATTGACCGTGTGATTTGCTACCAACTCTAATTATTTGCAGGCACGGGGATGGGGGCTGCTGCTGTTTTTGAAAGAGGGGACGCATGTGATGAAACTTGCAATGCTCGTAAAATTGAGTCCAACAACTTCCTCTCCAAGGATACTAGATAGAATTCATATGTTTCATACATTATTACCCTTCTGCAGTGTAACCAATAATATCACAGTTTGGGTTAGAATTCTAATAAAGCTATGGTAGTAAATTCTAATAATTTACTATCTGCTGTATCTAGACATTGCATGCAAGAGAACCACTATGCTGTTGGGCTCTCTGTGCATGTGGCTATATTCATGTTATAGATGAGAAAAAGTTGCTCCTAACGATGCTCTTCATTTATTCTTTTCATGTAACTTAGCCCTAAGCATGTTATAAATGAAAATAATATATTTGTCTGCTTTTTCTTGCCCACTTTTGTTTTATTTAAGTTTCGATTTTGAAAAGTTGAGTTTGGACACCAGTATGTTGAAGCTTTTTAAAAAAATTATAACTAATGTCATAATTGAGTGAATTCAAAGTCTACTTAGTTTTTCATCCTTTTTAATTTTAGAAAGGGAAAAGTTATTTGATATCATCTTTTTACTTTAAATTACTGATCGAAATCTGTCTTGATTTTCGTCACGATTTTCAGATTTAACTTTAAAAATTTGTAACTCAGTCATATTATCGATAAAATTGCTTATTTTGTGTATCTTTTCGAAAGTTACAATTTATGTTGTTGCGATATTGATATTGAAGAAAGAAGAACCAGAAAGGTAAATAATATTTAGTAATATCGTTTCATGTTTTAATAAGTGAATTTTAAATTAGTGATTATTTTTAATCAAAATAGAAACATGGAATTAGAAGTCAAGGGGAAATAAATTTATATAAATGAATATAATTTGATTCAATATAAACGTTAAAATTTGAAAATCGTTAATATTTTAAAGTCTATTGCTTGAGTTATAATTTTTGGATACGTTATTATATAAGTTGAGAATATGTTTACCTGCCGTTAGTCTAGATTATGTTTAAATTAATTAATTTGGAACATAATTATAAAATCATATTGATATGATCGATGTAATGGACTGATGTTTTAAGAATAATTTGTCATATTAGTGTTTTAAAATTTCTCAACTTTTGCTATTAAACTTTTATACTTTGGGTATTAATAAATGATTTAAGGCGAATAATTAAAAACACCTTGAATAGGTTACAAGTGTTTTAGAATTATTGGTTTAAATTATATATTTATTTTGGGGTGAATATGTTTAGATGGTGATTAAGATTTCACATTTGATATCGTTGGCGTTGAAAATTAAGATTTTGTGAAGTGTGCTATACGTGGATTTGATTATCAGGTACGTAGATTATATTGCGATAACTGAAATACAATTGCAAAACTTATTAATAAATGAGATTAGTAGAAATTATAGGAGGATCACACTTCTAACACATCTCTTCAAAAAAATTATAACTAATATTTATCCACATAACTGATAATAAAATAATCAATATAAACATTCGCAATATATATCATTTTCCAACATAATTTGTTGGTGAAGACCTACGTACACTTTCATAAAAATTAGAATTGACATAATTCCTAAAGGGTGGAAATTTGCCTTACAAAAAATGTCTAATGCAGACTATCAAGTTGATTCTTTTTGAATTTGATTTGATAAAGCATAATAAACACGAGGTTGTGAGGAAAATATTATTCTTACAAATATACACGAGAACATCAACTTAGTTGTAAGACCCTAATTTTTTATGAATATTATTTATTTTTTTTAAATATTATTCTAAATAGTAAGGTGTTGATTTAATAAATATTATAATTATGGGTGATATGTGCACATTATACAAAGTAAACAGTCTGTCAGAAAATATTCGTTTTACTGGAAAATATTCGTACGACGCTGCCGAAATAACCAATCATTGATAGACCCTACAACGGAGTAACTGTCGGATATAGAAAGCGACAAAAATAACCTTTTTAAAAATTGGCGGCATAACTTTTACCATTAACTGTTGAAATACCCGGTGATAAAAGTATAGTAATACGCGTTATTCCACAGTAGCACGCGGTACTTCACAGTAGTACACGATATTGCACAATATTTCTGATTATTAATTCAATAATTGCTACAGTAGAAGTCATTCAATATTTCATTCAATAATTGTCACAATAGTTACTGCATAATATCTCATATTATTGATTCAATAATTATTACAGTAATATTTGCACATTATTTTATATTATTAAATCAATAATATGACACAGTAACACATAATATTTGATATGATATTATTAAACCAGTTAACATTATTGACAATGTCTAGAAGTTTAGACGAGGAAAAAGATTAGTTAATTGCACGTTGTTTATATGAAAGATTCTCTCTTTCCTCAGAACGATCTGGTTATCAATATTGTGAGTCTGTAATATTAATTATGAATAATTATTGAATAATAAAAGGTGTTGATTAAAGATTATTATACGGTAGATATTTGTTCAATTTGTAATATAAATAAAGGAGTTTAGCATGAGGCGTTTGTTGTAAGTTTGACTTATTATTCCATCGGTCCACCACTTGACAAATTGGCAAACCGTCGATAGAAAAAAGATTTCAATATTTGTTTTATTATTATTATAATAGTAATAAAATAATTTTTTTTAATATAAAACAGTTTTTTTATAAAGTTATTTTTTATTAGAATATAATTAAAATATATTATATATAAAGTTATTTGTTTTATTAAAATATTTTATTTAATAATAAAATTCAGATGAAAGTTTTTGAAATCAATCGGCGAAGCACGCGGTTTTGTCAACAATGGTGTGCTAAACATTCTCCTATAAATAAGTTGCTTAGTCAATGTATGAAACTCACACTAGAATCACAAAAAAAAATCTATAATATTGTGTGTATTTATTTTGAGTATAAGGATACTTTGAGTGTAGTTAATAGTACAAGATTTTCTCAAGATAATCTCCTTTATACAAGTCAGATATAGTCTTCTACTAAGGTAAATGATATTATTTTCTTTCATACTCGTAAGAGATATAATTTTCTTTGATACACCATATGGTAAGAAGTTGTTATTCGTTTTATAACTTTTTCATTAAACGGTAAAAATGCCTAAATTGTTTAGAACTTCCTTAATAGTTTGCGTTTAATGTAAGACCCCAACTTTTACGAATAAAGATTAATTTTCTCTAAATATCATTTTAAATATTATGATATGGATTTGATAAAATGTTATAGTTGTGGGTAATATTTATAAATTTTTGCAAAGTAAGCAAGTTGTCATAAAGAATTCGTTTGGTTAGGGAATATTCATTTTATCAGGGAATATTCGTACGACGGCACAATTATTGGTGGACCCCACAACGTAATTACTGTCGTAGTTAGAAAATGACAAAAATAACTTTTTATAAAAATAACGATAAATTTTTTATCGTTAACTGTTGAAATACCCGGTGATAAAAGTATAGTAATACGCGTGGTTGCATAGTAGCATGCGATATTGTACAGTATCTTTGATTATTGATGCCAGTTATACTCAGTTATTACCATTGTAATTGTTGTATAGTATCTCACGTTATTGATTCAATTATTGTCATAATATTTTATATTATTAAATCAATAATTGAGACGACAAAGTTATTCATATTATTATTTGTATTATTGACGATATCTAGAAAGTTTTGTCGTGGAAAAGGGTTTGGTCACCTAATTGCGCGCCAATAAGGAAAAATCCTTATCAGAAAGTCCCCTCTTTCTTGGGAATGATCTGGTTGTTAATATTGCGAGTTATAATAATGATGAATAAATGTTATTAAAAATGTGTGTTGTGAAGCCAAGTGAATTGAGATAAAGAGAGGGGTATTTTATAATGTATTTATTATAAATTTGGCTTATTACATGAACCCCACTTACTATTTTTCAAAACTGTCGGTAGAAAGTTATCTCAGTTTTATTTATATATATATATATATATATATATATATATATATATATATATATATATAAAAGAAAAGGGTCAAGGGTCACGGGTGGGGGTGGGGGCTATGACATATACATATATATATATATATATATATATATATATATATATATATATTATAAGTTTTATTTTTTATGTAAAATAGAATATATTATATTTTATTGTTTGCATAGTACTGCATAGTATTTGTGTAGTGCAACATAGAGAAATCAAATTTTTTTTCTTCAGCCGATCGAAATGTTGTCCATGAAAATTTTCCTATGCGTCAGTGATTTTCATATTCAAATAGTGTCCAGCTATTCTTCTATAAATAAAATGCTTAGTTTAGAAATAAAAATCACACCAAAATAAGAGAATTCTTCTCCTATAATATTGAGCGTATTTTTTTTGAGTTTAAGGAAGCTTTGAGTGTAGAAAACAGTGCAAGTTTTCTTCAAAAATATATCCGCTATACCAGTCAAAATTACTCTCTTTTTAAGGTAAGGGGTATTATTTATTTCATATTTGCTTACGATATTATTTTTAGTATTCGTAAGGAATTTAATTTTCGTTCAATATTCGTATAAAATAATATTTTCTTCCATACTCTGTAGTATGTAAGTAATATTATTTCGTTTTAGATTCCGAATTCTACACCCATTTTGTTAAATATTACTTCTATACTTCTTGAAATTAGTAGAATATCTTTGAAATTTGCGCTTCATCTAGTATCGTTTCACAAGGATATTTTTCTGAACTTTCTTGTTAAATTTTAAGTTTTTCATGCCGGAGTACTATTCATACATACGGCACTATTCATACGCACGACACTATTCACGAAGTACTATTCACTCGGGGTACTATTTATGACAAAAAATTTATTCTTTTCTGTCCAAATTATTTTTGATACATGCATATTATTCTTGAATTTTACTCTACGAAGCAGTTATTATGTTGACAATTTGGATATTTTTAAACTCTAAATAAATTAAAAAAATTTAATATTTATCCTTGATTTCGTTTGATTGATGCTTATATCATTGTCATCATCCTCGTGCTTATATTGTGATAAAAGTTATCTTTGGCCCGTAGTGCATAGATGGACTGTTAATTGGTATGATTATGACTATGTATCAATATAATCATGACCTGTAATATTACAAATGATGTGGTACAAGTCCTCATTGGCCCGTAGTGCATTGATGGACAGTTATTGGTATGATCATAACCATAGATTCTCTTCGGCCAAGGGTGCAAAGATGAATTGTTGTTTGGCATAACCATGACCATTGGTGATAATAACAAATAATCTTGACCCGTAGTGCATGGATGATTCGTGGATGTGATAATAATGAATATCATTGGCCCGTAGTGCATGGATAATTTAGTGATGTAGATTATTTATTGAGCTGAGTCTCAGCGATAAAATTGATGATAAACTTTTAAATCATAGAAGATAGTAGATATTATGCTCTACTTGACACTTCTAATAGATTATTTGTTCCGCTGCAGTTAAACTTGTTGTCTATTGTATTCTATCTGTTTAACACTGTTGAATGCTAACGATAATTTATTCTGCATTATCTTAGTCATAATATTCTTTATTGAGCTAGTTGAGCTCACCCTTTGCTTTCATTGTTCTCTTCAGGAAATGAGAATATAGCTGGGACTAGTCGGGGAATGGAGTGACGGTCCAGATGGTTGCTTTAGTAATCCTCACTATTCTGTGAAATAGTGTAATAATATTTATAATAAGGACTTCATTTGAGTTTGGATATTGTCTAGGAGACGATATTTTTGCTAAAACTCTCAGTTTATGTTACACGACAGTTGTATAATTAAATTTATATTTATTTTCTATACCATGTATTTGGTGACTCAGAGTGAGTGATGTATACCTATTTTGGGGGCGTCACATTTAATCTAATATCTTTTCACCTGAATCTTCTTATTGCGTTTTACACGTTATTGTTGAATTGTGAACCTTATTTATTCTATTCTTGAACTCTAATCAAATTTCTAGATATCTTGTTGATAATTTGGATATTTTTTGACTCTAGATAAATTAAGTTACAAATACCTAAAGTTTATCCTTGATCTTATTGTTCTTATTATTTCTATTCATCATTTATATCATTGTCACAATCCTCAGACTTAAATTGTGGTGAAAAGTTATCTTTTGTCTGTAGTGCAAAGCTGAATTGTTGATTGGTATGATTATGACCAGGAACTGTGTATTGGTATAATCATGACATTTGGTATTACAGAAAAATGTTTGTGGTGAAAATTCTCTTTGGCCGTAGTGCAAAGATGAATCGGTGTTTGACATGATCATGACCACTGGTGATATAAATGAATATCTTTGACCCGTAGTGCAAAGATAAACTATTGATTTGCATAATGAACTATTGATTGGTGTTGCATGGATAAAATATTAATAAAGAACTTTTAAATCGTAGAAGATAGTAGACATCATGATCTACTTAACTCTTCTAATGCATTGCTTGTTTCGTCGTCGTTTTCGTTAAAAACTTATATTATCTTTAAATCTCTGTTGTATCACTGTTGAAGGCTATAGACAATTTATTCTTCATTATCTTAGTCATAATATTCTTTATTGAGCTATTTGAGCTCGCTCTTTTCCTTTTTGATCCATTGTTCTTCTCAAAAAATGAGAAGTGTAACTGGGACTGGCCGGGGAATAGAGTGATGGTCCGAGTTAGTTACTATAGTAGTCTTCACCATATTATAAAATAGTATAATAATAATTGTACTGAGGACTTAAAACATGTGTTGTTGTATTTTATACGGTATTGTAATAATTTAGGTTTGGATAATGTTGTACTAAATGTGGTACAATGTTTATATTAAAACTCACAGTATGTGTGTTGTTGTATTTTGCACGATAGTTTAATAGTTGTACATAGAAAAAAATTATTTAAATTTTGTAGTATGCATTTAATTACTCAAAATGGGTTGTGTGGACTTATTTTGGGGGCGTCACATTAGTACTTAGACTTTAGTTTATTCAATAACAACAAAGAGATTATAGAGTACTGAGATTTTTTTTTGGAACTTTCTTTCTTATTATTGTGCACCACTTTTCTTCTTTATTGTAAATCTTTATTATTGTGAGGTTTAATGAAATTGTAATTGAAAGATTATTATTAGTGATGATTATGTAATTCATTTATTTTCATACAGTTAACACTCCAAAGTGAGGTGTCACGAGGAAGGGAGAAAAAAAGAGAACTGATACTTTTACAAATTTTTTTGATATTTTCGCATGTAAGGCTTTCCTTTTAACCAAATCAATATTTATATTTGGTTAAAAAATGGGTTCAACATGCGAAAACATCAAAAGAATTGATATTTATGTTTGTCTAATTCTATACTAGCAAATTATGCAAGTATACGCAATCACAAGTAATATATGATAAGTAGAGTATCGTCCCACAAAGAAAATAACTGTAATTTATACTATCAACTACCTATTTTATATTAACTCAGTTTTATTAAACAAATAATCAAGATTGTGAAATTTTATGAAACTAATTAATTAATTATATTAAAGCTAATTACCACAAGATTTAAATAAGATATTAGAGACTTAAGACTATAATTTCACTTATTGTTTCACTTAGATCAACACACTTGCTGTTAAATCACGCTAACTATTCTGAATTGTTAATCAAGAGCACATCAATATGTATAACCATCTCTTGATGCACTATAAACAAATCAACTTAAATCCACATATGATAAAATCAATATGAACATCCTAATTAACTAATCAACTATATCTCTATGTGAATTATAATTAAAGAGAATTTAAAGCACAAGTTCTCTATTAAATTACATGCGGTGTGTAGGTATATCTCTATCCTAAACACAAATCACGAATTCCATTGCCATGCAGAAAATACAATCACATGCTATTATGATCAGATCTAAACCTATAATCGATCTCTCGAGTTCATAGAGATTATCACGGTAATTTGTAAGACCCCGAATTTTATGAAATAAAAATATTTAATTTTTCTTATAATTACTATTCACTAAATGGTTAAATTGATAAATGTTAAAGTTAAGGGTGATATATGAATTTTTTTTCAAAATACACAAGTGGTTATAAAATATTCATTGTTGTCGGGGAATATTCGTTTGGTCGTGAAATATTCTTTCTATCAGGGAATATTCGTACGACGGCGCAGCCATTTGTGGGTCCCATAACAGAATAACTGTCGGATGAAGAAAATGATAAATTTGAGTTTTTACAAATAACGGCGTAGTTGTTACCGTTAACACTGTTGGAATACCCAGTGGTTAAAACACAGTAATACGCGTGGTTGCACAGTAGCACACGATTTTGTACAGTATTTTTAAATTATTGATTCTTACGTAAGAAGGCACTACTCAATAATTGTTACAGTAATTACTGTTCAATATTTTATTTTATTGATTCAATAATTGCTACGTTGATATTTTATATTATTGTTGTTTCAATAATTGTTGCTGCACAGTATTTCCCATTATCAGATCAATAATTCATATTATTTGAATAATATTATTAGATAACATTATTGGCAATATCTAGAAAGTTCTGTCTAAGGAGAGGTTTGGTCATCTAATTGTGCGCCAGTAAGGAGAAATTCTTATTGGAAAGTCCCCTCTTTCCTGGGAACGGCCTGGTTGTCATAATTGTGATTCTGTAATATTATTTGTGAATAATTAATTATTGATTTATATGATAAGAAAATATTTATTTAATGTGGATATAAATTATGGATTTATTTATGTGGTTATTATTGAAGGAATTAATGTTGAGGTGTTTTATCAATATTTCTGTCGGAATGGAGGTATTAAAAATCAATCAGGATTTTTGAGATATATTACGGGGGTTATAATTTTTAATCCGACCGTTGGATCGTTGTGATTTTTGGATATGTTATACATATATAAGTTGAGTATATGTCCACAAATTTTAAACCGTTAAAAATAAACATATGATTTGTTATGAATTTTAAGAGATGACTGGTTCAGAAATTATTGAAGTTCCGAAATTTATCATTTTGGTAGAAAATTCTAGAATTGGTGGGCCCCACTCTTGGTTGGTGAAGAAATGTGCTGAGATTTTTATTCAAATATGGTGGGTGAGAATAGTAGCAGGTAAAGCCATCAGGTTGCAGGTTAAGTCTGCTTCGGCGTGCTAACATTTTCCTATAAATAGAGGGCTAAGTTAGAATTGAAAATCACACCAGAAACATAAGTTTTCTCTCTTTCTCTCTCTATATTATGAAGCATATTTTGTGAGTATTTAGATACTTTGAGAGTTGCTATTCAGTGCAAGTTTCCTTCGGCTTTGCATTCCAGTCAGAAATACTGTATTTTTGAGGTAAGGGATAGTAAGGAATGTTATATTCTTCATAATAATGTTATTCTTTCAATATCATTATACCGAAATATTGGTATAGATTTTATTGTGGAATTTTTACCTTTTTGAGTCGGGGTTACTATTCACGAGTTACTATTTATGAGTTACTATTCACGAGTTACTATTCACGGGTACTATTCACGACAAAATTGGTTTCTTTTTCTGACCAAATTATAGTTGATTTATGAATATTACTCTTGAGATTAAATCTATATGTTGATTGTATTGATTTTATTATCATATATAACATTTTTATAACCCTGATGTTGAAATTCTCTTTCACTTGAATGTAAAGATGGGTAGATTGTTGGTATGATCATGACTATGGGTTCTCTTTGGCCAGTAGTGCAAAGTTGAATTGTTAGCTGGTATGATCATGACCATTGAATTTATAACCGAATATCTTTAGCTTAAGTGTAAAGATGATTTGATTAACATGGTTATAATTATGGTGTATATAAATTCTGAAATGATTATATATTTCTTTGAGATATGAATATATTTGGCCTGTAGTGCAAATATGAACTGTTAAGGAATATCTTTGGCCTGTAGTGCAAAGATGAATTGTTGATGAATATCTTTGGCCCGTAGTGCAAAGATAACCTGTTGTTGAATATCTTTGGCCAGTAGTGCAAAGATGAACTGTTGACGAATATCGTTGGCCTGTAGTGCAAAGATGAATTTATTAATATGATTATGAACAGGAACTGTGATTTGGTATAACCATGATCTTTGATGTTTCAGGTAAAGACATGTGAGGAAAATTATCTTCGTCCTGGATGCGAAGAGGAATTTAGAATTACAATTATGATTATGAATTATTCATATAATTGTGAAAAGGAACTGTTGATTAATGTTACATGTATAAAATATTGTTGGTGAATTTTTAATGTGGAGAAGATAATTGACTTTATGGTCTATTTGACTCTTCTAATGGTTTGCTCGTTCCGCTGCAACTATGGTTGAAAATTTTTATCATCTACCATATGTTCTAAATCTCTGATTTATTACTGATGAAGGCTATTGATAATTTATTTATCTTTAGTCATGATATTCTTTACTGGGCTAGTTGTGCTCACCCTTTTGTTTCACAATTCCTTTCAGGTAATAAGAGTGTAGCTGGGTCGAGCGGGGGTAACAAGCGAATAGAACGGTGGTCATCATTTAGTAGTTATATTTGGTGAAGAAAATAGGGTGAGGCGAACCCAACGTTGGAAGGGTGTTTTGTCACTATCATACAAGATGTCTAATGACATACAACCTCGTGTCATCATAAGACAGGGTTGTGCTCATCTACTTGCTGAGTATCTTTACGAGCACTACCTATATAATCTTGGTGTTTGTTTGAAGTATAATTTTCAATTAGAGACAGTGGAGATAATGATATGTCAAGAGAAGACTCACCATTGGAAAGAATATGATAGTAAACTTCTCGTTTTTCTTTGGGGTCTATTGGGTCAACCAAGGATAATTCTGTGGCCATACGATATCTATCATAATCTAGATGCATGGCCTCCCATGTACGAAGGTTTCCTTGAGCACTTCCCAAATATTCTAATTTCTAAAACAGTCTTTGACTATACCTTTATGTAAGGTGCCACTGTGAGGTGTTGTCCACGGTTGGGACATGTGTCACATTTGGTATATATTTGTATCCAAACTCACAGTATATGTGTTGTTGTATTTAATACGACAATTGTTGTAATAAAGTTATAGTTGTTTTCTGTACCATGTATTTGGCGACTCAGAATGGGTTGGATGGAATGGACCTATTTTGGGGGCGTTACATAATTACTAGCAATACAATTAAGAAATATATTAAACACAAATCATAATAGACAATATGATAATAATTAACAATAGTTAACAAGGAAGTATGTCGATCACAGCTACATAATAAGATCCATTGCAGTCCTAAATAAAAAATTAGTTCATTGTCATTGAATTAAAATCCAAAATCCACAACTGAATAAGCATTCAGAATACAAATGCAAAAGATAGGGAAAAAGAATAAAAACTAATTTACAATCCTTTTTCTCTTATTAGCTTTTGCCTTGAATCCTTCTTGCTGGCTCAATTGCTTCAATTCTCCAAAAACTTAATTAAAACTACGGTTTGTGATTCTAAATTGGAATTATTCTTAAAAATGAATAAAAACGGCTATATACAATTTATGATGTAAATCCTAGTCCAACTATAATTTACGAAATCAGTTACAACTTAATTGCAGCTCTTTAATGAAAAGTCAAACTTTTGGTCAAACTCGAAATGGCGCGACCGCACTGCTTTTGTACTAGAACTAGGCACGGTCAAGCTGCACCTTAGCTCATTTTGGGCGTGGTCGCGCTGCTCTGTAATCTGTTGCACGTTGCTATTTTAAAAGTTGTTCCATCCTAAATGTCGCCAACACAACTCCCAAGCATAGATCCTACAAAAATGACATAAAATGCATGAAAAACAACTAAAACTCATAGGAATATGCAACAATTCCAGTTAGTTGATTCGTAAGTATGAAACTTACTCATCAATTTTCGCAACACTTTTTGATATCCCCGCACGTGGGACTCATTTTTTAACCAAACTATAGTTAAAAGGTGGGACTCACATGAGAAAATATTGTGAAAGTATTAGTTCACAAAAAAAATCAAAACAGAAAATTTCTGATTTACAATAATCTCAACCCTTTTGTCGACGTCGGGAAATTCTCTTTTCCTTTTTTCTTCTTCTTTTTACATTTCTACTTTTTTGCCTTTTGCTATGTTGTTTAGGTTATTTCAAGGCTGAGATCTTTTTTAGGAAACAGAATCGACATAAATGTCGACTATTTGAAAAGATTGATTTTAACAATTGGGCCAAATTAGACAGAGTCGCCAATTGGTATAGTTTTCAATGGATGTACTAACTCATCCAGATTTTGAAGGTTTTCGCAATATAACCCAATATGTGACTCTGTAAAATTGGTCTGAAACCCGAGATTCATAGAGTTCAGGGCTTACTTAAGAGAGAGGAAAGTATTAGGCACCCTCGACTTCCGTGAAAACATGGTTACCGCATCTTGTTGATTTTCTGAGCATGAGGTATGCATGTGTGTGATTTTGAGAAAACTTTTGATTGTAATAGTTGTTTTACACCATATTTTAACCTATGAGCGACGTTGTTTTGAAAGTAATGTTGAACCTCTTTGAACCTATGCACGAATGATTTGATTTAAAGAAGAGTTCATTTTTATATTAAGCATAATGAAATGACGTTTTGGAAAACAAGGTTTTCAAATTCTTCGCCATATTGGAATTGAGATCTTTTGATACTTTCGATTATTAAGCTTAGATTTGTCTATCCTCAAAGCGCTTTATTATTTTTATAAAAGCTCTTTGCTATTTTGTTTGAAAATTGATTTTGGTGATAATGCATGAAAGATAGCATCAAAAAGGGTCGGGCCATCTACGGGCATGAAAATCATCTCGATATACCCGAGCACCGACAATCACAACTTTTCATTATCGCGAGGCCTTAAATCCAATTTCTCGGGACGAGGCCCTCGAAGTCGTTTTAAGGTCCAATATTACATATACAATGATTTTGCACAATTTATTATTACATTATAAACAAAATGTCCATCGTGGGAATCTAGTTGAGATCCGATTAATGGATCTCAACCTCGAGATTGTTAGGCTCACATTAGTATGCTTGAACATATATGTATAATGTATCATAAACCTGCTATCAAGAGATTCATTGATTAGAATCACTGATCACAAATAGTTAGGACCTCTTCACCACTAGATAGAGATCTAGGGCTCTACAGAGTGACCGAGACTGACCGAAAGCATTAAAACACTTAGATCTAACTTAGATCCGAGTCGATCTAGCATATAGGTTAGAATTTTGAAGCTCCATAACTGGTTAAGGGCTAGATCTAGTAAAAGGACTTGGTTTATAACTATATATGTACAAATAATCGGTAAAATATCTAAATCTACCAACCATTACACTGTACAACACAACAAGTCTAACTATAAATAAACACTATATTTAAACAAATCTAGTAGTTCTAACCATATTTACAAATGAAATGACCAAAGATTCACTTTTTCGCCTTGGGGATGTAGAAAAAAGCCTCCCGAGACCCAAATCTACGCTATATCACTCTATATGAATGAGATTTACTATATAAGTGATGAAAACAACTCAAATCTAGTGTTAGAATGTCAAACCCGAGCCTTTCTCTCTAGATCCGACTTTTCTTTCTAATTTTCTTCCTTTTTTTCTAAATGAGTTGCTGATGTGCTTATGTAGAACTCGGGGCCACCTGCGACTGGGTCTTGTGGGCCCCGCTGTCTCAAAGTTTGCTCCTTTAGTTGTCAATCCGAAAAAAGTGGAGATCAATACTCAGATATCCCAGAAAGCTTCTGCTGAAGGCTGCGAAATGAGGTCGAGTTTAACTGATTCTGACTCCAGGAAGATGAAACAATTAGCTGAAAGGTATCTTCTGGTTCTCGAGGATAGTCAGTTGGCTCGTCTTGGATAGTTCGCAGTTCGTGGATTGTTGTGGTGGTTTCTTATGACCTCATCCTCAGCTTTGCGATCCTCGTTCGGGCCACGTTGTGTTTGGACATCGTTGCACTTAGATTTCTCCACGGGGTTGTCTCTAGGGTGAAATTATGTCTTTGCCCTCTTGCGGGGTTGTCTCCGATGTGAAGTTATGCTTTTACCTTCTTGTAAGGTTAGTCAAAAGAAAGCGAAGTTTCGGACGGTGTTCTAAGCATCCCAAATAGAGTGCAGTTGGGACGGTGGCACCAGAGGCAGATACGGACAAGTCAAAGTCAGCGGTTCCTGGAAGAGCATTTGTCGTGACTGCCCAAAATACGGGGAACCCGAACGAAGGTATCACGGGTTATTTATTATAAATTCTTACGAAGTCTATACCTTATTAGATACCGGTTCTACCCATTCTTTTATCTCTCATGATTGTGCTCAACGTTCGAACTTGACTCTCGAAAAATTAGACTTTGACTTATTTGTTGAAACTTTGTTAGGAGAAACCTTAAATACATCTACAGTTTATAAATCTTGCTTGATTCAAGTTGAGATCATCACATTACCTGTTGATCTTATCTCTTTGAAAATACTTGTATTTGATGTGATTTTAGGGATTGATTGGTTAACCACTCATCATGCTAAAATTGATTATTTTCGTAAGGTTGTTAGTTTTCATATTCCTAACCAACCTATTATGCGAATTCAAGTAACCAGACCATTGAAGTCAAACACTTTCATATCAAGCCATAAAGTCATTCTTTTATTAAAAAACGGATGTCATGCTTTCTTAGCCCATGTCATGGACTTGAATAAAAACACGTCAGATTTGAATAATGTTGTGTTGATTGAATTTCTTGACGTATTTCCTGAAGAATTTCTCGACCTACCCCCAGAGCGTGATATTGAATTTTTGTATTGATCTTGAACCTGATACAAAACTTATTTCTAAAATCTCATATCAAATAGTTCCTATTGAACTTCAGGAGTTAAAAATCCAACTATAGGAGTTGGTACCCTAGCCTCTATCTGGTGACTTCCTTTGTGGAATGCACTGAACCCAAACTCTCCGTAGGGGACGTCATATTCGTGTGGTGGTAAACTGATAGGTGTCATTGTGACGTGTTATCCAAGATTGGGATATGAGTCACAATTGAGAGCAATCTAAGTCAGTAATCGAAATACGTAGCTTTCTAGGCTTAGCTGGTTATTATCGGAGATTCGTGGAAGGATTTTTTTTCGAATCGCTACTCCATTAACTCAGCTAACTCGTAAAGATACAAAATTCGAATGGAGCGAGGAATGTGAGACGAGCTTCCAAGAACTCAATATGCGGCAACAACGTTGGCTCGAGCTGTTGAAAGATTATGATCATACCATCCAATACCATCCTGGAAAAACGAGCGTGGTAGCTGACGCGTTGAGTAGAAGATCGTATGCGGTTACGAGTGCGATATTGTCGAACACAAAGACCCATTTCGTATAACTTACAAATGATGGAGATAGAGTTAAAGACTTAAAGGACCCACGTGATGATGTAGAATATTCGATTAGAACCGACTTTAATCGATAAAGTTAAAGCTGCTCAAGCTACAGACCCGGAGCTGATGCGTATGAAGAAGAAGGTACAAGAATGTGTTATTCCAGAAGCAAGAATCGATGAAGAGAGGAAATCGCAACCCTCGATTTATTGGTCCATTTGAAATCTTCAATCGAGTAGGAATTGTGGCCTATAGACTCGTTTTACCGCTAAGTATGTCGCATGTTCATAACGTTTTTCACGTATCGATGTTACGTAAATATGTGAAAGACCCGAACCACATTATTGAGTTAGAACCAGACGAGATAGCCGAATATTTAACGTACAAGGAGGTACCTGTCAAGATCTTGGGTAGGAAGGAGCATGTCCTACGCACAAAGATTATACCACAAGTCAAAGATTTGTGGAGGAATCATGCTATTGAGGAAATGACCTGGGAGTTGAAAATAGAAATGAAAGCGATGTATCCTCACCTTTTCGAAACATCGGGTATGTACGTCAATTTCGAGGACGAAATTTCATAAGGAGGGGAGATTGTAAGACCACAACTTTTTATAAATAAAGATTTAATTTCTCTAATTATTATTTTTTCAAAATAGTAAGGGATTGATTTGATTAATATGGTTATTTATGGGTAAAATGCGCAAATATTTTAAATAAGCAAGTGGTTATAAAATATTCATTGTTGTCAGGGAATATTTGGTTGGTCGTGGAATATTCTTGCTGTCGGGGAATATTCGTACGACGGCGCAGCCTTTTGTGGGCCCCATAACGGAAAGCGAGTGGATAAAGAAAACGACAAGTATGAGTTTTTATAAATAACGACGTAGTTATTACCGTTAACACTGTTGGAATACTCAGTGGTTAAAATACAGTAATACGCGATGTTGCACAGTAGCACACGGTATTGCACCAATTATTGATTCTTACGTAAGAAGGCACTATTCAATAATTGTTACAATAATTATTGTTCAATATTTTATTTTATTGATTCAATAATTGCTATGTTGATATTTAATATTATTGTTGTTTCAATAATTGTCACCGGACACTAGTATTTTCCATTATCAGATCAATAATTCATATTATTTTAATAAAATTATTAGATAATATTATTGACAATGCCTAGAAAGTTCTGTCTAATAAGAGGTTTGGTCACCTAATTACGCGCCAGTAAGGAAAAATTCTTATTGGAAAGCCCCCTCTTTCCTGAGAACGGCCTGGTTGTCAGTATTGTGATTCTGTAATATTATTTGTGACCCCCCCAAAATTAGGTATACATCACCCATCTTGAGTCACCACTTACATGGTACATAATTCAAATACAACTTACTAATACAACTGTCGTGCGCAATACGACAACATAAATTGTGAGTTTGAATACAAATATTGTCTTCTAGAGAGTATCCATACTCAAAAGGAGTCCTCATTACAATTATTATCACACTATTATAAAGAATAGTGAGGACTACTAATGCTATCATCTGGTCCATCACTCCGTTTCTCGACTAGTCCCAGCTACGTTCTCATTTCCTGAAGAGAACAGTGAAAGAAAGGGTGAGCTCAACTAGCCCAGTAAGAAATATTATGACTAAGATAATGCAGAATAAATTATCATTAGCCTTCAACAATGTTAAACTGATAAAATATAATAGACATCAAGTTTAACTGCAGCGGAACAATCAATCCATTAAAAGAGTCA
Organism: Panax notoginseng; assembly: GCA_016801055.1. Classification (NCBI taxonomy): domain Eukaryota; kingdom Viridiplantae; phylum Streptophyta; class Magnoliopsida; order Apiales; family Araliaceae; genus Panax; species Panax notoginseng. The sequence goes on from CM029022.1 coordinate 33,159,201, forward strand.
AGTAGAAAATAAACTCTACTATCTTTTATGATTTAAAAGGTTTTTCAACATTGTGATCGCTGGGACTCAGCTTAATAAAATAATCCACATCATCGAATCACCCCTGCTCTACGGCCAAGGATATTCGTGTATTCATTAATGGTCATGATCATGCCAACAACTGTCCATCAATGCACTACGGGCCAATGAGGACTTTTACCACATCATTTGTAACATTACGGTCATGATTATACCGAATAATCCCTGGTCATAATCATACCAAGTCCATCTATGCACTACAGGCCGCAGATGACTTTATCCACATCATTTGTAACATTACGGTCATGATTACACCGAATAATCCCTGGTCATAATCATACCAAGTTCATATATGCACTACAGGCCACAAATGACTTTCAACATAATATAAACATGAGGATGATGACAATGACATAATAATCAATAAAACAAGTTCAAGAATTAATTTATCCAGGAACCAATAACGTCCAAATTGTCAACATGATACTGCTTTGTGGAGTAAAATTCAAGAATGCTTAGAAGAATATTTTCATGAAAAGATACTGGATGAAATACAAATATCAAGGATATTCCACTAATTTCATGGAGTATAGAAGTCAAAACTTTAACCAACTGAGTATAATAAAGAATGGAATAACAAAAGAAATCACCATGCATGCGGTACTTCGCATAGACAGGTTATTCTAACAGAATAATAATAACGGAACCAGGTCAGACAAAATTTGCACCGACAGGATGTTCCAATATAATAATAATGACGGAACCAGGTCCGGTGTAAAACACACAGACAGGATGTTCCAACAGAATAATAATAAAGACGGAACCAGGTCCGGCGTAAAACGCACAGACAGGATATTCTAACAGAATAATAATAAAGATGGAACCAGGTCCGGCGTAAACGCACAGACGGGATATTCTGACAGAATAATAAATAATGGAACCAGGTCCGGCGTAAACGCACAGACAGGATATTCTGACAGAATAATAAAGAACGAAATATTAGAAGAATTTCACCATGTATAGGGTAGCCCGCGTATACATGTTATTCCAACAGAATAATAAATAATGGAATAACAGAAGTTCTCTTCATGAGTACAACAAATAACATCCCTTACCGTAAAAGAAACTTGATATAAGAGTAGGGAAGTAGCAGAATACTTTTTTTCTTTCTCTCTATAATTTTCTCTCTCTAGAGTTTCAGTGAATTTGTAAGAAATAATGAAGGAATGAGCTTCTATTTATAGGAGAATGGAAGTGCACTGTTCATGAACGAAATTATTTTGTAGCATTATTTCTTCAATCAACTAACAACTAAGTCAAACAACTAACCAATAAGATTTCAACAAAAATTAAAATATAATACATATATATAAACACATGTTTTCAACTTATATATTATCAATATTATATATACACCACTTAATTTTTCTCCCCCATAACCAACATCAATCCCCCACCCACCTAATAATTAAATTCACTACACTCTTACACATTACTATTACACACAAACACATCTTACACACATCACTTTCATATAATTACTTTTCCACCATTTTCCACTCACACACATCACTTTCACTCTTCCTTTTCTTCCACCACTCTCCACTCACACATATAATATTATATATATATACACACATCACAATCTTATATATAAACTCCTTCCCCTACGTAACTCTCTCCCACCTCCATTTTCAAAATCAGTTTTTCAACACATATGGGCCCCACATGTGGCCCCCACCTTTAAATAAATTCTACCGATTATTTTGAAAAATAGGTAAATGGGAGTCTATAAAATAAGTAAAACTGAGTAATTTCTCACATAAGCATCAATAATCAATACCGTGTGCTACTATGTAACCACGCGTATTACTGTACTTTTACTACCGAGCAGTTCAACAGTATTAACGGTAAAACTTCCGTCGTTATTTTCATAAAAATATTTTTGTCATTTTCTCAATCCGACAATAATTCTGTTGTGGGGTCCACCAATGATTGTGCCATCGTACGAATATTTTCCGACACAAAAAATATTTCCTGACCAATCGAATATAATATGACAACTTGCATACTTTGTAAAATTTATAAATACTACCCACAACTATAACATTATCTCAAATTCACACCATAATATTAAAAAAAATATTTTGAGAAAATTAAATATTTATTCATAAAATCTGGGGTCTCACATTATTTGTGAATAATTAATTATTGATTTATATGATAAAAAAATATTTATTTATGTAGATATAAATGAAGGAATTTTTAGAAAAGTGACAATTATTGAAAATTGATATTTTATCTTTTCTGATAAAATAATTAATTTAAATATATTATTATATTATAATAATAGTGATATTTTTATAATGAATGTGTGATATATGAATAAATGAGGAGAAATAGTATTTTTGTTACAATAAATGTTAAAAACATGTTAAACATGTTTGTGGACCCTATTTTTCACTAAAATTTGATTATAGCCTGCAAAATCGTCCGTATGTGGATTTTGGTCAATTTCTGTTTGAAATTTAAAAAAACTTAAACTTATAAAGTTGTAGAGAATTGAATTTCCTATGGAATGGACATAAGATTCGAATTTTTCTGATGAAAGGGCTATTTATTATGAATTATTGAAGTTCCGAAATATTGGGTCTGAATTGATTTTGTTGCATTAAATGATAAAAACATATTTTTCATTCTGGTGGGCCCCACTAGCATGTATAAAAAACTGAATCCAGAATTCTAAGGTGTGCGTAGGAAAAATTTAATAAATAATATTATTTTATTAAATTTTTTACTTTGGTGTTCTAAGCATTTTCCTATAAATAGAGTGCTTATGTTAGAATTGAAAATCACACTAGAAACTGAAGTTTTCTCTCTCTATATTATCGAGCGTATTTTTGTGAGTATTTCAATACTTTGAGTGTTGCTATACGGTTCAAGTTTCTTTTAGCGTTATATCTGATATTCCAGCCAGAAGTACTATTCTTTTGAGGTATGGGATGTTATTTTTTTTAAATGATATTATTTCTTTCAATATCATTATGCCAGAATACTGGTAAGATTTTTCTCGTAAAATTCTTGTTTTTTTGTGTCGGGGTTACAATTCACGTATACGGCACTATTTACGTATAGGACACTATTCACAGAAAAATTAAATTTTCGTTCTTAATTTGTTCAAAACTTCTATTATGGGTACTGTCGTTGATTGTATCCATGTTTTGGTATTCATTTTTGAATTTTACTTAACTATGGTTATTATGAGGTATTTTTAAACTTGGATTGTTTAAAGTACGAATCCCTAATCTTTGTCTTTTTATTTCACTGGATTCGTTTCTTGAAAAATATTTTTCATCATCCTCAGTCCTAAATGATGATATTACTGAATATCTTTAGCCTGTACTGCAAAGATGAATGATTAACTGATGAATATCTTTAGCCTGTAGTGCAAAGATGAACAGGTGTACATGACCAACTGGCGATACAAATGAATATCTTTGGCCTGTAGTGCAAAGATGAATATTTGATTCAAGATGTATATTGATTGATGTTACAAGGATAAAATATTGATGATGAACTTTTAAATCTTAGAAGATAGTAGAATTCATTCTCTACTTAACTTTTTTAATGGATTGCTGTTTCCGCTGCAGTTGTTGATCTAAAATTTGTTGTCTATTGTATTTTATCAGACTTTTCCCTGTTGAAGACTAAGGATAATTTGTTGTATTATTATCTTAGTCATAATATTTTTTACTGGACTAGTTGAGCTTACCATTTTTTTTTTGTTCCATTTTTCTTCTTAGGGGCGAGAACTAGTCGAGGTATGGAATGATGATTCAAGATAATTGTTTTAATAGTCCTCACTATTTTGTAAGATAGTGTATCAATAATTGTAATGAGGACTCCATTTGAATTTTAATACTGTCTAGATGACAATATTTGTGTTGTCGTATTTTGCTCGACAATTATAATAATAGCGAATCAGAATAGGTTGGGTAGAATGTACCTATTTTGGGAGCGTCACAATTAAAATATATAAAAATTAAGAAATATTTTATCTTAATTTATTCTATCTATTGCATAAATTTTTAAATTAATTATAATTTAACTTTATCACATATTTGTTCACATATTTATCATTTCCCATATTTCCCACAATATTCCTTCATAATGTAGTAATACTACTCCACTCCACATACTGCTTACAGAGAGAATATAATTATATTCCAATTCCCCCAACACAATAAAACTTGTTTTACAAGCATACCCGACCCGATATCCCACCCAATTTGATCGACTGTAAATAAGCCAGAGTTCTTCCCTCGTCTTTCCCATAAGACCACAAAAACCACCGCAAAACCCTAATCACACCATGGATTCCCAGCTAGAAGACCAGAACACCCAGAGCAAAAAAGCCGCAAAAAAAGAAGCCGCCAAAGCCGAGAAACTGCGCCGCCGGCAAGAATACTCCGCCGCATCCTCCGCCGCATCCGATGTTGCCGGAGTATCCATCGACGAATCTGACCCTCTCGCATCCAACTACGGCGACGTTCCGCTGATCGAACTTCAATCCAAGGAAATCGCTACGCAAAAATGGACGGAGGTCGGCTCGCTGGCCGAGGAATTGAAGGACGAGAACGTCTTAATCAGGGGGCGCGTGCACAGCATTCGCGCCGTGTCGAAGAAAATGGCGTTCGTGGTGGTGAGAGAGAGAGGCTTCACGGTCCAGTGCGTGTTGACGGTGAAGCCGGAGGTGGTTAGCCTCCAAATGGTGAAGTTCGCTACGAGTTTGAATAAGGAGTCGTTTGTTGATGTCGAAGGAATAGTTTCAGTCCCTGTTTCTCCACTTAAGGCTACCACTCAGCAGGTATGTTTGGTTTTAAATATTTACTTTTTTGTAATGAAATTATTCATAATATATTGTTCATTGAGACAAATAACTCAGCAGGTATGTTTGGTATTTCAAAATCAGGAATTCGGGAAAATTTAGCATCTGTTTGGTTCATAGAGAAGTACAACTAATGACATCAAATAATTTATCTTTAATGTGAATATGCTTATGAGTATGATGAGACTTTAATAAGTGCAGGTGGAAATTCAAGTTAGTAAGATTCATTGCATTAGCAAGGCTCTGCCAACACTACCTATCAATATTGAGGATGCTGCTAGAAGTGAAGTTGAAATTGAATTGGCTTCACAGGTCCATTTGTTACTTCATCTTTATCTTTATCATCCCTAGCTTGACTATATAAGCTTCCAGCAGCTGTGTAACAAATTGATTAGTGTACCTTTTATCCTTAAGATGTATAATGGTTTCAACTTTTCAAAAATGCAGGCCGGTGAACAATTTGTTCGTGTCAATCAGGATACCCGTTTGAACAACAGGGTTCTTGATCTACGCACACCCGCTAATCAAGGGATCTTTCGCATTCAGTACCAAGTTGAAAAGGTCTTGTTTCATCTTCAATTAACTGATTAAGTTGTTTCTCTTTTGTGGTATTCTTTGGCATAGTTTTAGTGATGCATGTATAAGAGTTGCTTCAAAATTTAAGATACTTCCATTTAACAACATAACTATTTTCTCTTAAAAGTTATACGCTTCGGTCCACTTATAGAATATAATGAAACAAGCTAGGTGTTTAGTCTCCTAGTACTGTACCTTGACGGCAAGGATGGAGGCATTGGAAAACCTTCTTCTTGGTGCAATGAGATGTGCCACATCTCTGCAAAGAAGAGGAAGAATGCCGCTAGAATCTTCTTTCCCAATACTTAAAACTCGTATAAAAAGAATAAATAGTTGAAGAAAGTACCTAGTTTTGTCCTACTCTCTCCCTCTCCCTCTCTTTCTCTATGTTTCTCTTTTTCTTATTTTGCTCATGTAGAGCTTTAGTATTTGCATATGTAAATATTTTTTTGAAATATATTGTGTTCTTTAGGAGTATCAGAAGATAGTTTGTTTGCTCTTAAATTTGATTTTATTGCTTTTGAAATTTGGATTCTTTGCAATCATGCTAAGTTGAAGATATTTATCTTTGAAATTAGACTAATCTTGGTTCTTTTATTTGCTTGCTGGTCCTCTCTCTCTCTATCTAGTTTTTTGTTCTTTTTTTCATTCTTATTTCTTTTTATCAAACTCCTGAAAATGTTAGTTTTGATAGATTACTAGCTAACTGAACAGACTGGTCTTAATTCTTTATATTTTTGGGCAGATATTCAGGCAGGTTTTGGAGTCTCTAGGCTTTGTAGGGATTCATACACCAAAATTGATGGGAGGCTCCAGTGAAGGTGGCTCAGCTGTTTTCAGATTGGATTACAAAGGGCAACCTGCTTGTTTGGCACAGTCACCTCAGCTTCATAAGCAAATGTCAATTTGTGGTGATTTTGGGCGAGTCTTTGAGGTTGGTCCAGTTTTTAGGGCAGAGGATTCTTTTACACACCGACATTTGTGTGAATTTACAGGTCTTGACGTAGAAATGGAGATTAAGAAACACTATTCTGAGGTATTGCTTTATTTAGTTAAGTCCCTTTAGTAACAATACAAAAGGCTGTGGTAGTAAGGTACTGTCATTTATGCAGGTGATGGATATTGTGGATCACTTATTTGTTGCAATGTTTGACCATTTAAATGAGAATTGCCAGAAAGAGCTTGACGCAGTTGGGAAGCAATACCCTTTTGAGCCTTTGAAGGTTTTTAAAATTGAATATTTGTTAGACAATTGTGTAAATTTGAAGCATTACAAAATCGAATATCATAATGGATGCAAGTTTTTATTTTTATTTTAGTTCATAGTTGCTTCTTTGCTAATTTGGATTGTTTGATATTTTGCAGTACTTGCGAAATACTTTACGACTTACATTTCAAGAAGGGGTTCAGATGCTTAAGGTATGATTGAAATATCCTTTGTATCCACATCCACACCCCCCCCCCCACACACACAAAAAAAAAAAGAAAAGAAGAGAGCGATGGAGAAATAATTGATTTGTGAAAGATTTACTTGTAGCAAAAGTGTCTGTAATTAAAATTTTCCTGACATCTCTAACCTAATGTCCTCTTGTATTGATTAATTTTTTAAATCCAGAGGACACTTCACCAACCAAGTATTAGGCATATTTTTGTGGTGTTCTCCATGTAATCATTTTTTTTGTATATATTGTCTTTCCGAGTTGTATGTGTCCCATATGGAATATATTTGTTAGACATGCTATGCTTAAACGAATTTGATCCGTGGGCATTCTGAAATGGAAGTGACCCTTGGGAAAAGCTGTTGTGCTCGTAATTGATATAATACTCAAGCAGCCTTGTTTATCAAGGTGTTTTATTGTTTTGCATGCGATTAATGCATTAAGTATAAAGTTGACAACTTATAACTTGAACAATTGCCCCAAGTATCCAGAATATAAAATATCTGAAATGATGGCAAGTTATGTCAACAAGAAACCTCTTGAAGCTCATTTTATCTGCAAATGACTCTTGTTAAGAGTTTTTGTTTCTTCTTTTATGAAATTTTCTTGCTCAGGAAGCAGGTGTTGAAGTTGATCCTCTTGGGGACTTTAACACGGAAGCTGAGAGAAGACTTGGCCAGCTTGTTTTTGAGAAGTAATTTGCGATTTACTGGCCTATTCTGCAAATACTTTCCTTTTAAACTGTTGTTTCCTTTTCCAATAATAACAGTGGAGGTAACCGTAATTTTCTACTCTCCATAGGTATGGAACTCAGTTCTATATACTTCACCGCTATCCTTTGGCTGTTCGACCATTTTATACAATGCCTTCTCCTGATGATAGGGCATATAGTAATTCGTTTGATGTCTTCATTAGAGGTAAGCGTAAATTATTCCATGTCACTTATGTATGTTTATCATATTTAAGAACTGGCTTGTTCGATATATGTTAGTTTGGGTTATTTGTTCTTATCGTTTTCATCATGTGAACATGACACGTCAATTTTGTACCTTGCAATTGGTTGATGCAAAAATTTAATATAATTTTATTATGTCTGCTTTAAATTTTACCTCTATTTTGGGGAGAGATATGCTAGGAAATAGTAGAACTGTAAAATAAGTGAGACAAAAGTGCCTATTAGATTAGGGAGGAAGTTTGGGTTTACCTGTTTTAGAGAGTTTGCTTCAGATCAAATATTGTGGTTTCGGTAATTCTAAGGCAGGAAGATCTTGTGGAGATGTTCTTTTGAGTGGCAGATGTAGATATCTCTGTCATCCTTTACTTAGTGATAGAGTGTCTTTGACTCTTTTCTTGCTGTGCTTTGGGCTTTTCCATGGGAGCATTTTGAGGGGTGGTGGTGACAGAATACTGATAGAGATTTTTGTTTCGTTTTATAGTTCTTCAAATCTTAATTTATCCGTAGGAGGACCTTTTGTCCTCGTCCTTGTACTTCTCCTTTTGAATAAATCTTCATAGAGAATGGCGTTTTAGACCTGTACAGTAAAATATTCCGATTCCTGATATGGAAATTTTGTCAAAAATCATATATTGTTTGGAGAGTTTGTGTCCTATTTTTTTTGGAAGTTGAAATTTTCCATCTTTACATGATTAATCACCATATACGACAACAGATACATTCTGTTTTGATAGAACTGTTTTACATGTGAAACAAATTCTATTTAAACTGCAAGTTTCTGACATGAATTGTCAATTTTTTCGGGATTGCTTAAAACCTTCTTCTTTGGTGCTCCCTTTCTTCCTTTCTGTGTTGAGGTTGTACCTGTTTATTTTTATTTTTTCTATTTATTATTTGTATTTTGCTGACGATAAACCGTCAAACCATGCGCTATATTGGATTCATGGCTACACCATAAACCGATGTAGATCCTGTGCTACAAGCACTAGTCAATTACAGGCACATTGGTTTTAGTATGTGTTTACACCAGGATGACTTCTATGTTTATGTTTATTGTGTTGGAAAATGTGAAATGTCTGTCTCCTTGTCTTTTTTAAAGTATATAGTTGCTCTGATTTAATATGTTTATCTTCTTTTTTCACAGGGGAGGAGATAATTTCGGGAGCTCAGCGAGTCCACGTTCCTGAGTTTTTGGCAGAACGTGCAGAAGCATGCGGGATTGAAGTCAAGACAATATCTACTTATATTGATTCGTTCAGGTATCTTTCCTGTCTAATAATCTTATACCTCAACCTTAAAATTTCTTTATATGCTAGTATTTGTGATGATAATTATTCATTACAATGCCTTGACCAATTAGTCGAATTTAGTGTCCTTACTAATTAAATATATTTAAAACATTAGCTCAGTTTGGGTTTTTGACAAATTAATGAAAGAAATACTTATGCAAGTCTGGTTAAGTTCTTTCTTGGGTTATTTGTCAAATGATGATAATATCTACAAATTCTATCGATCAAAGGATGAGACTAACTTGAGAGTATTTGAATCCTCTTTCTTTGCTGTGCCCACTTGGCATCTTATCTAGTTAGTTCCTGAACATTGTTTGACCTTGGCGATTCACTGTTTTGTATTTATCTTTATCTTTTGACTGTTCTGTTGAAGGTATGGTGCACCGCCACATGGTGGATTTGGCGTGGGATTGGAGCGTGTGGTGATGCTCTTCTGTAACCTTAACAACATCCGTAAAACATCACTTTTCCCTCGCGACCCACAAAGGATAGCTCCATAATAGTTCCCACTGGGTTCTGTTTGCTTCTCTAAAATTTTTGCCTCCAAAACTGTTGGAGATTTTTTCCAAATGAAAGATTATAACTATTGTATTTGAAAATGTATTTATACATGATATTTTATTTCCCATTTCTATTGCAAAAGCTCATCATTGAGGTAATGGTTAATGATCAGGTGTGTATTTTACAGGATAGGCTTATTATCATGTCAGATTCTCAGGCACATTTTTAAGTTTTGTTACAGGATTCTTTAAATGGCTATTATAACATGAACAGGAAATCTTATGAACCATAATTGGACTGTGACTGCTGCATTAATTAAAATTAAATAATTTTGCATCAATTTAAGAAATTTAAAATTTTACAAATTGACTATTCAAAACAAATCAAGTGGGGCACATGTCACAATTCTTAAAGTATTACATTGGCATTACATAAATTTTAACTTTTTTAGTATATTGAAACAAGAAGTCTACGGGACATTGACATTGTTCTGGTGACATTACTAGCTATTTTTTTTTTCAATTTTTTTTTAGGAACTTTTAAAAAATGTATAATATTTATCCCAATTGAAATTTTCACAGAAAATAATATTTTAGGTGTATGTACCTAAATTATACTTAAAACGTTATTTTCTGAAATAAATACTATACATTTTTTTAGAGTTGTTATAAAAAAAAAAAAAGTAACTAGAATATCTTCGTAGAAGGACTCGTTGAAAAGTAACATGTGCATAAGATTGAGTAAAAAAATTGTAGTATATGGAAATTGCATGTCACAAAATGGCACATGAAATTAGAGGGCTAAATGATCATTGATCATTAAACTTTCAAAAGGCTAATCACTTGGTGTACAATTTATTCAATTCTCATGAACAATACTCCCTTCCTACCCAAAAAGAAAAAGAAAAAAAATACACAAATGAAATACAATATTGAACTAGGTTCAGAGGAGAGAACTTTGCAGAGACCCGATAAATATTAGCCGCACTAGGAGCCCGAGCTTGCAAAAAATTGGGCTTTGCTGATTCACTCTATAGTTTTTCAGATAACGATTCCTCGATATTACTCATCAGTCACGCATCCATTTGAAGCCGACTGCACATTTTTTATGTACTGGAAGTTCAAAAAAAGAAACAAATTCTTTAGTAATGAGTAGAATTTCTAGTAAAGTGTGTTTAAAGTTTAGATTTCCGGTCACCTTGTAAAGAACACCTCTGTCTGCCTTATAAGCAGGGGGAGTCCATCTCTTTCTCCGCTCCTCCAGCTCCGCATCAGTCAACTGAACATCCATTCTCTTCTTGCCAATATCAATTGTGATTATGTCTCCATTTTCAACAAGACCAATTGGACCACCTTCCTGCAAACATTTTGAAATGCAACCTAAGAACTATGATCGCTTATGCAACCCCGTATTTTAAATTTTATTGCTGAATTTAAAATTTCGCCAATTGGGATAGAAACAAAAGTGAAGAACATGTAACCTGGTCACTTGAAAGGTTTGATTTTGTCATTTTGAGAAATGCGACTCAAAATAGAATAGACAAACAATCTATTATCAACTAACCAGATACATATGAATCTGGTTCAGTTGATTATGTTAGGATAATCCCTCAGAATATATATTAGTTATATAGTTGTAATGGCGTTTTCGTTATTGAGCAAATCCATTGAGGAAGGAGAGTTGAGTACATGGAGAGTTGAGGAAGGAGAGTTAATAGTCAATAGCATATATATATATATATAAAATAATAGTTTATAATAGCAGTCTAAAATTTTCTACATGCGCTCCATAAATTAAAAAATAGAATAAATTTTATTTTACAATGAAATTCAAATGAAAGAACTTAAAACACAATCAAATCTAAGTCGCTACTTGAGATTGAAGAATGATCACAAAAACCAAGTTCTTTATTTACCAAATTATTTTCTACAAACATTTTATATTTTTAAACATCCAGAGATTCTCCCCTTTGTTGATTTCTTTTTGGATTAAGTTTCTTTGTTCTATATAGAAAATTGATATTTTCATATAAAAAATAATATATCTATATGAATCCCTCTCACGTATTTCTACATGAAATAAAAAAAAATATTTCTACATAAATTTTGATATTGACCAAAATTTTGAGATGTTTTCAAACTATGCAAAGTCACATGATACAATACAGCCGAAAGAAGTCGAGCGTCAATAAATAATTTTTTTATTGATGTATTTTGACTCCCCTTTAAAAACGTTCTGGTTCCGCCACTGGTTGAGTATGATGATAGCTATGACAACTATATTGATTAATGAAGGGTCAGATTATGAAAATGATCCTAACAAATTCAAAATATTGAATTTCTTAGTTTTACACCAGTGTCGTGCTAGAGGGGAGAAGGTAGTGACACTACATATGAACCTGCAGATATTTCTCTGTATTTCTGCATCTTATACATTTCAACATTCATGTGAACTCCAATAGTCTTAACTTTTCAGGAGATGCAGTATAAAGTTTAACTATGTAAGAAAAAATGGAATTTAAATATTGTGGAACTGAACACACCTGTGCTTCAGGGCATATATGGCCAACAACATATCCGTGTGAGCCTCCTGAAAACCTTCCATCAGTCAACAATGCAACTTCCTGCAACAATTGAAGTTATACCCTAAGAAAGTTATTTCCTTGAAAGCATATCTGGTTAACAATTTACTTGAACCAAAATTTATTTATAAAATCTCATGTTATAGCCTACCAGCCATAAAATGTGCTACAAATGAAATCAGGCATATGACAAACTAATGACCAATATACCTTCCCAAGTCCAGCTCCCATAATTGCACTTGTTGGTGTTAGCATTTCTGGCATGCCAGGTCCTCCCTTAGGCCCCTCTCCTCTAATAACAACTACTTTTCCCTGAAATGTGACAATTATATACAAAAATTCAGGTAATAAAAGTTCCCACTCGTTGCATTTTGAAGAGAACGTTTTGCAACAAAAGCTGCAAACAATGCAATGACTTATCACTGAAAACTGTAGAAACAAGAATGTTACTCCAGCTGAGTCCACTAACAGTTTAACAGGATTATTAACCCAATTAAAGAAACATCCTTTTGGAAAAAGCATTTGTTTGATTGTGAAGCCTAGTAAAGTTTAAAAGGGAACCCTCACGCAATTTTATATGTCAGGATAAGGAAAATCCAAAATGGGAGGATATCAAAACAATCAGTGACACAGAACTGCTGTATTGTGGTAGGGCTTTCAAACCAAATAACAGCTTTTGGAAAATATTGCCAAATAACCTTCCATGAAAACAAGATCCTAATAACAAACAGGAAGATAAAAGTTATATGTCAGTTTTAATTATGCAAAGGATTGTACATAGGACAACTTATATTCTATCTTATGCAGGCTATGTTAAAAGGTAAAATCCATTGGATCAAGTGGGTAGACTCTTAAATTTTGGTCAAGAAACACCAAATTGACTGCAGCAGACTGAAAACAAATAATAAACAAAAACAATATGATCACGTTCATACCTTAAAGCTCATAGGATTTTTTGAAATAGCTGCTAGCATAGATTCCTCTCCTTCAAAGACAAGAGCAGGACCTGGTAAACAATGCTCACAATTTTATCTCTTAATTACAGTCGATAATTTGAGATGATATAGTATCACGAGTGAAACAATACTTGGCATGTAAGAAGGAAATATCAATTTAGTAAATAGAGTAAAACACAGTACCAGAGAAGTATAACCCTTCTTTTCCTGTGATCTTTGCCACGGAACCATCTGGTGCAACATTTCCATATAATATTTGGATGTGGCCAGTTTCCTTGATGGGATTTGTCAATGGTCTAATTATTTCCTGGTCATGAGAAAGAAAAAATATTATTTTATTCTCATATCAGTGTATTTCTAAGGTACAAACAAAAATGTTTCAAAATAGTTGAAAAAGTAATAAATTTAAAACATATAAAAATGAAAAATAAGAAGAAAAAAAGTTGCTACCCTACCTGACCTTCAGCTAAAGAAGGGAACAGTTTTGCATTCTCAGACATCGTTTTCCCCGTTACTGAAAGGGAGAATGAGTAAGGGCAGAAGGCAGAAAAGGAGGAAAAATACTTTATGTAAATGATGCAATAGCACAACTGAACAACAGATTACTAATAATGCATATTTTCTGAGGTACATACCAGTCATACAGTCCCCATCTAAAAACCCAAGCTCCAAAAGATGGCGGATGATAGCAGGTGTTCCTCCAATCTATATCAGTAATTATTTCATTGAGAAAATAAGAAAATAAATACCTTCTAAGAAGCAAAAGAATGCATTTACAATTAATGTTTAACAAAGAAATGAATATCTATTACTAGATATCAGTTGCAAAAATAATAGTAATCTGCTGCATACCTTGTGTACATCCTCCATGACATATTTGCCACTAGGTTTAAGATCTGCAAGGAATGGAACCTCATCGCTAACCTTTTGAAAATCATCCAGAGTTAAATGTAAACCGACAGACCTGCCAAGAAATTAAGCACGAGCTATTAATTAGATAGGTATGAGTTTTGTTTTTAAGAGATAGTTATAGGCACCCCTCACCTTGCAATAGCAATTAAATGTAGAACAGCATTGGTAGACCCTCCCAGTGCCATGACTACAACCATTGCATTGCGCAGTGATGTTGAAGTGATAATGTCTCGTGGTTTCAAGTCCATTTTTATCAAATCTAGAAGATGTTTTCCAGCTAAGCGGCACTCATCCAACTTTAACGGGTCTTCAGCAGGTGTAGAAGAGCTTGAGAACAAAAATTGAAATTAATAAGTTAAGACATGGAACGAGGAAAGTTTAAGCGACTACAAAAGGACAATATTTTACCTGTAAGGAAGAGACATTCCCATTGCCTCAATAGCAGAAGCCATGGTATTTGCTGTATACATTCCACCACAGGCTCCCGCTCCAGGGCATGAATTCCGGACTACATTCATCCTATGTTCATCACTTATTGAGCCGCTCACATACTCTCCATAAACCTATAATGGTAAAGGAAAGTATTATTTGTAGCTGATAGCTGAAAATTGAGTGATCTCTCACAGTTACCAAGTGCTCTTAGCAGGAATTAATATTTTTTAAGAAAAATTGTGATAGTAACGTTCTCCGTAACAACAGACGAATGGTAATAAACAAATATATCACATAAATAAGAACATATCAACTTACAAAAAAGTTGTCTATAATATGACCATGGGTAAGAACATAACGCTTAAAACTACTCAATCAAGATCCACCAGATATTTAGCAACATGATTTAGAAACATTTCAAACAAGCTGATAAGTGAAGGCCTATAATATGATGTAACATGGATAAGTATGATTCGTACCAGCTCAACTCGAAAAATCCTTGTTGTAAGCCTGTAATCACAGAGACGAACATAAACTCTATCTTAGCTTTTATTTTTATTCTTTTTTCTTCCTTTTCTGGCAGTGTTGACTTAGCTTCATTACTGTAAGTTAGTGGTCTTTGCTGCACGTGCCCAAGCAATTTAGTCAATTCACTCATCTACTTCAAATGTCTCGTACTCAAGTTGTTTCTGTTTCTTTTTCCTATATATTAATCCATTCTCATCTTAAAACATATCCAACTGAACATCCACATTTCTGCCAAAGTTTAAATTTGAAATGTTCCTTCCTTGCCTAGGAACTTGTCTCAGAGAGTATTGCTGGTCATATATAATTGTCTTGTTGAACCAGTGCTGCATGTTCATTATATAAACATCTCTCCAACTGCAAACCTAAGAATATATAAGGATTATGTCGACTGCCTCAAAATCAAAAGCCGCCTGCAGTGATCGGATTCGGAACCTGAATCCAATTCCAACTGGTCAGCATTGCTGCCCAGCTAACCATAATAGTACCAATATATTTTAACACATTAAGAGGTTCGTCTAGCTGATGGTCTATATTTGTTGGCAGAGGCTAAAGTTTCACCTAATTACCATACTCTCCCCTTATGTCAAACCAATCAGTTGAACATCCCAATTTGATAAACTGACCATAAAAAGAAGCTACATTTATGCTGCAGAATCTTAACATAATAAACTGCGAAAGGATGAATTATTTTAATTGAAGCATGGGAGATTGTTGTTTCCAAATGTCTTTTGTATACATTCTGTACCCCGTTTTTGGCTGACTTTATTAATTACTACGGTAAAATAAATGCAAACAAAATCTAGTAGACCACAAAAGGCATGATTTCTCTTGAGTAAAATAATTCAACCATAAGTGGAGAGTGCAAGTCACAAAAGGAAAATCCATATGAAATACTTAATTCAATCATGCACACTGCAAGAACTCGTTCAGCAATCAGCAGAATGACTATTGAAAAGCAAATTATATGCATACCTGAAAAGCAGATACTATGTCGACCACATGACCTTGAAAATGACCAGGCTGCACAGAAGACAATCAAAAAACTATTATCGACGTCAGCTTCGATGAGATAGAATTAGCGAAAGGTAAAATAAATAGTGTGCAGGTGTTATAGCATCTGCCTCTATCAAATTGATTTTATATAATAAAACGACCCTTACCAATTTTGCCAATATACAACGAAAAAATGACCAACCACTGAATTTATAATGCTTATGCCCGTATTCAACAGTTTTAATGATGCTCCTATCTAGTTTCCTATTTAAAAATTGTATGTATAATAAGACGTGTGAAATGGTGAATCACTTGCTTTTAAGTCGTCAATTGGCCGAAGATCTTTGGTGTATGTTTGTGCTCTTTGGAGTTACCAGAACGACTGCAGAAATCGCACAGAAAGAGGTCGCATATGATTCCTCATTGATTACGCTAGCTATTATCAACAGAATAGGTGTTCCTGTGAGGATTTAGAGATGTCTATTTTGCAAATTCACTTTGTCTTTCTGAGCCTCCTTTTACTTGGCAGGGCTTTTCCAATGATCATAGTCTCTTTGGTTGATACATTTTAGGATAGTTGGATTTAAGAGTATAGATTTACGTAATTTTTTGTACTTTTGTGTTGCATATAGAGGAAGGCCTTTTCTATTCCATAAAGCACGGAGAATAAGGCATATCTTTTTGGGTATGATTATCATCTAAAATTGCAAACTCAACAGCCAAAGGTACTGATATCTAACCTTGATAGTTCCACCATAGATCATGATACTCGGCCGGTTCAACCGTCCCATTGCCATGATAGTACCTGGCATCTGAAATAAAAGATAGTAAAAAAATGGTCATTTGGGTAACAATGTTACCATTAAACCATATACGAACAATGTACTAGAACTAACAGGAAAGCATTTATAGTGGTAGCTACTAAGTTTAAATTGTAAGAAAGCAAACATGCTAATTCAAAATGAAGATCCAGAATCAATCACGACCTTGAACCGGAAAGATTTTAAGTAATCTTTTCTAATATGAACAAACTCTATGATTACTAAGCTAAAAAGTAACCAAAATAGTTCTTACATAAATACGAGATAAAAAGATTTCTTGAAAAATCAGTCTAAAAATAATATGAAAAATGAATCATAGACTATATATTATTGTTTCAGAGTAAAATCACACTCCCAGAACAGAAAATGAACAAGGAACCAGTACACACATTTTACTCACTGCTCTCAAACACGTGCACTTAAAAACAAAATTAAACTACATTGTCTCCTTCATATACCTAGAAATACCCATTTGACAACAGAAAACAGTAAATACCTGGAGCATAAAGCTTGCATCTTTGGGGAAAATAAAAAATGCCCATAAAGGACAAGAAACAACACAATTTTCTCCACAATCACACAGACCCATTTCCGCACAACCAAGCATACATACAAAATATGGAAGCAACAAAAAAAGAGCATGCATTCAAAAAAATAAAAATAAAATTAAGATATAGTAAAAGGGCTCACATTTTTGTCACAACCAGGGATAGAGATGTTGCCATCATACCACTGAGCAGCCATGACAGTCTCAATACTATCAGCAATCAGATCCCTTGACTGCAAGCTATAACACATCCCTCTAGTTCCCATAGAAATAGCATCACTAACCCCAATTGTATTGAATCTAAACCCAACCATCCCAGCCTCTTTAACCCCTTCTTTGACAGCTTCAGCCAGGCTCAACAAATGCATATTACAAGTATTACCCTCGTACCAAACCGATGAAATGCCAATTTGGGGCTTATGCATATCTTTTTCCGAGAGGCCAACGCCATACAGAACGGCCTGAGAACCGCCCTGCGACTTGGGTTCGGTGATCCGAGAGCTGTATTTGTTGAGCCCGAAAGATAGGTCGGTAGTTGTGACGGCCTGCGGTGGTGGTGGGACAGTTTCCGTTGAGGAGGCTCGGATGGAGAGGGTGTGGAAGCGTTTGGAGGGGTGAAAGGCAAAATGCAGAATTGGGTTTTTGAAGGTGGCGGGCAGTGGTGACGGTGGAGAGATTAGGGAGGTTTGCATGGTGGCTGGTGGCGGCTGAAGTAACGGGGGTTTAGGGGAGGTATTAGGAAATGAAAAAGGGTAACTCTTATCTGATTTGTTTATGTGGATAAATTTAGAAGGTGTCTGGTTATTGAAGAGCTGATTGGTGGATAAGACTGTAAAGTGCAAAAGTTAATTTGTGAAGTATGAGATAAAATTAGTGCTCATCTCAAAAAATGAAAAACTAAAAATAAAAGAAAATAAAATAGAGATTACAATTTGTCACAAATATTTTTTTTTCTTTTTTTAGAACTTATATTATTACAATTAGATCTTAACTTAACTTTATAGTAAGTTGGTCAATTAATCAATACAATACTAATATACAGAGAAAGAGATCACATTTCAACCTGCATGTCAATACTGTATTCATCAAAATTCCACTCCCATTACAAATAAAGGTACATTTTATATTTGAGAAAATTGGTGGAGAAAGAGACTAGAAGAAAAATTAGCAAGAACTTGAGAAAAGTATACCTTTAATATTTTATAGAATTTGTTATATTCTTATTTCTATTGAGGGGTAAAATCAAATTTTGTGTGTCAAATAGAATGCAATGCAATACATATTCGTCTTCGGTTATAAATTCCTAAGCTCCTACAAATTATTTTTTACTTTTTTTTCTTCATTCTTGGTTTTCTGATGAGTGAAGATTTTTAAGTTTACAAATGAGTTGAATTGTTTTCATTTTTTTTATATATTATTTTCTAAATTTCTTATGAAATATTATTTCACAAAATTATCTAGTGCATAAAAACGTTTTCGGGTTAAATATTATATTGAGTGAACACTTTAAGGAAATTGATATATATATATATATATATACATATATATAGATATAATTTTTTATAACAATGCTATTATCACATAAAAAATGGTCACATAATACTCACATGCACACATGCATACTGTGGGCTCCCGCTTGACATGCGAGGCCCGCAATATGTGTAAGACCCCAACTTTTATAAATAAAGATGAATTTTTTTTATAAATATCATTTTTGAATATTATGGAGTTAATTTGATATAATGTTATAGTTGTGGGTAATATTTATAAATTTTGCAAAGTACGCAAGTTGTTATATAATATTCGATTGGTCGGGGAATATTCGTTTTAACAGGGAATATTCGTACAACGACACAATCATTGGTGGACCCCACAACGTAATTATTGTCGGAGTGAGAAAACGACAAAAATATTTTATTAAAAATAACGGCGGAAATTTTACCATTGTTGCTGTTGAACTACTCGGTAATAAAAGTACAGTAATACGTATGGTTGAATAGTAGCACACGGTTTTGATTATTAATGCTTACGTGAGAAGGCACTCAGTTTTGTTCAATTATTGCTATAGTAAGTGTCGTAAATTTTGCTTACTTTATGGGCACTCATTTACCCATTTTTTAAAATTATCGGACAAAAGTTATAAAATATATATATTTATATTAGCATGTGGGTGAATGGTGGTGGCTTTGATGGATTTTGGCAGGATGCTTTGTTTTTCAAAGTCTTGGACTTAGTGGCCAACTTTTCAAACAAAAGCTTTGTGTTGATAAAATTGGTCGGGAGAGATTAATTATTATAATATATATATAATGGTGCCATGTACTTGATTATATATTATATATACATATATATGTATGATTGAGTGCTGGTAGGGAGGTGAAAGAAAATTGAGTCAGTAATGGGGGTAGTTGCGTATTATTATTATTTTTAAATAGAATATATTTTATTTTATTTAAAAGATTTTTCTTTAAATATGGACCGTCAGATTAAAGTAATCAATCTGGACCGTTCATGGATTAGTTACTATGCATTCTATTTTTCTATAAATAGCAGCTCATTCCTTCATTATTTCTTACGAATTCACTGAACTCTAGAGAGAGAAACTATAGAGAGAAACTATAGAGAGAGAGAAGAAGAGTATTCTGCTACTTAACTACTTCCTTACTTCAGCTCTTCTTTAAAACGGTAGGGAATATTATTTCTTTTATATTCATGAAGAGAACTTCTGTTATTCCATTCGTTATTATTCTGTTGGAATAACCAGTATACGCGGTCTACCCTATACTTGGTGACATTCTTCTATTATTCTGTTGGAACATCCTGTCTGTGTGTTTTACACCGGACCTGGTTCCGTTTATTATTCTGTTGGAACATCCTGTCTGTGTGTTTTACACCGGACCTGGTTCCGTTTTATTATTATTCTGTTGGAATATCCTGTCTGTGTGTTTTACACCGGACCTGGTTCCATTATTTATTATTCTGTCGGAATATCCTGTCTGTGCGTTTACGCCGGACCTGATTCCATTATTTATTATTCTATTGGAATAACCTGTCTGTGCGGTCTATCGCATGCATGGTGATTTCTTTTGTTATTCCATTCTTTATTGTACTCAGTTGGTTAAGTTTTGACTTCTATACTCCATGAAATTTGTGGAATATCCTTGATAGTTGCGTTTCATCCAGTATCTTTTCAAGAAAATATTCTTCTAAGCGTTCTTGAATTTTACTCCACAATGCAGTATCATGTTGACAATTTGGACGTTGTTAATTCCTGGATAAATTAATTCTTGAACTTGTTTTATTGAATTCTTATATCATTGTCATCATCCTCATGTTTATAAAATATTGAAAGTCATCTGTGGCATGTAGTGCATAGATGGACTTGGTATGATTATGACCAGGGATTATTCGGTATAATCATGACCGTAATGTTACAAATGATGTGGTAAAAGTCCTCATTGGCCCGTAGTGCATTGATGGACAGTTGTTGGCATGATCATGACCATTAATGAATACACGAATATCCTTGGCCGTAGTGCAGGGGTGATTCGATGATGTGGATTATTAAGCTGAGTCTCAGCGATCGCAGTGTTGAAAAACCTTTTAAATCATAAAAGATAGTAGAGTTTATTTTCTACTTGACTCTTTTAATGGATTGCTTGTTCCACTGCAGTTAAACTTGATGTCTATTATATTTTATCAGTTTAACATTGTTGAAGGCTAATGATAATTTATTCTGCATTATCTTAGTCATAATATTTCTTACTGGGCTAGTTGAGCTCACCCTTTCTTTCACTGTTCTCTTCAGGAAATGAGAACGTAGCTGGGACAAGTCGGGGTACGGAGTGATGGTCCGAATGATAGTATTAGTTAGTAGTCCTCACTATTCTATGTAATGGTGTGTTAATAAATGTAATGAGGACTCCTTTTGAGTATGAATACTCTCTAGAAGATAATATTTGTATTCAAACTCACAGTTTATGTTTTGTCGTATTGTACACGACAGATGTATTAATCAGTTGTATTTGTATTCTGTACTATGTATCTGACGACCCAAGATGGGTGATGTATACCTAATTTTGGGGGCGTCACAGTTGGTATCAAAGCTTAGGGATATGATCCCTGGCTAAGATGTGAGAATAGAACTAGGAGGGGAGAGACGGGAAATTCCTTCGCTAGTATGACATACCTAAGTTTATTTTGTATTTAATTGGTCGGTCAAAGTATATTGATAATATGTGACATGTTAATTAACCCTTGTTTTGTGGCAGTATTTAAAAATGGCAGCTGAAAATGTCAACATTGGAGTGTATGAGACCGTGGCATCTCTAATCACCAACCAGGATAATGTAATATCAGGCGAAGGAGAAATTAGAGATATTTATGTGGTAAGTGAAGAACTAATAGTTGCACCCGAGCTAGTGGCAGAGGTAGCAGCTGAGAGCGAGGAAGAAGAGGAAGAAGAGGACGAAGAGGAACCTGAGGAGAATTGGTTAGAAGAAATTTATGATCAAAACTTAGAATTACAAAATCGTGTTCATGAGTTAGAAGAGCATGCTGAAGAACAACAGGCGGTCGTGGAGCAAAGAGATGTAACGATTCAAAATTGTGTTACCCGATATGTGTTGCTCGAACAAAATCACGCTTTGGCAGAGTGTAAGATATTAAAGTTGGAATCTGAGAATTCAAATATCAAGGATCAGCTGAAAGAAGAAACAACTGAACGAGTGAGAATGAAGGATGCATGGGTAAAAGCCGCACGACGTGCTGATATTGTAGAAAGAGATGTCCGATCCAAAAAGGCTAAAATAGATGATATACATTTCTCTTTTTGGACAGCAATTGGGAGAACCCAACATCGAGTTTTGAATTACCCTGTACAGAGCGGTCAAGCTGAACTCGACATGGATCGAAGATTGATGATTCAGATTATGAAGCAGGAGTACGATGAAGCAGTTGAGGGTGGAATATGTCCGATATTAAAGTCAATTCCAACGATAGAGATGACATCAAATGCTACCCCAGACAAGTCAAAGCCGGGTAGTTCAAGGGAGAGCGGTTGTCATGACTTCCCAACAAGTGAGGAACCCAAATAAAGTTATCGCGGGTAAGCTAATCATAAACCCTTGCGAAGTTTGTACCTTATTCAATACTGGTTCTACCCACTCTTGTATTTCACCTAGTTGTGTTCAACGTTTAAACTTGGCCCTTTAAAAAAAAAAAAAATATTAGGCTTGACTTATTTGTTGAAACTCTGTTAGGAGAAACCTTCGTTAACTCTACTAATTATAAATCTTGTTTGATTCAAATCGACACTTTCACGTTACCTGTCGATATGTGATTTTTGGAAACGATTGGTTAACTACCCATTATGCTTTTCGTAAGGTTGTTAATTTTCATATTCCTAACCAACCTGTTATGCGAATTCAAGCAACCAAACCACTAAAGTCAATCATTATCATATCAAGCCATAAGTAAGGATCCTCATTCCTTTCATTGTTGACTTCCTGGTGGGGAATGCACCGAAACCAGACTTTCCGTAGGAGACGTTGTAAATGACGATGGCAAGCTGATAGGTATCAATGTGACGTGTTATCCAAGTCTGGGATGAGAGTCACAGTTTTGAACGATATTTCTATTGTTAATAAATTTCTTGACGTATTCTTGAAGACTTCTTAGCCTACCCTAGAGCGTAAAATTGAATTTTGTATTGACCCCAGTACAAAACCTATTTCTTAAACCCTCAAATATTTCTTCAACTAAAACGAACGTATTATGCGCCAAAGACGTTGGCTCGAGCTGTTGAAGATTACGATCGTACCATTCAATAACATCGTGGAAAAGTGAACGTGGTAGCTGACGCGTTGTGTAGAAGATCGTATACGGTTACAAGTGTGAATATTCGAACCCACGTGAAGATAACGAATATACGATTAAAATCGACTTTAATTGATAAAGTTAAAATTGCTCAAGCTACAGACCTAGAGCTGATGCGTATGAGGAAGAAGGTGCAAGAAGGTGCTATGCCGGAAGCAAGAATCGATATTTCAAGTCAACTCCAGACTTTGTGTTCCTAACGACACTGATTTAAAGTATGAAATCATGATGGAGGCGCACAACACACCGTTTGCAATCCATCCTGGAAGTACCAAAATGTATCATGATCTTCGTCATACATTTTGGTGGAGCAATATGAAGAGAGAGATAGCGTTGTTTATCTCAAGGTGTCTAACTTGTCAACGAGTCAAAGCGGAGCATCAAGTACCAAAAGGTCCATTGCAACCACTTGAAATTCCAGAATAGAAGTGGGAGCACATTACCATGGATTTCGTTACCGGTCTTCCTAGGGTTTCTCAAGGTATTGATGCGATTTGGGTCATTATTGATAGATTGACCAAGTCTGCTCATTTCTTACCGATACGAGAAACTTATACACTTGAACGTCTTGCTCGTATGTACATAAACGAGATTGTAAGACTGCATGGTATGCCAGTATCCATAATTTCTGATCGAGACCCAAGATTCACTTCACGATTTTGGGTTAGTTTACAAAAAGCTATGGGCACGGAGTTACGATTTAGTTCAGCATATCATCCTCAGACGGACGGACAATCAGAGAGGACTATTCAAACTCTTGAAGATCTATTAAGACTCTGTGTCTTTGACTTCAAAGGAAGTTTGGACAAGTTCTTACCATTGGTGGAGTTTTCCTACAACAACAGTTATCAAGCAAGTATTGGCATGGCTCTATTCGAAGCATTGTATGGAAGAAAATGTCGTTCTCCAGTATGCTGGGATGAGGTGGGCGAAGCAACGTTGTTGGGACCGGAGTTGGTACGTATGACTACAGAAAAGATTCAAACGATCCGACAACGTATAAAAACCTCACAAGATCGACAAAAGAGTTATGCTGATCTTCATCGAAAGAACGTGGAATTTGATGTAGGAGATCATGTGTTCTTATGTGTTGCTCCATGGAAAGGAGTTACAAGATTTGGAAAGAGCGGAAAGCTAAATCCTTGATTCATCGGTTCATTTTTAATCCTCGATCGAGTAGGAACTGTGGTTTATAGACTCGCTTTACTGCCAAGTATGTCTCGTGTTCATAGCGTTTTCCACATATCCATGTTACGCAAATATGTGGAAGACCCGAACCACATTATTGAGTTAGAACCGGACGAAATAGCGGAGGATTTGACGTATGAAGAAGTTCATGTTCAAATCTTGGATAAGAAGGAACATATTCTACGCTCCAAGGTTATACCTCAAGTTAAAGTTTTGTGGAGAAACCACGATGTTGAGGAAATGACTTGGGAGTTAGAATCAGAAATGAAATCAAGGTATCCTTACCTCTTCAACATACCAGGTACGTACCCTAATTTCGAGGGCGAAATTTCATAAGAAGGGGAGGTTGTAAGACCCCAACTTTTATAAATAAAGATGAATTTTTTTTATAAATATCATTTTTGAATATTATGGAGTTAATTTGATATAATGTTATAGTTGTGGGTAATATTTATAAATTTTGCAAAGTACGCAAGTTGTTATATAATATTCGATTGGTCGGGGAATATTCGTTTTAACAGGGAATATTCGTACAACGACACAATCATTGGTGGACCCCACAACGTAATTATTGTCGGAGTGAGAAAACGACAAAAATATTTTATTAAAAATAACGGCGGAAATTTTACCATTGTTGCTGTTGAACTACTCGGTAATAAAAGTACAGTAATACGTATGGTTGAATAGTAGCACACGGTTTTGATTATTAATGCTTACGTGAGAAGGCACTCAGTTTTGTTCAATTATTGCTATAGTAAGTGTCGTAAATTTTGCTTACTTTATGGGCACTCATTTACCCATTTTTCAAAATTATCGGACAAAAGTTATAAAGTATATATATTTATATTAGCATGTGGGTGAATGGTGGTGGCTTTGATGGATTTTGGCAGGATGCTTTGTTTTTCAAAGTCTTGGACTTAGTGGCCAACTTTTCAAACAAAAGCTTTGTGTTGATAAAATTGGTCGGGAGAGATTAATTATTATAATATATATATAATGGTGCCATGTACTTGATTATATATTATATATACATATATATGTATGATTGAGTGCTGGTAGGGAGGTGAAAGAAAATTGAGTCAGTAATGGGGGTAGTTGCGTATTATTATTATTTTTAAATAGAATATATTTTATTTTATTTAAAAGATTTTTCTTTAAATATGGACCGTCAGATTAAAGTAATCAATCTGGACCGTTCATGGATTAGTTACTATGCATTCTATTTTTCTATAAATAGCAGCTCATTCCTTCATTATTTCTTACGAATTCACTGAACTCTAGAGAGAGAAACTATAGAGAGAAACCATAAAGAGAGAGAAGAAGAGTATTCTGCTACTTAACTACTTCCTTACTTCAGCTCTTCTTTAAAACGGTAGGGAATATTATTTCTTTTATATTCATGAAGAGAACTTCTGTTATTCCATTCGTTATTATTCTGTTGGAATAACCAGTATACGCGGTCTACCCTATACTTGGTGACATTCTTCTATTATTCTGTTGGAACATCCTGTCTGTGTGTTTTACACCGGACCTGGTTCCGTTTATTATTCTGTTGGAACATCCTGTCTGTGTGTTTTACACCGGACCTGGTTCCGTTTTATTATTATTCTGTTGGAATATCCTGTCTGTGTGTTTTACACCGGACCTGGTTCCATTATTTATTATTCTGTCGGAATATCCTGTCTGTGCGTTTACGCCGGACCTGGTTCCATTATTTATTATTCTATTGGAATAACCTGTCTGTGCGGTCTATCGCATGCATGGTGATTTCTTTTGTTATTCCATTCTTTATTGTACTCAGTTGGTTAAGTTTTGACTTCTATACTCCATGAAATTTGTGGAATATCCTTGATAGTTGCGTTTCATCCAGTATCTTTTCAAGAAAATATTCTTCTAAGCGTTCTTGAATTTTACTCCACAATGCAGTATCATGTTGACAATTTGGACGTTGTTAATTCCTGGATAAATTAATTCTTGAACTTGTTTTATTGAATTCTTATATCATTGTCATCATCCTCATGTTTATAAAATATTGAAAGTCATCTGTGGCATGTAGTGCATAGATGGACTTGGTATGATTATGACCAGGGATTATTCGGTATAATCATGACCGTAATGTTACAAATGATGTGGTAAAAGTCCTCATTGGCCCGTAGTGCATTGATGGACAGTTGTTGGCATGATCATGACCATTAATGAATACACGAATATCCTTGGCCGTAGTGCAGGGGTGATTCGATGATGTGGATTATTAAGCTGAGTCTCAGCGATCGCAGTGTTGAAAAACCTTTTAAATCATAAAAGATAGTAGAGTTTATTTTCTACTTGACTCTTTTAATGGATTGCTTGTTCCACTGCAGTTAAACTTGATGTCTATTATATTTTATCAGTTTAACATTGTTGAAGGCTAATGATAATTTATTCTGCATTATCTTAGTCATAATATTTCTTACTGGGCTAGTTGAGCTCACCCTTTCTTTCACTGTTCTCTTCAGGAAATGAGAACGTAGCTGGGACAAGTCGGGGTACGGAGTGATGGTCCGAATGATAGTATTAGTTAGTAGTCCTCACTATTCTATGTAATGGTGTGTTAATAAATGTAATGAGGACTCCTTTTGAGTATGAATACTCTCTAGAAGATAATATTTGTATTCAAACTCACAGTTTATGTTTTGTCGTATTGTACACGACAGATGTATTAATCAGTTGTATTTGTATTCTGTACTATGTATCTGACGACCCAAGATGGGTGATGTATACCTAATTTTGGGGGCGTCACAATATGCATGTGTATGTGAGCATTATGTGACCATTTTTATGTGATAGTAGCATTATTTAAATTTTTATGAATATAAAAGTAAATCTTACCTTTATGCGAGAGAATATCATAAAAATATTAAAAATACATATAAAAAATATCATTTTCCTATTTCTAATAATTTAGATCCCACGTACTACTAGTAGTCTGGGGTACACAAAATTTCCAAAATAAATTTAAGTAAAATATAAAAATCAAAAAGGGATACTCCATTAAATATTCATAGAATCATAGGTTTTATTGTGGATGTAAAATAAAAGAAGAAAGGTGAAGTTGACATTTCGAAGAATGGACACGTCTTTACATATTCATCATAGGTTTTGTGGATGTAGAATAACTTATTTCGTTTTCCCAATTCATTGTTATTTTGCGGGAAAAAAATTAATATGAATAACTATGGCGTGGCCAGTGCGGACATATTTTTATTTAAATCTTTTAAGTTTTTATTAACAATAATATTACAGACACAAATTATTTTATAAATATTTTATAAATTATTAATGTGACATACTCCACCTCAGTTTTTTATGTGGGGTCGAAGACTATATTAATACAATTTGTTGATCAATATGCTAAGGTGAAATATGCCGCATCAACAGTTTATAAAATATTTGTATAATAATTTGTGTCTGAAGCATTACTCTTTTATTAATTTGATGGAAGAATACGAGAAAGTACGATTTTAAGTTGGTTAGAGAAATGTTGCAAAGGTTCACGACTGACTTGTGCCTAATCACTTCTCTCTGCCGCACAAGTTAGTAGCAGGAAATGAAGACATTAACCTCTTCTTCAATTCTTGCATTTTATTTTACCCATATCTTCTCACTTTCTTGGGCAGCTTCTTGTAAAACTTTTCTTGAATGTTATCCATCATTCAAAACACTCGACCCCAATATCCAAAGTCATATTCACACCAAAAAATTCTTCATACACGTCCATCTTTCAGCTCGGATTACGAAATCTTCGATTCGCATCGTCTGAAATTCCTAAGCCTCTAGTTATTGTTACACCTCTCCATGAATCCCATATCCAAACAGTCATTCACTGTGCCAGAAAACAGCGCATACAGATCAGGATTCGATGCGGAGGTCATGACTTTGAGGGTATTTCTTATATGGCAGATGTCCCATTTGTCATGATTGACATGATCAATCTTCAAGCAGTCGATGTTGACCTGGAAAGCACCACTGCCTGGATTCAAGGTGGTGCAAATACCGGTGAAGTTTATTATAGAATTGCCGAGAAAAGTAACAAACTTGGCTTTCCAGGAGGAGTTCGCGGCACTGTGGGCGTTAGTGGACTAATCAGTGGCGGAGGATATGGTGCGATGGCTGCTGACCATGTAATTGATGTCCGGATGGTTGATGTAAATGGTAAGATTCTCGATAGAAAATCTATGGGTGAAGATCTTTTTTGGGCCATTAGAGGAGGTATAGCTTCAAATTTCGGTGTCATTGTTGCGTGGAAGGTAAAGCTAGTTGATGTTCCAGAAGTAGTGACTATATTTGCTGTTGACAGGACCTTAGAACAAGCTGCAACCAAGCTTGTTCATAAATGGCAATATGTTGCCCCCAAAATTGATAGAGATTTATACATTAGAATCCAATTAAGGGCATTTAATTTAACTCAATATGGATCGAAGAAAACTATACGTGTTTCATTTGAATCTTTGTTCCTTGGTGGAGCTGATAAACTACTTTCAATAATGCATGAAAGCTTCCCTGAGTTGGGTTTGGTGAAAGAAGACTGTAGGGAACTGAGTTGGATAAAATCTGCTCTTTGGTTTGCTTTCAATTCTGCTTTCCCATTCGGCGAATCAATTGAGCTTTTGCTGAATCGATCGGTGCTTCCTTATCTACATTACAAAGCGAAATCAGACTATGTTCAAGAACCTATTGCTGAACAAGGGTTTGAAATGATATGGAAGAAGTATTTTGAGCTAGAGGCTGGGGCAGCGAATATATTGATGACACCATATGGGGGGAAGATGGATGAATATTCATCGTCAGTGCTTCCATTTCCCCATAGAGTTGGAAACTTGTACATGGTGTACAATGGAGTGTCTTGGCAGGCAGATACAAATAAAAGCAAACAATTAGAGAGGTTAAATTGGCTCAGAAGCCTATACAATGACATGGCTCCTTTGGTGTCCAAGAGCCCGAGGGCTGCGTATATTAACTATAACGATCTTGACTTGGGAGTTGGAAGCTCAACGTACGAGGAAGCAAGCCAATGGGGTACTAAATACTTTGGGAATAATTTCGAGAGGTTAGTTAAAGTGAAGACTATTGTTGATCCGCGCAACTTCTTCAACCATGAACAGAGCATTCCTCCTTTTCCATCCTCATAAAAAGCCGAGTTATAAGGACCTTTGTTTTGCATTGATATTGTAAGATCAAAAAAATATGTTGTCAGAGCAATAAGTGTCGTGTATAATTATAAGTGTGGCTAGAATATGCCGCTAGCTGTATATTTGCTCTGACAATATCAGCGGCCCGTCCAAACTAAACTAATTTTGTTTACAAACATAATAGTATTAAGTAATTTTAATCGAGCCTTTGGGTGACTGAATTGCAACATGTTTCTTCCACATGCCAAAATTAGTTTAGGCTATGGTTACTCATCATAGCCTTGCTGGTGTTGATTGACGATTGTAGAATGGACCGAAACTGAGAAATGTCAGATTGTTAAAACTCTGAGTGGGGGCTGCCAAGCAAAAGAAAATAGTGGAGGATGAAAAATGTTTAGCCTTTCATAATTGCTTATGTTTAATACAATTTCAGGCAACATAAACCCCTATGTATATAGATAGTACTTCCACGCCTGATACTGATACTGATACTGATACTGATACATGCATAAGTATAATTTTATAGTATAAGTTTGACTTTTCCTTTGTTTACACAGGAAGAAGAAATGTGGTTAGACTCATCTAAAAATAAAATAAAAAAGAATCAAGTGGTGTGTGTGTTGTGGATCAATATACTAAAAACTTGAAGGGCTATATTTGGGTGGTTAAATTTTTCCAAATAATTCAATAGAGTTGATATTTTTATAGCTTTTTCACAAGTCCCTCCTCACATAAATAATAAGTAGGGCCCACTTCATGTAATTGGCAGGAAGGTTGGATATTTTCATAAATAAACTTGATAGTTCCACGAGCTCCTCCTCGTATGAATAGTAAGTAAAGTCCACCTCATGTGAGAGATGACCTTGTATAATTATCAAATTTAATTATAAAAATATCAATGCTCTAAATAAACTCAATAAAGACCTTCACTCTTTTACTACTCTTTTATTATCTTTTATTTAGAGCTGCAATACTCTCAACCCCCGCAACTAATGTTTCTTTGTGATCTGTAGCAACAATCACTTCAAGCAATTGAAACAACAAAAAATTGCACCTACACAAATTTCTAAAGTGAAGGAATAGATTATTTACACAAATATATCATTTAAAGTAATATATTTCTGAGGAATAATCAATCAATATTATATTTTTAAGTGAAGGAATATATCATTTACACAAATATTTTAAAGTTACAGTTTAATTTAGTAGTAATGTGTAAAGCGAACTTGACCATACTAATAAAAGGGGTCTTAAATTTTTGTGTCTCAAATTTACACATATTATTATCATTATAAGTCTTGTGTAATTAGTATATAACAATGTAATAAAAACATGTAAATTTAAAAGACACTTAATAATACAGCTAAAGTGGAGTCTATTTTAAAAGTGATTTCTAATGAGACTACAATTATAATAACCTTGGGGAAAATCGAACTTCCTATAAACGTAAAGACAATCATTGTAATTTTGTGTTGCTTTGTTCATATATGATCTCAATTCGAACTTGCATATGTATCTTTAGAGTATGAAGTCCTCGAATTTGGACGAGGTTATGGTCGGGAACTCCGACTTGTTTCATGTAGTGTTCGAACAATTACAAGACAGATCTTTCATTGCTCCACGCACACAAAGAATTGTGATTTACTGAACTTAGACGTTAACTTATCACAAATTCTTTCGTCTTTTTCAACACACTAGCGGGGTTCGCTCAAAGTCGACGTGAGTTCTATGTTTGAAGTTTCAATAAATTCAATCTTTTCCCATTTTAAAATTTAAGAAAAATCGTGTCCGTCTTTCCTATTTAAAAAGAATGTTTTTAATCTATAAAATAAACTAAATTCTCTTTGGAAGGAACCGAAGATTCTCATAAAAGACGATTAGATTAGACATTACTCTATACGTTCGAGTTGTAAATAAATGACATAACGTTATTTACGTACTAAAATTATAACATTTGAATTTCTTTGAGAATCTTATTAAATATTTTATATTTTTTATAATCATCACTATTTCAGTACGAACAAATTCATGTGGATGTGTATTTATCGGGCAGCCAGAAAAATAAAATAAAATTTAAGAAATGGCAATGTAAGTCCCTCTGCTCCTTATTAATGTAACTTAATATGAGATAAATTATAAGCAATTAAAACATTAAATGGGATTTTTACCTCCAGGCTCCCAATTAACCTTTGCCGATGGCAATTACTGCGTTTAAAAAATTAATTAATTTTTTTTAAAAAAAATACCTTCCGCCTGCTTTCTCTCCCTTCTCGTCTTTCTCGGTTGATAATTAATTACTCCCTTGAATCATGAACGCTTGATTCCATTTCAATATAAACAGTTTTGGCCTTTGCTTGGCTTGATGGGTCTTTTTTTTTTCTTTGTGTATTTCCTTCGTTGGCTTTGATTCGGTGACTATTCATTTCCTTTGTCAGATTCCTAAACCCTTCAATTTCTTTATCTTTTTTTTTTGTTAAACACCTCACATGCGTGTTTTTTTGGGTTTGTCTGATCTGGATTGGATCACAAGGATCTCTTCCTTCTATTTATGGTGGGACTCAGTAGCTGAGTTCTTTTTGCCTCCATTAGTGGTCTCTTCCCAGAAGAAGGATAAGGTAAAGGTGAGATTTTTTTTGAACTTGTGAATAATTTTATCTTTTGGGTCCCCATTTGATTCCCGGTATTGTGTATCACAGTTTAACTATCTGTTTTGTGCTGCTTTATTGTATCTTTTTGGTGTAATTTGAACTGGGTTTGTTTTAATTTGGGGGAATTTGTATGAAAATTGTAAATTTGGGGATTAATTATGAACTGGGTATTTTTTGTTTGGTAATCTTTGTGGTTTGAATGAATAAAAATTGCTGTTGGTTTTTATTAGGTAAAATTGGTCGGGACTGTGGCCGTGGTAATCCTTTACAAACTCTTGATTTGAAAGGCTGGTTTTTTGTTTTGGCCTGAAATAGATGGTAGATTTGGATGATTGAATTGGGTTTTGATTGCATAAGTAGTGCGGGGTGCCTTTGGATACTCCTTAGGCATGGCAGGAATTGATGTTTCAAAGTATGCTCATAGTCCTGTACACAAAGCCGTGGTAACAAAAGATTATGCTTGTCTCAGGACGATAATTGAAGGCCTTCCACAGCTTCGTGACCCAGCAGAAATTGTCAGTGAATCGGTTTCACTTGCCGAGGAAGCAAATGCCGATGCCATATCTGCTGTGCTTGATAGTCGCGATGTTCCTAACCGCGAAACGCCTCTTCATCTGGCTGTTAAGCTTGGTGATGAGACTGCGACAGAGATGCTTATGCTTGCAGGGGCAGATTGGAGCTTGCAAAATGATCAAGGGTGGGGTGCACTCCAGGAAGCGATATGTAACAGAGAAGAAGGGATTGCAAGGATTATTGTCAGGCACTACCAGCCAATAGCATGGGCAAAATGGTGTAGAAGGTTGCCTCGGTTGGTTGCAACAATGAGAAGGATGAGGGATTTCTACATGGAAATTACATTTCAGTTTGAGAGTTCTGTCATCCCTTTTATTTCGAGGATTGCCCCTTCTGATACTTATAAAATTTGGAAAAGGGGTGCGAATCTGAGGGCTGACATGACTTTGGCTGGGTTTGATGGTTTTAAAATTCAGCGGTCAGATCAAAGTATCGTATTCCTTGGTGATGGTTCTGAGGATGGTAAGATCCCTCCAGGATCACTTTGCATGATCACTCACAAAGATAAGGAAGTGATGAATGCATTGGATGGTGCTGGTGCTCCTGCATCTGATGCAGAGGTGCAACAAGAAGTGACATCGATGTCTCAGACTAATATATTCAGGCCTGGCATTGATGTGACTCAGGCGGTTCTTTTGCCACAGATGACATGGAGGCGGCAGGAGAAAACAGAAATGGTGGGTCCTTGGAAGGCAAAAGTATATGATATGCACAATGTGGTGATCAGCATTAAATCAAGAAAGGTTCCAGGAGCAATGACAGATGATGAATTATTCTCATCTTGCAATGAAAATGAAGCGGAGAGTGAGGAGCTTGATGATATTCTGACAGAGGAGGAAAGAAGACAACTTGAAGTTGCACTCAAGTTGGAATCATCAGATTTAAGTGATGAAAACAATATTGGGATAAAGCACCGGCATAGTTGTTATGAGCAAGGGGAGATACCCATTAAGGACATAAGTCCTTGCAGAAATGGTGAGACTAAGCAGGAAAAGAAGGGATGGTTTGATAGATGGAGGAAACGGGACACTCAACATGAAGGGCAGAGAAAGATTGTCCCACCGAGAGGTTCTCTGTGTGTAGAAGACAAGGTTAGCGATCTCCTTGGGGATTCTCCATCTAGAACCCATAACAAATCTGGAAGTCATTCCACAGAGATTGTTGCCAATGGGGATGAACAATGGAGAGGCAGGGATGCCAAAGCGTCTTCATCCACAAATTCTGGGGGTGGAAATCAGCGCAAGGATGGAAGCCGTGAGAATGAGTACAAGAAAGGCTTGAGGCCTGTTCTCTGGCTTTCCCCAAGCTTTCCATTAAGAACTGAAGAACTGCTTCCATTGCTTGATATTTTGGCAAACAAAGTTAAGGCTGTACGGCGCTTAAGAGAATTGCTGATAACAAAACTTCCAATGGGAACTTTTCCAGTCAAAGTAAGCTGCATATTCAGTTATAAAAATTCTGTGGATGGATACTTCTGTACAAGTCCTATTGTCCTTTACAAATTTTATTTCTTAATCTTTAAATGGTTTGGTTGATGGTCTTTGTACAGGTTATCTGCTTTGTACTGCTAAATTTGTAGGCTGCTTTAAGCAATTTACTTGTTTGAATATAATCTGAAGGCCATGCATCTTTGTTGATAAATTGTATTTGTGTTTGGCTGTGCGCCACCGTGGAAATTCATACATATTATCAGTGTGTGTGCTGATATTTTCTAGCTTTCTTGCGTTATTATTCCAATTTCTTTTATGGGATGAATACTTGAACCTTATTTTTCTAATAATTTAATGTTTTGATCATATTATAGTAAAATTCTACATGATAGTAGCCATCTTATGCTCTTGCAACGGCAAGGAAGGGTTATTTATTTTTAATTTGTCTACTCCTTGGAGCATCTTCAAGTAATCTTCCATCTCTCTTCTTTTAAGTGTTGGACATAATCACTGACTAGTCCAATTATATGGTTCAGGTTGCTATACCGGTGATTCCCACCATCAGAGTTTTGGTGACTTTTACAAAGTTTGAAGAGTTACAGCCATTGGATGAGTTCTCAACCCCACCTTCAAGCCCTACTGCTGAAAACCGAGAGAACCTAGCAATGAATCAGTCCTCGAGTTCATCTTGGTTTCAGTGGATAAAATACCCATACGATCGCCCGAGTTCTTCCACCAGCATCAGGATAGAAAATAATCAAGATCCATTTGCAATTCCTTCCGATTACACGTGGATTACAGCTGAAGAAAAGAAAAAGAAAATGCGGGAGAAGAGTAAATCGAAGAAAGGTAGAAGTCAAAATCAAATGGTAGTCCAGCTTGAGACTTAACAGGTATCAATCTGCATTACTGTAAGAACCAAAATAGGGGGCCATGCTTTTTATATAGATAGGGATAACTCGTTGTAGGGTGAAAATCTGGTAAATTATTGTTGGGGGTATAAAAAGGTCGGAAAATGATTCTTGAAATGCTTGTAACCAATATGGATCATATTCTTTTGGCTTTTGGTGCATGCTTACACCGTTTACACGACTACTTTCCATAATTTTCTCATTTACGGACAGAATGACAGGTTGTAATACAGTATTGAAAATTCTTTTCGTTCACTTGCTTTATAGGTAAATTGATTGATTTCTTGTGTCCAATGGTGAAAGGATTATAAATCATGAGCTTATGTTTAGAGTTCCATTGGATGCTTGCCTTTTGTTTAATCATTGTACCTGTTATTTGCAGGGATTTGATTTTATTAAGTGGAACCATGATAATAATAACCTTTAGTTTGCAATTGTCCATTGTTAGATTGATGAATTATGAAGGGAGTTCATGCAATTAAAAAGGCTTAAACAAGCTACCCAATGACCTTGTAGTAACCATAAATCATTTATTTATATTGCTCTTAAATCTCTACTCTACCTACTCTCCCCCCGGTTAACGGCATAAATGAGCTTTGTTTTTTGATTTCTTTATAGAAAGCTAACGTTTGTATTTTGGTATTTTGATACATTTAAACGTCATTCTGTTTTGATTAATTAATAATATATTAAGTACTTAAAAATAACACCAAGTACAAATTTTTTACTTCAGAAATTAAATAAAATAAAAATAAAAAACCCCATTACAACTAGAAAATTTAGGATTTCGCAAGTAATTAAGGATCAAAATAAAATGAGAAACATTTTATCTTTTGGTTCATCCATACAAACTTTGAATCTACTGTTATTTACATATTTGAGCCATCATTATACTACTTCAAAACGAGAAACCTATTTTATTTTCTTATTTTTTGACTTTCTTCTGTAATCACCCAAGAATCCATTACATTTTAGAACAAGCTAAAGCAATGAACAACATAAAGGGGGGAAACAGGGGAGAGCAAAAGAAAAAAGAATCATGAATAATAAGGTTATACTGTAGAATAATAAGAGTCTCCTGCATATCAACTATACATCAAAATCCCAAACACAGGAACTTCTCTGATCCTGAAAGCAAGCAGAAAGGGAAAAAAAAGGTGGGATGATGAGGGAGGAATTGAAAAATGGAAGCCTGGGATAGAAGGGTAAACCAATCTTAGCAAAATCAGCCGCATAAAGAATAGCAGCAAAGAATAAAAACGTTGCAAATACGAGGTGAGAGATAAGCACACATAAATGTGTGCAAATCAACAGTTGAAGCCATGGCATACAGACAGAATAATTATCAGAATCAGCGCAACGATGATACCCAAAACAATCAGTTTGATCTTCATGTTCTGGATCCACATCTTCCTTTTCATCTTGGTCCCCTGTTTCCTGAAATCTTGTGCCTGACACGCGAATTTAATTTTAGAAAGTAATCAGACCAAGTCCAATATCAGTATACTTGCAAGGAAGATTTATAGAAATTGGGGAAATAAGGAACAAAACAAAAATAAAGGAACTAATGCAAAAACAAGCTTAATCATTACCCTCCCACTAAAATTGTGATGTGTTATTTTGAAAGATAATTTTGGCCCCAAGGATGGGGATCTGAACAAGTAACCTTGAGCTTATTCCTTAGGCATAAAAATCCCCCAAAAGAATATCTCGATAACATTTTAAAGCATTTCATCAAAGTATAATTCTTCACCACTCACGCCAGGCATAAAGTAAAACTACCAAATTTTTCAAAAAATGTTCTTATGGCCAAAAGAATGGGTAATGCAAAAGGCTCTTTTAGTAAAGTGGCAAGGTTCTGGCATGGCATCTAAGGGGAGGGCTGTGATCAGGGTAGAAAATTTCACCCACCAATATTCAGAGGAAAAGGGGGTCAACAACAAAGAAGCCACTACTTCATGGGTATCAACAATACAAGAACGTTAACTCCAATTATGTATTTCCCTCGTACTAACCTGTGACCGAAGATTCTCGGTTTTATCCACCAGCAACTCAATCTTCTCTCCACGGTCAAGAACCTGCACATAAAATAAATTTCTTTCACCAAAGGCAAATCATTCAGGTAAATCAGAAAGAAGCATGCACATGTATCATAATAAAAAAACATTCATTTTTCAAGTTTACTCGTACAATTGGAAGATAATATGAAAAAGCCTCCTTACCTTCTCAATATTTTCCATCATCACTCCCTTGACTTCAGAAACTTGAGCTTTAACCTTAGCAATCTTGTTAATTTCTTCCGGGTGATCCACACAATACTGCATCTGCGCTTTCAATTTGGGCCTACAATAGCAAGAGAGTAGTTAAGCACATCCATGAAAATAATAGAGTAGTTATTTTCTTCAAAAAGTCAGAGCTCAAAGGACCGAGAGACATACCCAAACTCTTTATTTAAGCTTTTTTCAGCAGCAGTTGCAGCCTTCCCCCCACCATATTTTTTATTGAATTCTTCTTTAACTCGCTCTAGAAAGGCAATGGGAATTTGCCTGCCAGCTGACTCAACTGCAACAACACAGTATACTGCAGCATCCAACATAAAAATTGTAGTCCAAACTCCAAACCACTTCAATACATTGTGGATAAGTATTATTAACAAGAAAAAATGTCAAAGAAGTATCAAAAGAAGAACTGTAATCCACATGCACTCATTGGCGGAACAATGAATGTTAATCTGCCGCTAACTAACACCACAAAGTCGTAATTTTTTTAATATATTTTTTGCTATTATAGGGGTAGTTTAGTAGGAATGGGATGCTTGGCAAAACTAATAGGTATTGTTTATCAGTTAATCCTGGGATATCGTGTAATCCCATCCCTATTTGCTAGTAGTAAAATTACAGGATGTCTATTGGAAAATATATAACCCTTACACTTTATACTAATGTATT
Organism: Panax notoginseng; assembly: GCA_016801055.1. Lineage (NCBI taxonomy): Eukaryota > Viridiplantae > Streptophyta > Magnoliopsida > Apiales > Araliaceae > Panax > Panax notoginseng. The sequence goes on from CM029022.1 coordinate 33,197,380, forward strand.
TTTAGACAAGTACATACTTTTATTGTATATCTGTAATCTTGTATGTGAATACATGTCTCACTTCCTATGTAATCTGCTACTCACCTCGAGTTTAGTAAACGCCGTGACGACTCCTAATTTAACAGAAACTTCTATTTCCTAATACATCTGCAGATATTTCTAATCATCTCTCATTCTTTTCGAAACTCAGAAAAAAGGAAATGAAAATGATAAGTAAAGCATAATAGAATACTCTCACTTAATACATATCCAAATTCCAATCGCAAATACTTTTAAAATACCCAAAATCACTTGCAACACTAAAATCCTCATAGATCCCAAAAGACTTATTTATTTTTCATAAGTTTTCATTATATTCTTCTCCCTTGAATGGTCACACACATACACATCAAAAAACATTTATATACAAAATAAAAAATAAAAAAATTGATATGTACCAAATCAGCAAACACAACAATAGATATCAATCTGGTAGAAATGATCAATCAAACACGTAGATCACCAAGGAAACCAATAAAGAATCGAATTTCGTTGCAATGTACACTAGAATTGGGGGGAAATGACATACTAAATCCATTTTCGACGAGGTAATTGAAGGTGTGGCCATCACAATTGTAGGTGAACCTGTTGTTGGTGGAGGGGAGCTTTGAAAGACATTGAATTGCAATGGTATTGAAATTCCCGGAGAACTCCGTGTATTCTGCGAGGATCACCGTTCCTCGAGCCACCAAGGCATAGATCATTGATTGTTGCCCCATTCTTTATCCAAAACCCTAACCCTAACCGAATCAGAGCTATAATTTCAGAGAGAATATGTTGCAAAGGGAATGAGATGGGATCAGAGAGAAATGTGGTGGGAATTTGAATATGTTTACTGTGTTTTCGGGAAATGGTGATCAGGTGACAAAATGTTGATCAATTCTTTCTATTTATACACATGCATGGATAGATAATAAGGTGCAAAATGGATTTAGTCCAAAGCCATGTTTGGAGATAAGTTTTATAATATTTAAAATCCTACTCCCTCAGTCCCATAATAAAAGTTCTTATTATTATTTTGGATAGTCTCATATTAAATATTTATTTTTCTTTAATAACCAAATTTTTACCCATATTTTCCTATTATACTCGTAGTACTATTAAATATCTCATACTTTTTTTTATTCTAATTATTTCTCTATATTTAATGACATTATTATAGATAATTTTATCATTTCATTCGTCTTTTTAATACGCGTGAAAAGTTCATCAGGACTTTTATCCTAGGACGGAGGGAGTATTTACGAGCAAACTGATATTTTAATATGTATTTTTGATTTTTTTTTTCACCTAAAAATAGATCCGAGTCATATTTTTATATGAGAAAAAACTATATGAAAATATCAAAAATTTATTTTTATGTAAGAAAGAATTATGTGAAAATGTCAAAAATATACTGTGAGAACTGAGAAGAGTAATCTCCTAAATATTTGACAATATTAAATTGCGATGAAAACTATAATATACAATAAATTAAAATGTGACTCTTTTTAATTCTTACATATTTTATATATGTAGAATGCCAAAATCTTTTTCTTATTTTACGTATTTATATACATGTCTCAAATGTTAAAATATTTATTTTTAATTCGTAACATGATTTTTGATATTTTTACATAAAAATTATTGTTATAGATCCTATAACAAAGATTTTTATCATTATTATACATCAATAACAACACTTTACATGTAAAAATATCAAAAACTTATAAGAGAATATCATTTTACTAAATAAATTATGTTTTGAGTTTAATATAAAAAGTCTGACAGAACATAGAATATGAGTTCCCCGCGCCAACCTCCCTTCATTTCCCGCCAAAACAATATTTCCCACTTCTACCTCTTCTCTGCAACTGCGAAACAGTCTCACAGTCCCAAATCTCATTCCTCATTGATCACTGGAAATGGACGTGGACGTGGACGTGAACATGGAAATCCCTGATCCAGAAGAGCTCCAATGGCTCGAAGCCAATTCTCATCTCCAAGACGACGATTTTGAAGATTTCGAGCAGCCCTATCCCGAAGACGAAGATCAAAACCCCCCAAACCAAATTCAACAGCCCCCTAAAACCACTCTACCAATCCCTCCAAAACCCACTTTAATCCCATCAAAACCCACTTCAATCCCACCAAAATCCAGTTCAATTATAGAACAGATAGTCTCTTCCCCAACCCAAATCATCGCTAAGAAGCGCTTCCAATCCAACAGCCCAGATTCTTTGAATCCTACTGATGAAGACCCAAATAAACGGAGCAGAATTGAAACTGAACTTGATGATGATTGGCTTCGCTGCTCGCCGCCGCCACCACGGTCCCCATCACCCCCGCGGCCGCCTGAGGAGAAGATTGTGTCAAGATATGCTTCCCAGATTGACGGTGATTTTGTTCCTGTGACGGGACCTTGTGGCGAAAGGGTTTATGCAAAGATAAGTAGGGTGGAGAGAGATGATTTGGTGAAGAAATTTGATACGAAAGTCTACTCTAATGGTAGAGTGATGCTGATTACATTAATATTTTTTATTTTGGTTGCTGTGGAAAATGTAGTAGTAGAAGTAATTACCTATTTGATTTGTAAGTTGCTCAAATAAATTTCAATTATTGTAAACCCAATGAATTGTTCTTCATTGTGGTTGTTTGGATTACTCATGGAATTTCAAACCTTATAGCTTTGACAAATAGTTAAGAGTCTTAAGACTTGATTTTGTATTGGTAATTGTTGCCTGGTTCTCCAGCCATTCAGAATGATGCGAGTTAGAATACTTCCAACCATTTAGAATGATGCGAGTTAGAATACTTCATCCTTTACATTGTTATGCTTATTAAATATTGCTCATTATTCAAGTACTTTTTGGTGGAAAACTTTAAGTACCAAATGGAATTGATATCAGCTAGTCATAAACTTTGCAGGTCTTATTCATGAGCCTGTCAGTGTTCTGATGCAAAGAGTTGAACAGGATGCTGTTGCAAAGGTACGGTATTTAACTGATGGGTAGTTAATGCAATTTCCCTTTTTGACTGGAACAAGAAAACAATATAGAAGCATTGATTCATAAGAATTCAATAAATGTTCTCCATACATTATAGCTTTCCTTAACTCTGATTTTTGTGGTGGTGCTGAAGGCTTTGGAAGAAAGTTTTGGATGTGAAAGCGATGTGATCCTGCCCAAAGTGCCAGTGATGACTGAGAAACTTTGGGTGGATAAATATGCTCCAAATTCATTTATGGAGCTTCTGAGTGATGAGCAGACAAATCGTGAGGTAGCTGTTTGGATTACTTACAAATTTATGTCATTTCAATCTGGGGTGTTGCTTGATTGGAATATGACATTTTTTAATGCTTAATTCTTCATGTTGCTGATCTGCAGGTCCTCTTGTGGTTGAAACAATGGGATTCTTGTGTCTTTGGAACTGAAATTAAAAGTACAACAGAAGATGTTTTGTCTTCGTTGAGAAGGCATACTTCAGTCTCTCAACATCAGAAAAATTCTAGTAGGAATTGTTTTGGGAAAAATAGAGAACCTCGATTAGGTAGAGAAACTTTTAGAGAATATAATAACTTGGGTCAAGAAAACAATGATTCAAAAGGTAACCATGAGTTATGGAACAAAAACCACAAGGGTTCTACTCCACTGGAACAGAAGGTCAGCTATAACATTTGTTTTAAGAAAGCATCCTTTCAGTTTTTAGATATCAAGATTTGAATTGCATTGCATTCCATTATTGCGGTTTCTCCATTCAAATTTTATATTTGTCATTTATATCAGTTTTTGAGCCAACAATAAGAGTATTCTTTTTGTATGGACTTGTAATTTTAGGTTCCTGCATAAGCTATAGATATACATACATGTTTCTTGTTACTTTTGATGAAATTTCTTCAGATGTAGGTCACTGACTTTCTATGCATGTCCAAGTATTTCAACAAATATTTCAGTATCTTCTTATGTTAACATTGTCTTTTTTCTTTTGTTTGCCATCTTCTTTTCTTTGTTTTCCCTTTAATTTCATTTATACTCTTAATGCTATTTAGTTACTGAACTTCTTGACTGTTGCAGATCCTTCTTCTTTGTGGTCCTCCGGGGCTTGGAAAAACAACACTTGCGCATGTAGCTGCTAGGCATTGTGGATATAGGGTGGTGGAGGTTTGTTATTTGCTTCTTATACATGAAGACAGTACTATGTAATATGTTATGACAAATATTATATTCTCAATATCAATTCACCTGACACGAGGTCAATATACTATTCTCATATGAGAGTTACCTCTGTTAATAAATACTCTCTCTGTTCCAGATCATGTGACATTCTTTGTTTATGGAGTATCCCAGATTAAAGGACAATATTCCACATACCAATGCATTTATCCTTCAATTTGACTATATTACAGTTGTGTTTAATAAGTAAGGAAAGAGAGTCTGAAACTTCTTTTTTATTTTGTTTCATATATCAATACATTATTTTTAAGGGTAAAATGAGAAGAAAATTCAAATCTTGTTCTTCTTTCTTAAACTATTTGCAAAGAAAACAGGGTCACTTTAATTTGGATGAAGGATGTATGTGTTTTTGGAGTTAAACTCAACATTTAATCTATATTGCAAGTAAACTGCAAATTTCTTGGTTTTTCGTGAATTTTCAATGCTTATCACAGTCCCTTCGGTTCATTTCTCCTGGCTAGATGTTTTTCGGAATTATTTAATTGGATATCTATTAGTTTGTGACTGATTGAGAATAATATTCTGCATAGATAAACGCTAGTGATGATCGATCATCATCAACCATCGAAGCTAAAATCCTTGACGTGGTTCAGATGAACTCAATTATGGCTGACTCGAAGCCCAAGTGTTTGGTGGGTTCATATCCAATTTTTACAGTGATTTTTTTTTGTGTTGGTCTAAATGCTAAATACTGATATCAGTGACTGCAATATATTGTAGGTAATTGATGAAATTGATGGAGCTCTTGGTGATGGCAAGGGTGCTGTAGATGTAATTCTGAAAATGGTATATTGAGCATTCCTTACGTATTTGATTCTTATTTGGTTCATTATTGGTACATTTGAAGAGCTGAATGAATTACATGGTTGTGTTTGATGTTAATATGGTTACCTGCTCCATACTGTATTCTTCACGCTGCTTCAGAAGGCGTTTTGTTTCTGAATAACAGTGGTACATCTTTTGATGCAGGTGTCTGCTGAGAGGAAATCCAATACTGGAAAAGAAAGTGTAGTTCAAGAGGAGCAGTCTGGAAAGATATCCTCAAAAAAGAAGCGGAAAGATACATCCCTTATAAGACCAGTAAGATTTTCTGTCTTGCATAATATATTGGTAACTTCTCTTAATTTATTAGTTAATGGTTGTCATATGTAGGTAATTTGCATTTGTAATGACCTATATGCTCCTGCCTTGAGGCCATTGCGTCAGGTGGCGAAGTAAGTTCTCCTGTACTTGTCTAAAATGTCACATAAAATATCATTTTCAATTGTTCGGCTGATTTCCTTTGTAGAACAGTCTTGTGCTTCAATTGGTATCCGTGTTAATCATTAGAAGCTGGTGCCGGGATAAGTATTAATGATCTCATTTGTTGTCAAGGTTACTACAGATTTTTTTTTTGTTAGGATCATGATATTTTATTACTTTAGAACGAGTTAAAATGTGATTTGAAGTGATCAATGATAAATAGTATCATTACAATCATTGACATGATTACTAAGTATTCATTAAAAGTGAAAATTAGTGTAAGTGGATCCAACACTGTACTATAGAACCTAATGTATTTATTTTTGTGGATGAAAACTGCATCAACTTTTTCGAGTTACAATGTTCGAGAGCTTTACAAGCTTCGTAATTTCATAAGCTAGTGAAGAAAGTAAAGTCTGAGCTTTACTTTATAATAATTAGTTACATGAATTGGGCCATTGCAGGTAACCAGTCAAAAAGTCTTTTCAATTATTTTTTTATCTGGTTATGTGTTTGGGGCCTCTTAAATCAGGGATTTACTTTTCCTTACCCTGTTGAATTAGTTTCTTTAAACCCACTTCTTGGATTTTTATATATTTGCATTACTGCATTTTTGTACAATGATTATTTTTACAGAAGTTTTACTTCAATTTTCACTTCATTTTTGAGTTGGTGTGAATTCGCTAAAAGTCAGAAATTAGGGTAATGACTGCACCTAAAATCGTTGTCAAATCATGAATCATATTGTGATCGAAAATCCTCGAATTGTGCATTGTAAGATACAGAAAGAAAAGCAAACAACAATAATTACATATCAAAACATATAGAGAACTCAGGTAATTGGACAATAAAGTTTACTAGCTCAAGTCTAATGTTAAATTATTCAAGAAAGCATATAAACAAACATTAACTATTCAAGTTATAGTTTGAAGACTCTAAAATAGAGGGAGAGGCTTAATCAATAGTCAATATTAGTCAAGTAATATCTCTATAAAGAAACATGAGAAAAATTTAACTAGCCTTTAACTTTTTAAGTAATAAACTGAAAGTGATATTAAGCCTCAAACTGCATATTGGAGGGAGAAAAAATGAACTCAAAGCTATGAGAAATGTGAGAAAGAGACATATGAAAAAGAAAGTGGAAGCAAAGTCTTTATATGAAGATACGACCCTAGAAAGTATTTTAAGGCTTATTATCTTCTTTTGCTGAAAGAAAAAAGATTTTAGTGTGTTGCTTAACTCTTATCGGGTCCGTCGCTAACTGGAAACTGTATCTTAAATCTGATAGTGGTTCATAGTATCATAAGATATGACTAACTTTAGATACATTACCAATATTGTATCAAATTCCTCCTGTATATCGCGTATTATAAGATACTCACAACTACGGTGCCTAGGTAGGCAGATTAGGTCATTCCGTCTTAATTCCCACATTGTCTTCTGCACACTGTATTTCTGAAGTGATTCGATTACTTATAATAGAATCTGAAATTAATGGGTTCTCAAGTTAATGAGCTACATTATACAAAATGGAGCATGCAACATTGGGAAACTTTCTCAATTTTTTAGTGTTCATTATCTGGATATCATATACAAAATGCAACTTTTTGAAGTGTTCTTTTATTTTCGCAACAATTTTCTGTATCTGCAGGGTTCATATATTCATTCAGCCGACAGTGAGTCGCATTGTAAGCAGGTAACAGCTGATGATTTCGAATGATTTTGACTTTAAATGTCTGTATTGGAGCAACATTAATTAGAAACCTGTTTGTTACCTGGCTTAGGCTTGCTCTAAATCATAATTGGTGGCCTTAATAATGGTCTCTGTTCAGCCTGACACAGTTTCTTTTTTTAGAATTTTATTTAATATCAAACAGTGTTATTGTGCATGAGTTATGTCCACGTCATAATTTAGTATTAGAATTATAGAGGAACTCTTAATGGAGCGCTGAGAAAATAAAACAGAACCGTTCACTTGACACTATAGTTAAAAAGTTGATGCATGTACTAATGTGCCTTTTGATTAAAATTATCAAATATTTCTTTTTGCCTAAAAGTTTCCATAAAGTATAGAAAATAAAATTTTCAATCTTTTGCCTTTTACCATCATAAATTCCTTAGTTTATAATCCAGTTAAATTTCTTATAGAACACTTCAGAATAGAAATACTTCATTATGAGAAGGAGATCTCACTTCTCTAAAATTGATCTTTAAGATTCTCTAGAGAAATGTTTATCTTATTATCAATTGATGTGAATTGTATATCATTTTCACATCTTCAATTTTTCTTGTGATAATTGTGAAGCTCCATATTCCGCAGCTCCCTCTGCCAGAACCTATTGGCTCACTGAGCCAAAGTAACGTAGGATATCAGTACCACTACCTTTTAATATCTGCTAGGTATACTGGAATCTTAACCAAAAAAATAAAATAAAATCTGTATCCCAAAATTAGCAAGGATACTAGAATCTTATGATTAACTCATTTTGTAAACCAGAGCTGTCGGGATTCAGCTCTGCGTGTGATATTGGTACATACAACCTATATGGTGATGAGCACAACTCAACCTGATTATCCTTTCTTCCATCCATAATTTGGACCAGTTACTAAATTTTTGTTGTACCTCGTTGAAGCCAGTACTCTCAAATGATTCATCTTGGTGTTGGACCATAATTGAGGTCATATTTAGATCATCATCTCTTTCTCATTTTACTGTATTTATCTTGGTTTGTTGAAACATGATTTTTGTAGGCTTAAATATATATGCAATAAGGAAGGAATGAAGGCAAGTTCAATTGCTCTTACTGCACTTGCAGAGTATACCGGTGAGTAGTATTGCCTCTAGAAATTGCTTTTCTCTAAATCAGTGTTTCTGTTAAGCTTACAGAAATTCTAGAAAAACCAAAAATATCGAAGCACACTTCAAGCAGGATGATATACTAAAGTAATACTGCCATCCAAATCCTTTTAAGTTAACATTGAAACAAATCAGTATAACTTGCTTGTTGACTTGAACTTTACTTGATGGCTCGACTTGCGAGCTAAATGAGCCGAGCTTGGTGAACAACTGAACATTTTACTCTAGATACATAGAAGAATCAAGTTTGAGTCATGGGGCACTGCTCAAAAACACGCGAGTCGGCTCTGGATGAACTTCACTTGTTTAGGTTTGTACAGTTACCGTTAGGCTCTCATTAATGAGATATATATGCAAATTATATATATATATATATATATATATATTATACAATATTCAATAAAATTTTATTTGACAGTCAGATGATACAAGTAGTAATTTGGTTAGCTGCTTTTGGCGCTTACGGTGGATTTATTTACTCATTAAAAAATATTTTTGAAAATGAATTTCATGTGAAGTACTTACGCTTGAGCCGAGACTCCTTTATCAAATTATCGAGTAAAGTTGAGTTGGCAGCGAGTACCATTAATTTATAAGTAGTTGAGCCTGGACATGTTAAGCCTTACACAAACCGTAGTATATTTATAGTAATGATCGTAGTTACCGTCAAGTGGCTTTGTTTCTTAAAGCTTGGATATATATTACTGTCTGATTGAAAGTTTGTTTTAATAATTTATGTTTGTTAATCACTGAGAAACCAGATGTGTAAGATAGAATATTCAGAGCTTTACAACACCCTTTATGGTGCTGGTCCTGCTGGATGTGTAGGACTTCTGGTTTGTGAAGAAATGAGCATGGCTATTCTATGCATTATTATAATAAGTGGTAACATTTTGTTTGCTATGTGACTTGAAAAATTGCTTCAGTCTTTAAGAACTTTTTCCTTTTCTTTTCCAGAATGTGACATACGCTCATGCTTGAACACTCTTCAGTTCCTTAACATGAAGAAGGAAACTCTCAATGTGGTATGCTATGGACATAATCGTGTTCTTTAATATTATTTGTTACCAAATAAATTCCTTTAGATGAAGGAAGAGGTTAGGCAGGTCTCCACAGTCAGGTAGCTTATATTGTTTGTGTCATCATAGGAACAAATAACAAGCTAATGAGAATGGAAAATTGTTTTCCAGGATTGCCTTGTCTGAAATGTAAAGAAAATAAGTAATCCTTGTGCTACAACACTGCTGCTTACTCTGTTTCTATCAAGATCAACCTCCTATGCAGAGTGATATACTAGTGGCTTTAGAAGTTCTTGAGAAAACTCACTGGGACATTCTGACTGGAAACAATTTGTACTTGAGAAAAATTCTTAGTTAAAATGTGTGGTGAGAACTGATTAGAAAGTGTTTGGATGAATGTGATATTGTAACAGCAAAAGAAAAAAAAAAATGGATTGTATTTTGTCAGTCGCCACTCTTAAGGACCTTGAGCATATTAGGAAAAGGAAGCTGCTCCACTTATGTGTTAAGCTCGACTTGGTGATGGGTCATGAATGTTTTTTCTAGTAGATCAATAGTCACATTTGAACTGATATTTGAGGCATACGGAGATGGCTATTTGAAAAACATACTTTTTGAGGAATTAATTTCGGCAACCTATGATTAACACATGCCCAAACTCTTTGAATTTTAAAAAATCTACCGACAGTATTTTTGACAGAACGAATTTTTAATCCTGGAGTCTGCAGAAAATGTCAGTTATGAACCCATAAATGTTATGGGAATTCTGAAGTTACCATCTGATATTAAATTAAGGGCTGTAAAAAACCATTTGATTAGGTTTTTATTTCCTATTAACTTTTCTTGTGCCAATTAAATTGATGAGAAAGTTTTATTGGCTATTAGATGGAGATAAGTACTCAAGTGGTTGGTCGGAAGGACACGTCAAAGAGTTTTTTTGACATATGGAAAGAGGTAATGTGTGGTAGCTGTATGATCCCTCGTCAACTTCATATTTCACTGTTAGCATCCTTAATTTGTAGTCAAAATTTTCTTTTCTTCTAAAGATTTTTCAGAAGAGAAGAGTGAAGCGGGAAAGGAAATCTTTTAATGGCTCCAAGAACATGCTGAATGAATTTGAATTTCTGCACTCTGTCATATCTAATCGGTATGTAGGGAATTTGGTGACACATTTTTTTTTTCATTTTTCAAGTACTGGGTTGTTTATCTAAATTGTTAACTGACTGTCCAGGGGAGACTACGACTTAATCTTAGATGGGATCCATGAGAATATGTTGCAGCTCCACTATCATGATCCAGTGATGCAAAAGACTGTATGTCTTAATCATAAACACTTTTACCCAACTTGTGATTGCATTCCAATATCTGTAGTAGCATTAATTGATTCTGTTATTGACTTATATGTCTAACATTTATGCTACTTAAAGGTCAAGTGCTTGCAAAGTCTTGGGGTTTCTGATATAATTCATCAATATATTATGCGTACACAGAAGATGTCCCTGCAAGGTAAGGAATCTATCATCTGGAAATGCTGGCATTTCGAAATACTATGGAATTATTCAAGTTAAATTCACTATTATTATTGCAGTTTATCAACCTGCTATTGCCATTTCTATACATGGTCTGATAGCTCAAGTTGAAAAACCAAATATTGAATGGCCAAAGTCATTTCAGAGGTACGTCAAGATTGACTCTATATGTTTGTTGTAGGAAAATCATTCCATCTTATTGTTGTGTCGTTTGTAAACGTACAGATACCGAACTACATTAATGGAAAAGGTGGACATATTACATTCCTGGCACAACAAAATATCACCATACATCTCAAGGCATCTATCAACTAAATCATTTGTGGAAGACTCAATTTCCTTGCTATTGCATATTTTATCACCACCTACTCTAAGGCCGGTAATTTACTTATCTCCTGTCTTCATCTGGGAACACATTTGTTTCTTTTCTATCTCTTCTTTCATAATGATCAATGATGTAACAATGCTATGTGTGTTTGTACCTCGTTTCTTCTTCTTAACAAGTCAAAATTCACTAGGCAGCAGTCCGATGGAATAAGCAATTCTTTAGTGTGATTGATTTCATACATAATTACATATAAAGGTCTTGTTTGCTCAGCTCCTTGCTGCAATCTCCGGTTTATACCCACCTGGGCAAGGGCTAACGATTGAGTTGAAAAAGGTCTGATGAAAAGAATCCTTGTTAAGTTCATTAACAAACTCATTTTGGTAAGATTCAAAAGGGAAGATCAATCCCAAAGTTGTTTAGACTTTAGGACAAAAAAAGAGTAAAGGAAACGAGAGGAGAGTTGTGTATCCATGTTTTTTAAGAGGAATTTGTTGGAATGACTACATCCCATGATTGGCCATCACCCAACAACCACAAGCTGCGTCCCGCCTAGTTTCTTTGATGCTAAATTTTCTCTTATTCTGGCTGAAGAGGAATTTGTATAACTTCCTTGTGGGCATGGGCATCCTTTTTGTTTGTCCCGTGGTCTATCTATAATCTTATTGTTCGCCACCCCCCTATTTGTGGCAACTGTAGTAAATACTTATTTTACATATTTGTGAAAAGAGAATTCGGAGATTGTGTTCTTTGTGGATGTATCACTGCATTTATGGATCAGAGTTTAAATGGATTCAACTCCTAGACAAATACCTCCATCACCAGGCACCTGCATTTGAGATCATCTGGGATTTTGTAAACCATTTACTTGACATCAAAGAAAGCTCGATTTAAATGAAAATTTTCATGAAAATATACTTTCAACAACTTTTAATTTATATATGTACTTTTAAACCTTAGATGGGAAAGCTTTGGTATTGTCAATGGAGAAAAAATTTGTTCCAAAATGTTTGTCGTTTACAACTTTCGAAAAGAATAAATTATTTACTTTCCTATATTACTCCTATCTTCTCTCATTGTTCCAAGAAATTCTCTCTTGTATTAATAGTTTTCAATTTCTCATAAAGGGGTAGTGATGGAATTTCAAACAATTTTTAATTGGTAAATGACAATTTCTTAATCTTTGTGCAAAAACCTTAAACGACAATCTTTTAGGAACGGAGGTAGTAATATTTTTAGAGCATCCATAACTACCTTAAATCTGATCAAATTGTATCTGATGTGTAGAAATGTAGTTGATGTATGATTATTGTCCTTGAATTTATTAGAATATTGGAAAGTACAACTAATTCCATCATCTTTATAGGTTTGATCAGCTATCCATTCTACCTTTCAACTATAAATACTCTCTCTCTCCTGCTCCTCACATAAAAGAGTGGCTACAAACCATATTCCTGCCTGCCATATTTTGAAATGGTTATTGTCTTTGCTCAGGTGGCATTGCATTTACTGTCGGAGAAAGAGAAGAAGGATCTGATTCAGTTAGTGAATACAATGGTTTCCTATTCCATAACATATAAGAACATAAAATCCGATCATTTACCCAGTAACCTGAGAGAAGAAGTTGCTGTTGATACTTCAGTGCTTTCATTTGATCCCCCGGTTGGTGACCTTATAAACTTTAAGGTAATTGTTTTTGGTTTAGCTGATCATATTTGAATTATAGTATATTATCTTCCTAAATCCTTTCCTTTATGTTAATCAGGGATTCAGATCTAGTCATTTTGTTCTGGCTTTAGCTGTGAAGCAGGTCTTGGTTCACGAGGTAAGTGATGCAAATCTTTATTAATTCATATTTGCTTTGAGGATTTAGTTGGCCGTTTATTTTGACAGTAGGTGTGGGCGTAGAAAATTATTATGTAGTTATTTTACTTGCACTTGTTTTCTCTTGTTATAATGCATCGTTGATGTGTATAATTATACCTCCTTTACATACTAAAACAAAGTCGCAACTCAAATTTCTTGGACATATTTAGGATGAGTGAATAACAAGCATTTTATGCGTTAAGTTAATAAGTATGAAAATGTATTGGATCATGATACAGACACATTGAACTTGTTATGCTTGTGCTTCTTCATAATCTGCATTGCAGGTATATTTCGATGTTCTAAGACAGTGATTACTGATACATTATAAGCTACGCCAGCAACGGTATCCCATACTATAACATGTGGTTTTCTTTGGAAGCCCACCAAAAGGCCATCTTGGTTTGGATATTATTTGCTTATGTGAATGAGAAATTATCCTGTAAGTCATAAGTACGTACAACTATTAGATTAGGTTGTAGGGTATGCCTGTAAACGGATATTTTCGGATGCGGATACAGGTATATCCGTATCCGAAATAAAAATCTAATATCTGTATTCGTATCCGATGGATAATATTTGAAATTCGAATATTATCCATTTTGTACAATATAATGTGGACAAATATATCAAATATCTACGTATTCGTATTCATATCCGCATCTGTTCAAAATAAAAATTTAAAAGTTTCTATTTTTTTCAAAACTTCTTGCACAATGTTAAATTAATAAAAAAAAAGACTAATTAATCAAATAAAATTGGAATTGATGTACAATCAACCAAATAAAATAATAAAACTAGATATAATATTCATGTCATTTTTTTATATCGTATATCATAAAATAGTCATAAAAAGATGTATAATTAATTGATGTTAATACTTTGTTATATTGTATACCACTATTAAATGAGAGATTTATACATCTGTATGTGTATGTATTGATATTACGGAGATGTATACGAATATGAACTGTATTTGTATACGCTTTGAACAGATACGAATACGGATAATATTCACTTTGATACGGATACGAATAATATCCGCTTTGACACGAATATGGATACGAATTTTCGAAGCGAATATTAGATATTTCGGGACTCCATTTACAGCCTATTGTAGGGTGGCAGTGCTGTGTAGTGAGTGAAACTCTTTAAGTACTATGGTCTTTTAATGTTAATTGTGCATTGTCTGTATTTTTCTTCTCAACGATTGTGTTGATGCACAAACGTTGTAAGTGCATAAATAAGCAAACAATGTAGCACTAACTGGGCTGAGAAAATAAAAGAGTATAGGTATAAAAATTTCAGAGTGTTTAGGGGAAAAGATAGCAAATTATAGTCGATGTTTGAATATTCAATTCACCAAAGTAATAAAGCTCTATAACACGAAACCTGATACAGAGGCAAGCAAAAAATTGAATATAGTAATATTAGCAGTCAAGTCCTACCAAAATATGTAAACCCAAATACGACAGCATTTTGGTTAATTGAGCCTGCACTTGCGCATATGCTGTTCATAGACATTGAATAATGTTGTACGTTGAGCCCTTCATGATCCTCCTTGTCGATCCTCTTATCTGGCGGCATTATGATTTGTGTTTAGATCTGCTGATGTAGTTGGTAGAAGTTGACATAGGAACTGTTTCTCCCTCTCTTTTGTCTTTTTTTCTGAAGAAGAAAACAATTGTCGCCCCCAGCAGTTATATCTCCTTTTTTTGTAATTTCTTCGTATATGTTTGGTTTATTTGTGTGCCACTATGTGAACTCAGTTTTTAACACGTAACTGATATTTCTGTGCACCGACAACACTAAAGGTGGAAAAGCAAAAAATTCTGCAAGCTGGTATGAATAGATCTATGCATCTAACTGATGTGTGCAAGGCGAATGAAGCTTTGGCAAGGGATAAAAATGGTAGAACTCTATCATCGAAATCTGATTTTGCATCTGCCAAGAAGATGATAAATCCGTCGACCCCTAGGAGGCAATGTGAAATGACAGCTCCTCCAGACTCATCGACCTCAGCATCTTGTAAAAAAACCACAAATGAAGTGAAGCTAAGATCTACTGGAGATACAAAGAAGCCTTCTAGAGGATCCTACAATTTCTTTGAAAGGTATAATCAGGATTAATTCTTCATTGAATATGCAAGAATCAAGATATTCTCGATGACACTATAATTACTTGATGAATAATGTTTGTGTAGTATATATAATTTGTAAAGTGTTGTTTTAAATATTTTTTTACAAGTCATTGCTTTTAGCTCATGATGATTACGTTAAACCAGGTTTAGAAAGGTGAGCAGCAATGCTTCTCAAAGTACAGACACTGTTGTTGTACAAATTCCAGCGACAATGGAGAGAGACTCACGTCCTATACTTTTCAAATTTAATGAGGTACGCAATTATTATTATTATAAGAAACAAAAGAACAACATTATATGCATCATATAGTTAGTTTTTAGGCATCAAGCAGTACTAGCCTGGAATTTCCAGACGCATCTGGAATGTAGCTGTGAACATGTAAAACGTTGATAACATTTTGTCCGTGCAGGGATTCACAAATGCAGTTAAAAGGCCTGTGCGAATGCGAGAGTTTCTATCATGATTTAGGTTCGACAATTTTTGAAGGTGCGGTTTTCAGTTGTCACAAGATACTTGCTATATAGTTTTCCTCAAGTTTGCTAGACAAATCATGTAATATTCTAAGTGCCTTCTCACTTTCAATATGGTAATATATAAGGTTCTCTTCAATGGTTGTGTCAAAAAATTACACCAAGCAATGATATGATATGCAACGGTACAAGAAAATGCTCTTCTAATTTTACCAACCAACCAACTTAATCCCCACAAATTTTACCAACCAAGTAGTGACCATCATCAAATCAAGCCCGATAATCTATCAGCTCAGTCTTGTATGTACCAGTTTTTGATTTTCATTCTCCATCCTTACTTCCTCTGAGAATTTCTCTAAAGAGAAAACCATTCCAACTTGATCCCCACAAAGACATTTATATTTATGTATGTATATAGTTTTGATTTTATATGTTTGCATAGATATCTGTTCATATTAGATGTCTGTTTATATATGTTTATTTGTAACCGCTTAAAAGATTAGTTAGTTCATAGTCCGTCTATCCCTGCTTTGGTGTCTAAATACTTGGATTATCTTATTTTAACGGAAGTGGTTAGTATGAAGTTTATTTTGAGGTAAGTTGGTCAATTGACCAATAGAATACTGACACGCAGGCGAGATTGTATGTGTGTCAGTATTTTATTGGCCAATTGACCAACTTACCAAAAAAATAACTTCATGCTCTTATGAAACTTATGTTTGTGTGTTTATAAAATAAAAATAATGCAATTTATAAATTGACAGTAATATATAGCTAAAGTTGGTCATATGAGGTTAACCAATAAAAAAATCCATGACTTTCATTATGTATTTATACTTAAAAAAATAAAAATAGTATACTTGAATTTTTCCACATTTATGACTTTTATTTATTTTATAAAGATAGAGGGAGAAGAAAACAAAAACACCATCCTTGGAACCGTGTCACTGTTATCATTCTCTTATTCCTACTCTTGCTCTTCCATTCCCACCCTTTTATTCCTATTTTTACTCTTTCATTCTTTCACAACTTCTTTTACTTTTATTCTTATGTTGCGTTTGGATTAAAAAAATATAATAGAAGATGGAATCAAATAATTTTAAAACATTTTAAGTATATGTTTGGTTGTTAGTGGTAGCGGATGTTATCATATAATGACAAAATTATCATATATATTCGTTCTATTAAAATGAATTTTATTTCACATTATCTATATGGAATAAAAAAAATAAAGAGATGCAATGAATTTTTTTTCTATTTGAATGATTTATCCTTCAAAATGATCATCACGTAATGTGTCAGATAAATAGTAAATATATATTCTCATTTTTAAGTAAAATAAGTGTAATAGTAAATATATATTCTAATTTTTAAGTAAAATAACAAATTCAATTTATAATTATATTTATTATAAAATTAGTTATTATGTGAAGACTCGAATTCGAGCTTGAATTTGAAATTCGTCAGTAGTTTAAATATAATTCGATTCGAGTCGGATCAAATTCGAGTCAAGTCGAATATGCGTAGAATTTTTTAAATATAATTCGAATTCGAATACGAATTTATTATTTCAAGTTGAATTCTGTTCGCTTCGGTTCAACTCGTTTAGACCTTTAACTGTATTAAATGCATGTTATGCATCATAATTTTAAAATAAATGTTACCATATGAATTGACTTGCTAAAATATTTTGGGTTCTTCCAAAAGTAGAGAGATTTGTAAAGGGAAAAAATGTTTATATGAAGCTCTCACATTCCCAAAATTATCCTTTAATAAAAGCACAACAAAACAAATATTATGCAACTTATACATTAAGAGAGTCTTATTTTCACATGAATTTTTGATTTTGATATTTCTACATGATTCCCTCTCATATGAAAGTAAGACTCACTTTCTTCTCACGTGAGAGAATACGGCATAAAACATATTACTAACCTAATTTCATTCTTTTCCTTGCAACTCTCAAACAAACAGGTCAAAAATTTATTCAATTTTTCTAACATAAAATCACGAACAACATAATTAATGAAAAACTAACAACTCTTTAATCCTTTAATTTATTTTTCCTTCAAAACTCATACACAAGGCTCAATAATTTATGCACCCTCTTTAGGCCTAAACTCAATGCCCTCAACTAGAAGCCCACTCTTAGCATGAAGCCGTTCAATCTCCATAATCCTCGTCTCAAGCTCACCATCATCTCCTCCATCATTAATAAATTCCCCTGTTTTGATCTCCATCCACCCGTCCTTCCTATTACGACGAAATTCAACATTCTGATTATTAAGCACACTCTTTCGTGGCTGGATACAAACGGTGTTGCATTCAACCCATGGAAAATCATCTCTTTCGTTATCAAATCTGATGGATGTCCTGGCAAAAACAAGCCCGTAAGACCTGTTTGCTAATTTGTATACGAGATATGTTTCGTAAATTGTCTTAGGAGAGAGAATTTGAGTGTTGATCCTGCCTTGAATATCGAGCCAAAAGACGGATAAAAGTTCAGCAACTTCTGAGAATCTGGAGTGAATATGGGGTGCCCATCTCCAGTAAAGTGAATTGCCTCCCCATGTGATTGAAAGTTGCCTCGCTCCAAGCATGTAACACTTCTTGCCACTCTTTTTGTCTAGATAAAAACTCTATTTAAAAAAATAAATAAATCAATAGTCATACTATCGTAGAATATATGTAAAAGGATTTACTATATAGATGTTTGTTCTAAGATTTAACCTCAATGTAAAGATTTATATAGATGTTTGTTCTAAGATTTGACTGCAAACCATGATCAGGACTGGATAAAATTAATATTTATTTCGTATTACTCCTCCAATTAATTTAATATATTTAATTTGCATGAAAAGAATATACTTATACCGTTAATGCATCCAACTTAAAATCAATTGATACCAAATAGAGAGGCTTCCCAACATAGAGACATGGCATCGAATAATGTGCAAAATCTGAGATGTGCAATGTTAGGCCACATGAATATGAATTGGGAATAACGAATTTAGCTTTGATACCATATTAAAACATCTAACTTAGTAAACGTGTGCGCCAAATTGCGTAGTAAACGTGGTAACGTGGCCTAGGAATAGACAATAGTTATACCCGAGTTGGTCCACTAACCATCAAATTCTATGGTTATGGTAGTAATTAGCATGAAGTTAATTTTGTCAATTAACTAATACAATGTCGACACGCAGGCCAGGAGGTAATCTCTCTCTCTGCGTGTCAGCGTATTGGTCAATTAACCAACTTACTATAAAATTGACTTATGATAACCGGATCCAAATTTTACCTATTGTCAAGTGATTGAGGTTCAAACAACTGATTCACCCTCCAATAACCCTTTCTATAAAGATATTCATCCCAAAACCATATGTAAGATATTCACTAACTAGGATTTATTGCGAAAGTTCCTTGATGATTTTTTGATTGTCAATTACGTAGATAAGTATTACTTGATATTTATTTTGAAAAAGTGTGTAATAAGTGGTGCCTTCCTTCCTATAATTCATATCAATCCCAATAATCTCATATATTGATAAGTTTTACAATTATAATTCAGTATATAAATTTATCTCAATATATAACAAGACTATTTCCTAAATCAATCACTATACATATCTATTTCATCCATCATACAAATTATAATATTTTAATTGTTGGCAAAAAGGGAGATTACCCTATTGTAGTTGTCTACTTTTAAACATTTGACAACTGAACTTTAAAAATTTGATTTTAACCAATCAAACTAATTAAAATTTCTAAATTAAGTCGTTTTGTTAAATTTATGTAACGACCGTCAAATTGATTCATTGATTCACAGGTTTTCATATGTGGTACAAAAAAATAAGTAATAATTAAAAAAAGAAAGAAAAAGAAGAAGAAGAAGAAGAAGAAGAGAAATGAGGTGAAAGATTAAGAATGACGAATAGATATTTTTGTAATGAATTTTGTTCAGTTTTGGCTAGTGGGCTTGGATACTATCTAGCTCTTTTCTTCATCAAATCAGGTCTATATCCCTTCTAATCAACTCCAAATTAATAATGTTATCAATTAATTGCATCAATCTATCCTTTAAACTTGATTATAGTGTGTTTAGTGCTCTTTGGGTTTAATGAAGATGAATGGTTTTGATTAAGAAGAAAAAGTAACCCAGATTAAGAAGAAAGTCAATTTTTTTTATTATTCTCTTAACATGTAACTAATGTTTTGATATATTATTTATTTATTCAGACTTTTAATTATTTTTTGACACATAATTATTGTTTTTATTTTTGTATTTAGTTTCAACCGTCAAATTACAAATTTTTAAATAATTTAATGGCTGATTGCATATTTTTAAAGTTCAGTTGTCAAATGCTTAAAAGTAGGTAATCCCCCTTTTTGCCTTTTAAGTTTTTTTGTCAAATGCATAGCCCTTACTTCTTCAAAATATTATGCATAGCAAAACACAATTGTTTTGGAACAGAAAACAGTAAATTTGAGTTAATTATTTTATAATCTTTCCTATAGAATAGAACTAATGAGTGTCGCTTAAAAGTGTTAAAAGTATTATTAAAACAATTATAAAAGTGTTGTTTTCTTCTAACAACCTAAATTTAGTTTGGCAATATCAACGGACATAATTTACGGCGAAAAAACTCCAAAACTCAGGTGTAATGAAATTATACACAAAATAAGGAAGGAAAAGTAAGGACAAAAATACTACCGACGGGAGGACAGAAAGAGTTAATTGAACAATATAGAGAAATTTGCATAAATTTGGATAAATTACCAAATTGCCATCATCAAGGAGGATAGGAGAGTCGCATAGAAGGAAATAGAGTTGCTTTTTGGTGACGTAGTTCACTGGAGAGACCGATCTGGCGATGATATCGAGGTAATCGGACGGCAGGAATCTGTCCCAGATACCGTCCGAATCGGCCGCCGTTCTGAAACCCCGTGAGATGGACGATGCTCTGCACGCATCCCAAGGCGAGGTAAGAGATAGAATCTCCGATAAGCATCCCTCCGGCAATTCGGACAAACTGGTAGAAGTTGATCCGGCATGTCCTTGTTCTGTCTCCATGTTTATCGCTTTCAAGCTCTTGGCGGTGAATACTATTTCCCTTTTGTAGTTGAGTTTTAATTAATACAGTAAAAACGGTGAGGTGGTCGTTTTATAGTTATTATTTTTACAATTGTTATTAATATTATTATTAATAATATTATTATTATCATTCGTGGGCTAAGTTGATTTGTTTTAAGGTTACGTTTGTTTATAAGAATAGGAATATTAATACCAAGTTTAATAATTTTTTATTATAATTATAATTTTGGGATTGTTTTAGGATTAATAATATTAAGATTATAATTTTATGAATTATAAGTTTGAAATTATAATTTTTACAAACAAACATAGTATAAAAGTATTATTAATTACTATTATTGCTATAATGGTGGTTGATAGACACGTAATTCATACATTTAATTATCCCTAATTTTGTCCTTTTAATTATATTAGTTTATTAAATTAATATATTTTATTTTATTTTGTAGGATTTAATATTTGTTGCAATAAAGTCAAAATCTTGGTGATCAAGGGATATTTAATGCTTTTATTCATATAAGGAATATCCGATAAGAATCCTACAAGGAGTAGGAAAGAGGTTAAACAATCTTGGTGTGCAAGTCAAACCCAACAAGAGAAGAAAAGTATATCTAGAAGATCTTTTTGAGAAGTTGATTGGGGATAAAATTGTCCAAGTTCAATTAGGGTTTCAAGTTATTTTCCTTATAAGTAGGCCTCTTCAAAGGCACCACTTATTATTTTCTTTTTCTTAGTTTTTCACTAGGGTAGAAGGGAGTAACATATTTAGAGTTTGTTTTTTCTCTTATTCGTTTTTTCTCTTATTCCAATCACGTGTGAAACTACTGTCAGGGAGTATTTGTATCTTTCTTTTATTTATATAATAGAAATTCTCTTTTTAATTATTGTTCTTATTTCATGCAAATAGTAGTACTAATGTTATTTATTTTTGTTTTTAATTCCATGGCTAGCTAAATTTCTAACACATAGGATTATAATAAAACTAAGTATTTCATAATAATATTTTCTTTCCGTTGTAAAATTAATGCCTAATTATTTTCGCCTTCATATTTTCCTCCGCATAAATTGTATATGATTTTTATATTGATTGCGAGGCTTTGATAAGTTATAGTTAATCTGTGAATTTTTCATAGCTTATGCTTGCCCATATTAATTATATGAATCATTATTTTTAAAGGGAAGGGAGAATAATTTGGGAATTGATTTAGGAAATAAAAAATTATTTATTATGTTAATATTTGGTGGATTCTGATTCCTAGGTATCTTTTCTCATTAATAGTTTCCGTTATTAATTAGTAGTTTGAATAATTTAGTTAATAAATTTTCTCCACCATATTTATTTCTAATTCGCCTAAAATATTAATTAAGGATATATTAAAGAATTAATCTAGCCTCTGTGGGTTCGACCTGTACTTGTCAGTTCTTCAATTTGACACTGTGCACTTGCAGTTACATATTTTTATCACATCAGTGGTGGAACAAAACCTTCATGATTAAGATGATGTTTGTATGTGTCTGAATACCTCTTAATTTACGTGTCTCTGATTCGGTTAAAAGCAAATCTATGATTCGGTTTATTTAAAATTTATAGATAAAAATAGTCTCAATAAATATTATATTGTTTCAATTTTAAATTTTAAGATCATTCAAATAACAGTTTTAAATAACTCAGGGGTTTAAAATAGTAAAATAGTGTCATTCAAATATTTTACACTTTATAGCTATCAAACAGTTTTTTTAAATTCAAATGTTATTTCGTTTGGATAATTTAATTTAATAAAATGTATTAACCATTTAGGTCTAAATTACTTAATTTTATCAAACACCGTATAAGTAATATAAAAGTACCGATACACTTGCACACCGGTATAATTCATTTCTATTGATATAAAAGTCAAAAGTTTGATTTTTATTGTCTAAAAACAGCAACAGAAGTGTATCCCATCTTCCTCCTAAATCTCTCTCCCCTTAAGTGAGGATTAATTATTCTAATAAATTAAAACATTCAAGAAATAAATAAATTATTCTAATAGATTAAGACATTTAAAAATAATGAAAGTAAACTATATGATGACTATGTATTAGAATATTAATTTGTTAAAACTTCTTTCTTTTTGTTGTCCCTATCAATTTAGGACAAAATTAGGTGAAATTTTGGACTTTAGTCAGGATATGGTCTTTATCAACTTGGTTTGTTATATAGGAAAGTGGTTAGTATGAAGTTTATTTTGGTGGAAGTTGGTCAATTGACCAATAGAATATGTGACGCCCCCAAAATTAGGTATACATCACCCATCTTGGGTCGTCAGATACATAGTACAGAATACAAATACAACTTAATAATACAACTGTCGTGTACAATACGACAAAACATAAACTGTGAGTTTGAATACAAATATTATCTTCTAGAGAGTATTCATACTCAAAAGAAGTCCTCATTACATTTATTAACACACCATTACATAGAATAGTGAGGACTACTAATTAATACTATCATTCGGACCATCACTCCGTACCCCGACTTGTCCCAGCTACGTTCTCATTTCCTGAAGAGAACAGTGAAAGAAAGAGTGAGCTCAACTAGCCCAGTAAGAAATATTATGACTAAGATAATGCAGAATAAATTATCATTAGCCTTCAACAATGTTAAACTGATAAAATATAATAGACATCAAGTTTAACTGTAGCGGAACAAGGATTCCATTAAAAGAGTCAAGTAGAAAATAAACTCTACTATCTTTTATGATTTAAAAAGTTTTTCAACACTGTAATCGCTGAGACTCAGCTTAATAAAATAATCCACATCATCGAATCACCCCTGCACTACGGCCAAGGATATTCGTGTATTCATTAATGGTCATGATCATGCCAACAAATGTCCATCAATGCACTACGGCCAATGAGGACTTTTACCACATCATTTGTAACATTACGGTCATGATTATACCGAATAATCCCTGGTCATAATCATACCAAGTCCATCTATGCACTACAGGCCACAGATGACTTTCAACATTTTATAAACATGAGGATGATGACAATGATATAAGAATTCAATAAAACAAGTTCAAGAATTAATTTATCCAGTAATTAACAACGTCCAAATTGTCAACATGATACTGCATTGTGGAGTAAAATTCAAGAATGCTTAGAAGAATATTTTCTTGAAAAGATACTGGATGAAACGCAACTATCAAGGATATTCCACAAATTTCATGGAGTATAGAAGTCAAAACTTAACCAACTGAGTATAATAAAGAATGGAATAACAAAAGAAATCACCATGCATGCGATAGACCGCACAGACAGGTTATTCCAATAGAATAATAAATAATGGAACCAGGTCCGGCGTAAACGCACAGACAGGATATTCCTACAGAATAATAAATAATGGAACCAGGTCCGGTGTAAAACACACAGACAGGATATTCCAACAGAATAATAATAAAACGGAACCAGGTCCGGTGTAAAACACACAGACAGGATGTTCCAACAGAATAATAAACGGAACCAGGTCCGGTGTAAAACACACAGACAGGATGTTCCAACAGAATAATAAACGGAACCAGGTCCGGTGTAAAACACACAGACAGGATGTTCCAACAGAATAATAGAAGAATGTCACCAAGTATAGGGTAGACCGCGTATACTGGTTATTCCAACAGAATAATAACGAATGGAATAACAGAAGTTCTCTTCATGAATATAAAAGAAATAATATTCCCTACCTTAAAAGAACTGGATATTGGAAAAGTGATGTAGCAGAATACTTTTATTCTCTCTCTCTTATTCTCTCTATACTTTCTCTCTCTATAGCTTGAATGAATTCGTGAAAAATAATGAAGCCCTAGGCCTCTATTTATAGAAAAACTGAGGGTGGCTCTTGGTCTTAACGAAGGGTCAAATGACTCTTGGTCTTAACGAAGGGTCAAATGACTCTTGGTAATATTGAAGGGACAACTACTATTGACGAAAGTAATTACTATTGACCAAGGTAAATACTATTGACGAAGGTAATTACTATTGACCAAGGTAAATACTATTGACGAAGGTAATTACTATTGACCAAGGTAAATACTATTGACGAAGGTAATTACTATTGACGACGGTAATTACTATTGACGAAGAGACTCTTAGATGATGACATATGGCCCCCCATAAAATAACCAAACTTACCACAACGTCTCAATTATTGATTTAATAATATAACATATTATACAGATGATACTATGACAATAATTTAAGAGATATGATGCAGCAATTACTGTAGCAATAATTGAGTATAGCTGAGTGACTTCTCACGTAAGCATCAATAATCAATACCGTGTGCTACTATGCAACCACGCGTATTACTGTACTTTTACTACCGAGTAGTTCAACAGTTTTAACGGTTTTAACGGTAACACCTCAGCCGTTATTTTTATAGAAAGATAATTCTGTCGTTTTCTCAATCCGACAATAATTCCGTTGTGGGGTCCACCAATGATTGTGCCGTCGTACGAATATTTCCCGACAAAAAGAATATTCTCCGACCAAACGAATATTTTATAACAACTTGCTTACTTTGCAAAATTTATAAATATTACCCACAACTATAACATTATATCAAATTAACTCCATAATATTCAAAAATGATATTTATAGAAAATTCATCTTTATTTATAAAAATTGGGGTCTTACAACCTCCCCTTCTTATGAAATTTCGCCCTCGAAATTAGGGTACGTACCTGGTATGTCGAAGAGGTAAGGATACCTTGATTTCATTTCTGATTCTAACTCCCAAGTCATTTCCTCAACATCGTGGTTTCTCCACAAAACTTTAACTTGAGGTATAACCTTGGAGCGTAGAATATGTTCCTTCTTATCCAAGATTTGAACAGGAACTTCTTCATACGTCAAATCCTCCGCTATTTCGTCCGGTTCTAACTCAATAATGTGGTTCGGGTCTTCCACATATTTGCGTAACATTGATATGTGGAAAACGTTATGAACACGAGACATACTTGGCGGTAAAGCGAGTCTATAAGCCACAGTTCCTACTCGATCGAGGATTAAAAATGGACCGATGAATCGAGGATTTAGCTTTCCTCTCTTTCCAAATCTCGTAACTCCTTTCCATGGAGCAACACGTAAGAACACATGATCTCCTACATCAAATTCCACGTCCTTTCGATGAAGATCAGCATAACTCTTTTGTCGATCTTGTGAGGTTTTTATACGTTGTCGGATCGTTTGAATCTTTTCTGTAGTCATACGTACCAACTCCGGTCCCAACAACATTGCTTCGCCCACCTCATCCCAGCATACTGGAGAACGACATTTTCTTCCATACAATGCTTCGAATGGAGCCATGCCAATACTTGCTTGATAACTGTTGTTGTAGGAAAACTCCACCAATGGCAAGAACTTGTCCCAACTTCCTTTGAAGTCAAAGACACAGAGTCTTAATAGATCTTCAAGAGTTTGAATAGTCCTCTCTGATTGTCCGTCCGTCTGAGGATGATATGCTGAACTAAATCGTAACTCCGTGCCCATAGCTTTTTGTAAACTAACCCAAAATCGTGAAGTGAATCTTGGGTCTCGATCAGAAATTATGGATACTGGCATACCATGCAGTCTTACAATCTCGTTTATGTACATACGAGCAAGACGTTCAAGTGTATAAGTTTCTCGTATCGGTAAGAAATGAGCAGACTTGGTCAATCTATCAACAATGACCCAAATCGCATCAATACCTTGAGAAACCCTAGGAAGGCCGGTAACGAAATCCATGGTAATGTGCTCCCACTTCCATTCTGGAATTTCAAGTGGTTGCAATGGACCTTTTGGTACTTGATGCTCCGCTTTGACTCGTTGACAAGTTAGACACCTTGAGATAAACAACGCTATCTCTCTCTTCATATTGCTCCACCAAAATGTATGACGAAGATCATGATACATTTTGGTACTTCCAGGATGGATTACAAACGGTGTGTTGTGCGCCTCCATCATGATTTCATACTTTAAATCAGGGTTGTTAGGAACACAAAGTCTGGAGTTGACTCGAAGTATTCCTTCCTCATCGATTCTTGCTTCCGGCATAACACCTTCTTGCACTTTCTTCCTCATACGCATCAGCTCCAGGTCTGTAGCTTGAGCAGCTTTAACTTTATCGATTAAAGTCGGTTCTACTCGTATATTCGCCATCATCACATGGGTCCCTGGAGTCTTCAACTCTATCTCCATCCTTTGCAAGTCACACAAAATGGGCCTTTGCGTTGTTAATATTGCACTTGTACCCGCATATGATCTTCTACTCAATGCGTCAGCTACCACGTTCGCTTTTCCAGGATGGTATTGAATGGTATGATCATAATCTTTCAACAGTTCAAGCCAACGTCGTTGTCGCATGTTGAGTTCCTTTTGAGTGAAGAAATATTTGAGGCTTTTATGATCCGTAAAGATCTCCACTTTCTCCCCATACAAGTAATGCCTCCAAATTTTAAGTGCAAAGACAACAGCTGCCAACTCTAGATCATGAGTAGGATAATTCCTCTCATATTCCTTGAGTTGTCTTGATGCATAGGCTATGACTTTTCCATGTTGCATGAGAACGCATCCCAACCCTTTGCTCGAAGCATCACTGTAGATGACAAATCCCTCCGAGCCAGATGGTATTGTTAGAACAGGTGCTGAAATGAGTCTCCTCTTGAGTTCTTGAAAACTCTGCTCACATTCTTCGCTCCAACCAAACTTTGTATCTTTCCGAGTCAGCTGAGTTAATGGAGTAGCGATTCGAGAAAATCCTTCCACGAATCTCCGATAATAACCAGCTAAACCAAGAAAGCTACGTACCTCGGTCACTGATTTAGGTTGCTCCCAGCTTTGAATAGCTTCAATCTTTGCCGGGTCAACCGATATTCCGCGACTTGATACTACGTGCCCAAGGAATGCTACCTCTTCCAGCCAGAACTCGCATTTCTTCAACTTGGCATAAAGCTTGTATTCACGAAGCTTTTGGAGTACCAGCCTCAAGTGTTGCTCATGATCTTCACGGCTTTTGGAATAAATAAGGATGTCATCAATAAAGACGACCACAAAATGATCCAAATATTCCTTGAATACCCGGTTCATCATATCCATGAAGGCAGCAGGAGCATTAGTCAATCCAAAGGACATGACTAGGAATTCATAATGCCCGTACCGAGTTCTAAAAGCCGTCTTTGGAATATCCTCAGTTCTAACCTTCAGCTGATGATATCCAGAACGAAGATCGATCTTTGAAAAGAATTGTGCTCCTTGCAACTGGTCAAACAGGTCATCAATACGTGGCAATGGGTACCTGTTTTTGATGGTGACATGATTCAACTCCCGATAATCAATACAAAGTCGCATACTTCCATCTTTCTTCTTCACGAATAGAACAGGAGCTCCCCAAGGAGAAGTACTAGGACGAATAAAGCCAATGTCTAACAATTCCTGCAGTTGGATCTTTAACTCCTGAAGTTCAATAGGAGCCATTCGATATGGGGCTTTGGAAATGGGTTTTGTACCGGGTTCAAGATCGATACAAAATTCAATTTCACGCTCTGGGGGTAGGCCAGGAAGTTCTTCAGGGAATACGTCAGGGAATTTATTAACAATAGAAATATCATTCAAAACTGACGTATTTTTGTTTAGATCTGTGACATGAGCTAAGAAAGCTTGACATCCGTTTTTCAATAAACGAATAGTTTTATGGCTTGAGATGACAGCGATTGATTTTAATGGTTTGGTTGCTTGAATTCGCATAATAGGTCGATTAGGAATATGAAAACTAACAACCTTACGAAAACAATCAATTTTTGCATAATGAGTAGTTAACCAATCAATCCCTAGAATCACGTCAAATGCAAGTATTTTTAATGAAATCAGATCGATAGGTAATGTGTGGGTACCAACTTGAACCAAACAAGACTTATAAACAGTGGAGGTAATGAAGGTTTCTCCCAACGGAGTTTCTACAGATAAGTCAAAGTCTAATTTCTCCGGAATCAAATTTAATCGATGAGCGCAAGTAGGAGAAATAAAAGAATGGGTTGAACCGGTATCAAATAAAGTATAAACTTCTTTAGAGTTTATAATAAGCTTACCCGTGATGACCTCATTCGGGTTCTTTGCTCTCTGGGAGTTCACAACAAACGCTCTCCCTTGCACCACCGGTTTTGACTTTTCTGGGACGGCTTTTGGTGCCTCCATCCTAGCTGAATTTGTCTTCGGTAAACGACAAAATCGGGCTAAATGACCTTCTCTTCCACAATTATAACATGCTTTGGACGGCATCGCGCAGTTTGGACTGATGTGCCCCTCCCCTCCGCATTTGAAACATATGATAGGTGGTCGTTCTCCTTCCTTAACGACAGGTGCTGGTGCTGACGTCTTTCCATCATTGTTGAATCTCCTCTTCTTGAAATGTCCATTCTTATTGTTTTGGCCCTGATTACCACCGAAGTGGTTACCATTTCTGGCCTGTTGATTCCCTCCACGCTTGTTGTCACCGCTTCGATGACTGCTCTCACTGGTATTATCATTTTGCCGGCTGCTCTCTTTTGGTTGCGTTATCTCGTTATCGCGCTCCACCAACTGAGCCCTATTTACAACATCTGAATACAAACACAGTTTATGAGAAACAAGATGTTGACGTATCTCCGGCTTCAAACCTCTTAAAAACATCCGCGTCATTCTTTCTTCATTATCCACCAGGTGGGACGCAAACCGGGATAACTCCGCAAATTTTGCCTCGTACTGCGACACGGTCATATTATTCTGCTCCAATTTGATGAACTCTACCTCCTTCATGTGACGAATACTCTCGGGAAAGTATTTGTCGTTAAACAGCTCTTGGAACTTCTCCCAGGACATCTTCAGTGCGGCAGGTTGAGTACGCTTTATCGATTCCCACCAGTAATCTGCCTCTCCTCGCAACATAAAGGCGGCAAAGGGAACCTTTTGCTCCTCGGAGCAACCCAAGACATCAAATATCTTGGTGATCTGCTTTATCCATGTTTCAGCTACAAGTGGTTTGGGTTCTCCCTTAAACTCCGGTGGTCCCAGCTCCTTAAACTGTTTAGCGGTGACCGCCTGAGAGTTTCCAGTATTTCCACCTACGTTGTGGACAGGAGCCGCTTTCACCTGTTGTTGCATGAATTGCATAAAGCCTCTGAACATTTGATCATTCATCATTTGGTCAGTGTTGTTGTTTGCATGAGGATTGACACCTTCCTGATGCACATTATCCTGATTATTGATATGTGGTGAATCAACAGTCGTCTGTGCTCCATTGCTATTCTCAACGTTCTTAGATGCCATTTCCAGATACTGCCACAAAATAAAAATTAATTGATATGTCATATATTATCCTTATATTATGACCGACCAATTAAATACCATGCAAATAAACTTAGGTATGTCATACTAGCGAAGGAATTCCCCGTCTCTCCCCTCCTAGTTCTATTCTCACATCTTAGCCAGGGATCATATCCCTAAGCTCTGATACCAACTGTGACGCCCCCAAAATTAGGTATACATCACCCATCTTGGGTCGTCAGATACATAGTACAGAATACAAATACAACTTAATAATACAACTGTCGTGTACAATACGACAAAACATAAACTGTGAGTTTGAATACAAATATTATCTTCTAGAGAGTATTCATACTCAAAAGAAGTCCTCATTACATTTATTAACACACCATTACATAGAATAGTGAGGACTACTAATTAATACTATCATTCGGACCATCACTCCGTACCCCGACTTGTCCCAGCTACGTTCTCATTTCCTGAAGAGAACAGTGAAAGAAAGGGTGAGCTCAACTAGCCCAGTAAGAAATATTATGACTAAGATAATGCAGAATAAATTATCATTAGCCTTCAACAATGTTAAACTGATAAAATATAATAGACATCAAGTTTAACTGTAGCGGAACAAGGATTCCATTAAAAGAGTCAAGTAGAAAATAAACTCTACTATCTTTTATGATTTAAAAAGTTTTTCAACACTGTAATCGCTGAGACTCAGCTTAATAAAATAATCCACATCATCGAATCACCCCTGCACTACGGCCAAGGATATTCGTGTATTCATTAATGGTCATGATCATGCCAACAAATGTCCATCAATGCACTACGGCCAATGAGGACTTTTACCACATCATTTGTAACATTACGGTCATGATTATACCGAATAATCCCTGGTCATAATCATACCAAGTCCATCTATGCACTACAGGCCACAGATGACTTTCAACATTTTATAAACATGAGGATGATGACAATGATATAAGAATTCAATAAAACAAGTTCAAGAATTAATTTATCCAGGAATTAACAACGTCCAAATTGTCAACATGATACTGCATTGTGGAGTAAAATTCAAGAATGCTTAGAAGAATATTTTCTTGAAAAGATACTGGATGAAACGCAACTATCAAGGATATTCCACAAATTTCATGGAGTATAGAAGTCAAAACTTAACCAACTGAGTATAATAAAGAATGGAATAACAAAAGAAATCACCATGCATGCGATAGACCGCACAGACAGGTTATTCCAATAGAATAATAAATAATGGAACCAGGTCCGGCGTAAACGCACAGACAGGATATTCCTACAGAATAATAAATAATGGAACCAGGTCCGGTGTAAAACACACAGACAGGATATTCCAACAGAATAATAATAAAACGGAACCAGGTCCGGTGTAAAACACACAGACAGGATGTTCCAACAGAATAATAAACGGAACCAGGTCCGGTGTAAAACACACAGACAGGATGTTCCAACAGAATAATAAACGGAACCAGGTCCGGTGTAAAACACACAGACAGGATGTTCCAACAGAATAATAGAAGAATGTCACCAAGTATAGGGTAGACCGCGTATACTGGTTATTCCAACAGAATAATAACGAATGGAATAACAGAAGTTCTCTTCATGAATATAAAAGAAATAATATTCCCTACCTTAAAAGAACTGGATATTGGAAAAGTGATGTAGCAGAATACTTTTATTCTCTCTCTCTTATTCTCTCTATACTTTCTCTCTCTATAGCTTGAATGAATTCGTGAAAAATAATGAAGCCCTAGGCCTCTATTTATAGAAAAACTGAGGGTGGCTCTTGGTCTTAACGAAGGGTCAAATGACTCTTGGTCTTAACGAAGGGTCAAATGACTCTTGGTAATATTGAAGGGACAACTACTATTGACGAAAGTAATTACTATTGACCAAGGTAAATACTATTGACGAAGGTAATTACTATTGACCAAGGTAAATACTATTGACGAAGGTAATTACTATTGACCAAGGTAAATACTATTGACGAAGGTAATTACTATTGACGACGGTAATTACTATTGACGAAGAGACTCTTAGATGATGACATATGGCCCCCCATAAAATAACCAAACTTACCACAACGTCTCAATTATTGATTTAATAATATAACATATTATACAGATGATACTATGACAATAATTTAAGAGATATGATGCAGCAATTACTGTAGCAATAATTGAGTATAGCTGAGTGACTTCTCACGTAAGCATCAATAATCAATACGGTGTGCTACTATGCAACCACGCGTATTACTGTACTTTTACTACCGAGTAGTTCAACAGTTTTAACGGTTTTAACGGTAACACCTCAGCCGTTATTTTTATAGAAAGATAATTCTGTCGTTTTCTCAATCCGACAATAATTCCGTTGTGGGGTCCACCAATGATTGTGCCGTCGTACGAATATTACCCGACAAAAAGAATATTCTCCGACCAAACGAATATTTTATAACAACTTGCTTACTTTGCAAAATTTATAAATATTACCCACAACTATAACATTATATCAAATTAACTCCATAATATTCAAAAATGATATTTATAGAAAATTCATCTTTATTTATAAAAATTGGGGTCTTACAGAATATGTGTGTCAGTGTTCTATTGGCCAATTGACCAACTTATTAAAAAAATAATTTCATACTAACCGGATCCGTTGTATAGTACTACTTTCCTCCTAAAAAAGATGACAAAAAGACAACTTATACATAAATTAAGGTAGTTAAAAATGAAAGAGAGACTATAATTTGGGGCTGTGTTGATTAGCACTTATTAGGTTTGAAGGACTACACTGGCAAACGGCCAGGTCGGGCCAAAATGGCCCGAATTTTGGTGGGCTGAAAATATGAGGCCCGTGGCCCAACGCGGACTTCTCCCTTTAATTTTTTTTTTTTTACAAACTCTTTGCTACACCAGAAATAGTAATAATTATAAATATTAAAAATAATAAAATAATTAATAATAAACAATAATACAAACAGACACGATTAATTAATTACCTACATTAACTATATTTCTCAATCAATTAAAATTTTAATAGTATTATAAATTAGTATTATTAATTAATTACCTACATTAACTACATATTATAATTATAGTTTTCAATTATAGTTAAAATATATTGAAGATTGTATTAAAAACAAATAATTATTGTAACTCAATTGGTTTGAACTCTTATTTATTTGCTTTTGACAGATCTAACTACAAATCTTAATCGCTAAATCATTCAGCCTATTTGATTTGAATATAATAAGGTCTGAACAATGAAAGTGGTCTCGACCATTTGACTTCAAATTTCTGACTGAATCGGTAAGTTCAGCCAGAAATTTACCGATTCAGCCAGAAATTTATATTATCTTTTACTTAAATACCATCACACAACATAGAAAATTACATTTAATATCCCTTTATGGCTTTCTCCGCCACTCGCGCCTTCTCTTTCAATTTCAAAAAAATCCAAATCTCGCCAGAAAACTTACTCGCAGATCGGTCTACATCTATGTATAATCTTAAGAATTAAAGTAAATTTGTCCCAAATTTCATCGAATATCCAACTTTTAGCCGACAAACTCCATTAATCTGAGTTTGAAACTCACTGGGTTTTGTAAATCGGTGCCGAAAAACATCCAAATCACAGTATGAAAAAACCAGTCACGACAAAGAAGGAAGCAAGGATTTAGCCCAAATTTCTTCCAACCATAAGCAGAAAACAAGTGATGATATGAACAATATCCTATATATATATATATATATATATATATATATATATATATATATATATATTGAAGGTTTTCGCACTTTTATTATTATGTTGACGTAAGTGGGAGAATCATCGGAAGTTTTAAATAGAGAATCCGACCGAACAGAAATGGAATTAATTGAAGGAGAGAGAGAGAGAGAGAGAGAGAATGATAACTGGATGGATTTTGTATGAGAATGTAGAGGGTCCTTTACGGGTATATTTTTGTTCTTGATGGGGTTATGTAAACCATTTGATTGAAATGGTAAGAATTTATTTATATATTTTTTTAAATTGGTAATAAGAATTCAATTGCTATATATTTACTCATTACATTTTTATTTTCTAAAAAATATTGTATTTAACTTTTTTTAATACATCTTAACAAAATTATATACTTGTTCATAACTTAGAGGAGTTAAATAGTAAAAAATTGTTATTCAGATGTTTGAAACGTATCAATTATCAAACAACTTTTTTTATTCAATATTTAGTTTCATTTAGCTCATTTAAATTGTTTAAACATTTAGAACTATTTCATTCAGTTTTATTAAACAGTCTTTTAGTCATTCTTTTGGAGACAGAAGAAATATTAGTTTAATTGTTTTTTTTTCTTTTACAGGGTTTCTTTACCCTTTAAGGGGGTTTTATTCCTCCTAATTAAATTTTTTTTTTTAAATTTATGGAACCTCATTTTCTCATTGGACATTTTGTTTTTAGATTTATGATCTTTTGGTGGAGGAGATTTGATTTGAGTTAGTCGATAAATACACATCTATTCAGGTTTAGGTGTGGAGTTTTCACGAGGACCTTTTTTTATATTTTATTTTGTCTATTTTTTAGAAATATATATGCTCTCGAGTTTTGAATTTCAATTTGAGATGAAAGAATGTATCACCGCGACTCTATTCATTAGTGAAAATTATTCCCTATTCTTATTTTAGAGTTTTGTCAAAAAAAAATAGAGAGGGAAAAAAAGTAATATGTGGATTATTTTATTTAAATTATTAATGAAATTTGTTGATTTATTTCATTATTTTAAAAAAGAAAAAAATTAAAATACGGGTAACAATATTTATGCCTGTTTAGTGCATATATAATTTTCATTTTTAATATAAAAATAACAAAAGCTATTAACCGTACTAGATTTTTTTTTTAAATTTCATTTTTAATAATTAATTAAATTAATAATTATATTTCTTAATCTATATTCCATTCAAACTTGATAACCCAATTGAATATTAACCCATCCCAAAATATCAAATCGACCGAGACACTCGCCATTTCCTTCATTTCCATTTCACATTTTCACCCCCAAATTTTCTTCTCAGAAACGAACCCCAAAACAAAAGATCAAGAAGACCTCCATGAATTTTTAATGAACAATGGATGAAACACAAATGAACAAAACCCATGAAATTAGCTCCAATTTCTCGGAGAATTCAAGCCCAAATCCTACTCTTCCTGAAGAAATTATATCCGAGATACTCTCTAGGCTCCCCGTCAAGTCTCTCTTGAAATTCAGGTCTGTATCAAAGTCATGGCTCTCTTTGATTTCTAGTACTCAATTCATCAAAACCCACCTCACTAAATCAATTGGAGACACTAAATTTACCCATCATAGACTCATTTTCAGCTCTATACGTCCTCACTTTAACCTCAAGAGTTGTTCTATGTACTCTCTGTTTAATGAGCCCAATACTGACGCTATTGAGCTTGATTATCCTATGCAAACTCCACATAATTTAGTTGTGGTGGTGGATTCTTGTAATGGGTTGGTTTGTTTAGTTTCTGAGGAAGATTCTATATTTTTGTGGAACCCATCTACTAGAGAAGATTGCGTATCGCGGATATTAATAAGGGATTTGGGTATTATCCGGTATATGGGTTTGGTTATGATGAATGTAGTGATGATTTTAAAGTAGTTGGGATCTTTTGTAATGCGGCGAGTGATTGTGAATTTAAGGTGAAGGTTTATAGCTCAAAGGCTGATTGTTGGAGAATGATTGAGGATTTTCCTTTTGGTTTTCCGTTGGATGAATATGGTAAGTTTGCAAATGGAGCTCTTCATTGGGCTGCTAGTCGCGATAGTTCATTAACAAACTCATTTTGGTAAGATTCAAAAGGGAAGATCAATCCCAAAGTTGTTTAGACTTTAGGACAAAAAAAGAGTAAAGGAAACGAGAGGAGAGTTGTGTATCCATGTTTTTTAAGAGGAATTTGTTGGAATGACTACATCCCATGATTGGCCATCACCCAACAACCACAAGCTGCGTCCCGCCTAGTTTCTTTGATGCTAAATTTTCTCTTATTCTGGCTGAAGAGGAATTTGTATAACTTCCTTGTGGGCATGGGCATCCTTTTTGTTTGTCCCGTGGTCTATCTATAATCTTATTGTTCGCCACCCCCCTATTTGTGGCAACTGTAGTAAATACTTATTTTACATATTTGTGAAAAGAGAATTCGGAGATTTTGTTCTTTGTGGATGTATCACTGCATTTATGGATCAGCGTTTAAATGGATTCAACTCCTAGACAAATACCTCCATCACCAGGCACCTGCATTTGAGATCATCTGGGATTTTGTAAACCATTTACTTGACATCAAAGAAAGCTCGATTTAAATGAAAATTTTCATGAAAATATACTTTCAACAACTTTTAATTTATATATGTACTTTTAAACCTTAGATGGGAAAGCTTTGGTATTGTCAATGGAGAAAACATTTGTTCCAAAATGTTTGTCGTTTACAACTTTCGAAAAGAATAAATTATTTACTTTCCTATATTACTCCTATCTTCTCTCATTGTTCCAAGAAATTCTCTCTTGTATTAATAGTTTTCAATTTCTCATAAAGGGGTAGTGATGGAATTTCAAACAATTTTTAATTGGTAAATGACAATTTCTTAATCTTTGTGCAAAAACCTTAAACGACAATCTTTTAGGAACGGAGGTAGTAATATTTTTAGAGCATCCATAACTACCTTAAATCTGATCAAATTGTATCTGATGTGTAGAAATGTAGTTGATGTATGATTATTGTCCTTGAATTTATTAGAATATTGGAAAGTACAACTAATTCCATCATCTTTATAGGTTTGATCAGCTATCCATTCTACCTTTCAACTATAAATACTCTCTCTCTCCTGCTCCTCACATAAAAGAGTGGCTACAAACCATATTCCTGCCTGCCATATTTTGAAATGGTTATTGTCTTTGCTCATGTGGCATTGCATTTACTGTCGGAGAAAGAGAAGAAGGATCTGATTCAGTTAGTGAATACAATGGTTTCCTATTCCATAACATATAAGAACATAAAATCCGATCATTTACCCAGTAACCTGAGAGAAGAAGTTGCTGTTGATACTTCAGTGCTTTCATTTGATCCCCCGGTTGGTGACCTTATAAACTTTAAGGTAATTGTTTTTGGTTTAGCTGATCATATTTGAATTATAGTATATTATCTTCCTAAATCCTTTCCTTTATGTTAATCAGGGATTCAGATCTAGTCATTTTGTTCTGGCTTTAGCTGTGAAGCAGGTCTTGGTTCACGAGGTAAGTGATGCAAATCTTTATTAATTCATATTTGCTTTGAGGATTTAGTTGGCCGTTTATTTTGACAGTAGGTGTGGGCGTAGAAAATTATTATGTAGTTATTTTACTTGCACTTGTTTTCTCTTGTTATAATGCATCGTTGATGTGTATAATTATACCTCCTTTACATACTAAAACAAAGTCGCAACTCAAATTTCTTGGACATATTTAGGATGAGTGAATAACAAGCATTTTATGCGTTAAGTTAATAAGTATGAAAATGTATTGGATCATGATACAGACACATTGAACTTGTTATGCTTGTGCTTCTTCATAATCTGCATTGCAGGTATATTTCGATGTTCTAAGACAGTGATTACTGATACATTATAAGCTACGCCAGCAACGGTATCCCATACTATAACATGTGGTTTTCTTTGGAAGCCCACCAAAAGGCCATCTTGGTTTGGATATTATTTGCTTATGTGAATGAGAAATTATCCTGTAAGTCATAAGTACGTACAACTATTAGATTAGGTTGTAGGGTATGCCTGTAAACGGATATTTTCGGATGCGGATACAGGTATATCCGTATCCGAAATAAAAATCTAATATCTGTATTCGTATCCGATGGATAATATTTGAAATTCGAATATTATCCATTTTGTACAATATAATGTGGACAAATATATCAAATATCTACGTATTCGTATTCATATCCGCATCTGTTCAAAATAAAAATTTAAAAGTTTCTATTTTTTTCAAAACTTCTTGCACAATGTTAAATTAATAAAAAAAAAGACTAATTAATCAAATAAAATTGGAATTGATGTACAATCAACCAAATAAAATAATAAAACTAGATATAATATTCATGTCATTTTTTTATATCGTATATCATAAAATAGTCATAAAAAGATGTATAATTAATTGATGTTAATACTTTGTTATATTGTATACCACTATTAAATGAGAGATTTATACATCTGTATGTGTATGTATTGATATTACGGAGATGTATACGAATATGAACTGTATTTGTATACGCTTTGAACAGATACGAATACGGATAATATTCACTTTGATACGGATACGAATAATATCCGCTTTGACACGAATATGGATACGAATTTTCGAAGCGAATATTAGATATTTCGGGACTCCATTTACAGCCTATTGTAGGGTGGCAGTGCTGTGTAGTGAGTGAAACTCTTTAAGTACTATGGTCTTTTAATGTTAATTGTGCATTGTCTGTATTTTTCTTCTCAACGATTGTGTTGATGCACAAACGTTGTAAGTGCATAAATAAGCAAACAATGTAGCACTAACTGGGCTGAGAAAATAAAAGAGTATAGGTATAAAAATTTCAGAGTGTTTAGGGGAAAAGATAGCAAATTATAGTCGATGTTTGAATATTCAATTCACCAAAGTAATAAAGCTCTATAACACGAAACCTGATACAGAGGCAAGCAAAAAATTGAATATAGTAATATTAGCAGTCAAGTCCTACCAAAATATGTAAACCCAAATACGACAGCATTTTGGTTAATTGAGCCTGCACTTGCGCATATGCTGTTCATAGACATTGAATAATGTTGTACGTTGAGCCCTTCATGATCCTCCTTGTCGATCCTCTTATCTGGCGGCATTATGATTTGTGTTTAGATCTGCTGATGTAGTTGGTAGAAGTTGACATAGGAACTGTTTCTCCCTCTCTTTTGTCTTTTTTTCTGAAGAAGAAAACAATTGTCGCCCCCAGCAGTTATATCTCCTTTTTTTGTAATTTCTTCGTATATGTTTGGTTTATTTGTGTGCCACTATGTGAACTCAGTTTTTAACACGTAACTGATATTTCTGTGCACCGACAACACTAAAGGTGGAAAAGCAAAAAATTCTGCAAGCTGGTATGAATAGATCTATGCATCTAACTGATGTGTGCAAGGCGAATGAAGCTTTGGCAAGGGATAAAAATGGTAGAACTCTATCATCGAAATCTGATTTTGCATCTGCCAAGAAGATGATAAATCCGTCGACCCCTAGGAGGCAATGTGAAATGACAGCTCCTCCAGACTCATCGACCTCAGCATCTTGTAAAAAAACCACAAATGAAGTGAAGCTAAGATCTACTGGAGATACAAAGAAGCCTTCTAGAGGATCCTACAATTTCTTTGAAAGGTATAATCAGGATTAATTCTTCATTGAATATGCAAGAATCAAGATATTCTCGATGACACTATAATTACTTGATGAATAATGTTTGTGTAGTATATATAATTTGTAAAGTGTTGTTTTAAATATTTTTTTACAAGTCATTGCTTTTAGCTCATGATGATTACGTTAAACCAGGTTTAGAAAGGTGAGCAGCAATGCTTCTCAAAGTACAGACACTGTTGTTGTACAAATTCCAGCGACAATGGAGAGAGACTCACGTCCTATACTTTTCAAATTTAATGAGGTACGCAATTATTATTATTATAAGAAACAAAAGAACAACATTATATGCATCATATAGTTAGTTTTTAGGCATCAAGCAGTACTAGCCTGGAATTTCCAGACGCATCTGGAATGTAGCTGTGAACATGTAAAACGTTGATAACATTTTGTCCGTGCAGGGATTCACAAATGCAGTTAAAAGGCCTGTGCGAATGCGAGAGTTTCTATCATGATTTAGGTTCGACAATTTTTGAAGGTGCGGTTTTCAGTTGTCACAAGATACTTGCTATATAGTTTTCCTCAAGTTTGCTAGACAAATCATGTAATATTCTAAGTGCCTTCTCACTTTCAATATGGTAATATATAAGGTTCTCTTCAATGGTTGTGTCAAAAAATTACACCAAGCAATGATATGATATGCAACGGTACAAGAAAATGCTCTTCTAATTTTACCAACCAACCAACTTAATCCCCACAAATTTTACCAACCAAGTAGTGACCATCATCAAATCAAGCCCGATAATCTATCAGCTCAGTCTTGTATGTACCAGTTTTTGATTTTCATTCTCCATCCTTACTTCCTCTGAGAATTTCTCTAAAGAGAAAACCATTCCAACTTGATCCCCACAAAGACATTTATATTTATGTATGTATATAGTTTTGATTTTATATGTTTGCATAGATATCTGTTCATATTAGATGTCTGTTTATATATGTTTATTTGTAACCGCTTAAAAGATTAGTTAGTTCATAGTCCGTCTATCCCTGCTTTGGTGTCTAAATACTTGGATTATCTTATTTTAACGGAAGTGGTTAGTATGAAGTTTATTTTGAGGTAAGTTGGTCAATTGACCAATAGAATACTGACACGCAGGCGAGATTGTATGTGTGTCAGTATTTTATTGGCCAATTGACCAACTTACCAAAAAAATAACTTCATGCTTTTATGAAACTTATGTTTGTGTGTTTATAAAATAAAAATAATGCAATTTATAAATTGACAGTAATATATAGCTAAAGTTGGTCATATGAGGTTAACCAATAAAAAAATCCATGACTTTCATTATGTATTTATACTTAAAAAAATAAAAATAGTATACTTGAATTTTTCCACATTTATGACTTTTATTTATTTTATAAAGATAGAGGGAGAAGAAAACAAAAACACCATCCTTGGAACCGTGTCACTGTTATCATTCTCTTATTCCTACTCTTGCTCTTCCATTCCCACCCTTTTATTCCTATTTTTACTCTTTCATTCTTTCACAACTTCTTTTACTTTTATTCTTATGTTGCGTTTGGATTAAAAAAATATAATAGAAGATGGAATCAAATAATTTTAAAACATTTTAAGTATATGTTTGGTTGTTAGTGGTAGCGGATGTTATCATATAATGACAAAATTATCATATATATTCGTTCTATTAAAATGAATTTTATTTCACATTATCTATATGGAATAAAAAAAATAAAGAGATGCAATGAATTTTTTTTCTATTTGAATGATTTATCCTTCAAAATGATCATCACGTAATGTGTCAGATAAATAGTAAATATATATTCTCATTTTTAAGTAAAATAAGTGTAATAGTAAATATATATTCTAATTTTTAAGTAAAATAACAAATTCAATTTATAATTATATTTATTATAAAATTAGTTATTATGTGAAGACTCGAATTCGAGCTTGAATTTGAAATTCGTCAGTAGTTTAAATATAATTCGATTCGAGTCGGATCAAATTCGAGTCAAGTCGAATATGCGTAGAATTTTTTAAATATAATTCGAATTCGAATACGAATTTATTATTTCAAGTTGAATTCTGTTCGCTTCGGTTCAACTCGTTTAGACCTTTAACTGTATTAAATGCATGTTATGCATCATAATTTTAAAATAAATGTTACCATATGAATTGACTTGCTAAAATATTTTGGGTTCTTCCAAAAGTAGAGAGATTTGTAAAGGGAAAAAATGTTTATATGAAGCTCTCACATTCCCAAAATTATCCTTTAATAAAAGCACAACAAAACAAATATTATGCAACTTATACATTAAGAGAGTCTTATTTTCACATGAATTTTTGATTTTGATATTTCTACATGATTCCCTCTCATATGAAAGTAAGACTCACTTTCTTCTCACGTGAGAGAATACGGCATAAAACATATTACTAACCTAATTTCATTCTTTTCCTTGCAACTCTCAAACAAACAGGTCAAAAATTTATTCAATTTTTCTAACATAAAATCACGAACAACATAATTAATGAAAAACTAACAACTCTTTAATCCTTTAATTTATTTTTCCTTCAAAACTCATACACAAGGCTCAATAATTTATGCACCCTCTTTAGGCCTAAACTCAATGCCCTCAACTAGAAGCCCACTCTTAGCATGAAGCCGTTCAATCTCCATAATCCTCGTCTCAAGCTCACCATCATCTCCTCCATCATTAATAAATTCCCCTGTTTTGATCTCCATCCACCCGTCCTTCCTATTACGACGAAATTCAACATTCTGATTATTAAGCACACTCTTTCGTGGCTGGATACAAACGGTGTTGCATTCAACCCATGGAAAATCATCTCTTTCGTTATCAAATCTGATGGATGTCCTGGCAAAAACAAGCCCGTAAGACCTGTTTGCTAATTTGTATACGAGATATGTTTCGTAAATTGTCTTAGGAGAGAGAATTTGAGTGTTGATCCTGCCTTGAATATCGAGCCAAAAGACGGATAAAAGTTCAGCAACTTCTGAGAATCTGGAGTGAATATGGGGTGCCCATCTCCAGTAAAGTGAATTGCCTCCCCATGTGATTGAAAGTTGCCTCGCTCCAAGCATGTAACACTTCTTGCCACTCTTTTTGTCTAGATAAAAACTCTATTTAAAAAAATAAATAAATCAATAGTCATACTATCGTAGAATATATGTAAAAGGATTTACTATATAGATGTTTGTTCTAAGATTTAACCTCAATGTAAAGATTTATATAGATGTT
Source organism: Panax notoginseng (assembly GCA_016801055.1). Taxonomy (NCBI): domain Eukaryota; kingdom Viridiplantae; phylum Streptophyta; class Magnoliopsida; order Apiales; family Araliaceae; genus Panax; species Panax notoginseng. The sequence goes on from CM029022.1 coordinate 33,240,235, forward strand.
TGTTCTAAGATTTGACTGCAAACCATGATCAGGACTGGATAAAATTAATATTTATTTCGTATTACTCCTCCAATTAATTTAATATATTTAATTTGCATGAAAAGAATATACTTATACCGTTAATGCATCCAACTTAAAATCAATTGATACCAAATAGAGAGGCTTCCCAACATAGAGACATGGCATCGAATAATGTGCAAAATCTGAGATGTGCAATGTTAGGCCACATGAATATGAATTGGGAATAACGAATTTAGCTTTGATACCATATTAAAACATCTAACTTAGTAAACGTGTGCGCCAAATTGCGTAGTAAACGTGGTAACGTGGCCTAGGAATAGACAATAGTTATACCCGAGTTGGTCCACTAACCATCAAATTCTATGGTTATGGTAGTAATTAGCATGAAGTTAATTTTGTCAATTAACTAATACAATGTCGACACGCAGGCCAGGAGGTAATCTCTCTCTCTGCGTGTCAGCGTATTGGTCAATTAACCAACTTACTATAAAATTGACTTATGATAACCGGATCCAAATTTTACCTATTGTCAAGTGATTGAGGTTCAAACAACTGATTCACCCTCCAATAACCCTTTCTATAAAGATATTCATCCCAAAACCATATGTAAGATATTCACTAACTAGGATTTATTGCGAAAGTTCCTTGATGATTTTTTGATTGTCAATTACGTAGATAAGTATTACTTGATATTTATTTTGAAAAAGTGTGTAATAAGTGGTGCCTTCCTTCCTATAATTCATATCAATCCCAATAATCTCATATATTGATAAGTTTTACAATTATAATTCAGTATATAAATTTATCTCAATATATAACAAGACTATTTCCTAAATCAATCACTATACATATCTATTTCATCCATCATACAAATTATAATATTTTAATTGTTGGCAAAAAGGGAGATTACCCTATTGTAGTTGTCTACTTTTAAACATTTGACAACTGAACTTTAAAAATTTGATTTTAACCAATCAAACTAATTAAAATTTCTAAATTAAGTCGTTTTGTTAAATTTATGTAACGACCGTCAAATTGATTCATTGATTCACAGGTTTTCATATGTGGTACAAAAAAATAAGTAATAATTAAAAAAAGAAAGAAAAAGAAGAAGAAGAAGAAGAAGAAGAGAAATGAGGTGAAAGATTAAGAATGACGAATAGATATTTTTGTAATGAATTTTGTTCAGTTTTGGCTAGTGGGCTTGGATACTATCTAGCTCTTTTCTTCATCAAATCAGGTCTATATCCCTTCTAATCAACTCCAAATTAATAATGTTATCAATTAATTGCATCAATCTATCCTTTAAACTTGATTATAGTGTGTTTAGTGCTCTTTGGGTTTAATGAAGATGAATGGTTTTGATTAAGAAGAAAAAGTAACCCAGATTAAGAAGAAAGTCAATTTTTTTTATTATTCTCTTAACATGTAACTAATGTTTTGATATATTATTTATTTATTCAGACTTTTAATTATTTTTTGACACATAATTATTGTTTTTATTTTTGTATTTAGTTTCAACCGTCAAATTACAAATTTTTAAATAATTTAATGGCTGATTGCATATTTTTAAAGTTCAGTTGTCAAATGCTTAAAAGTAGGTAATCCCCCTTTTTGCCTTTTAAGTTTTTTTGTCAAATGCATAGCCCTTACTTCTTCAAAATATTATGCATAGCAAAACACAATTGTTTTGGAACAGAAAACAGTAAATTTGAGTTAATTATTTTATAATCTTTCCTATAGAATAGAACTAATGAGTGTCGCTTAAAAGTGTTAAAAGTATTATTAAAACAATTATAAAAGTGTTGTTTTCTTCTAACAACCTAAATTTAGTTTGGCAATATCAACGGACATAATTTACGGCGAAAAAACTCCAAAACTCAGGTGTAATGAAATTATACACAAAATAAGGAAGGAAAAGTAAGGACAAAAATACTACCGACGGGAGGACAGAAAGAGTTAATTGAACAATATAGAGAAATTTGCATAAATTTGGATAAATTACCAAATTGCCATCATCAAGGAGGATAGGAGAGTCGCATAGAAGGAAATAGAGTTGCTTTTTGGTGACGTAGTTCACTGGAGAGACCGATCTGGCGATGATATCGAGGTAATCGGACGGCAGGAATCTGTCCCAGATACCGTCCGAATCGGCCGCCGTTCTGAAACCCCGTGAGATGGACGATGCTCTGCACGCATCCCAAGGCGAGGTAAGAGATAGAATCTCCGATAAGCATCCCTCCGGCAATTCGGACAAACTGGTAGAAGTTGATCCGGCATGTCCTTGTTCTGTCTCCATGTTTATCGCTTTCAAGCTCTTGGCGGTGAATACTATTTCCCTTTTGTAGTTGAGTTTTAATTAATACAGTAAAAACGGTGAGGTGGTCGTTTTATAGTTATTATTTTTACAATTGTTATTAATATTATTATTAATAATATTATTATTATCATTCGTGGGCTAAGTTGATTTGTTTTAAGGTTACGTTTGTTTATAAGAATAGGAATATTAATACCAAGTTTAATAATTTTTTATTATAATTATAATTTTGGGATTGTTTTAGGATTAATAATATTAAGATTATAATTTTATGAATTATAAATTTGAAATTATAATTTTTACAAACAAACATAGTATAAAAGTATTATTAATTACTATTATTGCTATAATGGTGGTTGATAGACACGTAATTCATACATTTAATTATCCTTAATTTTGTCATTTTAATTATATTAGTTTATTAAATTAATATATTTTATTTTATTTTGTAGGATTTAATATTTGTTGCAATAAAGTCAAAATCTTGGTGATCAAGGGATATTTAATGCTTTTATTCATATAAGGAATATCCGATAAGAATCCTACAAGGAGTAGGAAAGAGGTTAAACAATCTTGGTGTGCAAGTCAAACCCAACAAGAGAAGAAAAGTATATCTAGAAGATCTTTTTGAGAAGTTGATTGGGGATAAAATTGTCCAAGTTCAATTAGGGTTTCAAGTTATTTTCCTTATAAGTAGGCCTCTTCAAAGGCACCACTTATTATTTTCTTTTTCTTAGTTTTTCACTAGGGTAGAAGGGAGTAACATATTTAGAGTTTGTTTTTTCTCTTATTCGTTTTTTCTCTTATTCCAATCACGTGTGAAACTACTGTCAGGGAGTATTTGTATCTTTCTTTTATTTATATAATAGAAATTCTCTTTTTAATTATTGTTCTTATTTCATGCAAATAGTAGTACTAATGTTATTTATTTTTGTTTTTAATTCCATGGCTAGCTAAATTTCTAACACATAGGATTATAATAAAACTAAGTATTTCATAATAATATTTTCTTTCCGTTGTAAAATTAATGCCTAATTATTTTCGCCTTCATATTTTCCTCCGCATAAATTGTATATGATTTTTATATTGATTGCGAGGCTTTGATAAGTTATAGTTAATCTGTGAATTTTTCATAGCTTATGCTTGCCCATATTAATTATATGAATCATTATTTTTAAAGGGAAGGGAGAATAATTTGGGAATTGATTTAGGAAATAAAAAATTATTTATTATGTTAATATTTGGTGGATTCTGATTCCTAGGTATCTTTTCTCATTAATAGTTTCCGTTATTAATTAGTAGTTTGAATAATTTAGTTAATAAATTTTCTCCACCATATTTATTTCTAATTCGCCTAAAATATTAATTAAGGATATATTAAAGAATTAATCTAGCCTCTGTGGGTTCGACCTGTACTTGTCAGTTCTTCAATTTGACACTGTGCACTTGCAGTTACATATTTTTATCACATCAGTGGTGGAACAAAACCTTCATGATTAAGATGATGTTTGTATGTGTCTGAATACCTCTTAATTTACGTGTCTCTGATTCGGTTAAAAGCAAATCTATGATTCGGTTTATTTAAAATTTATAGATAAAAATAGTCTCAATAAATATTATATTGTTTCAATTTTAAATTTTAAGATCATTCAAATAACAGTTTTAAATAACTCAGAGGTTTAAAATAGTAAAATAGTGTCATTCAAATATTTTACACTTTATAGCTATCAAACAGTTTTTTTAAATTCAAATGTTATTTCGTTTGGATAATTTAATTTAATAAAATGTATTAACCATTTAGGTCTAAATTACTTAATTTTATCAAACACCGTATAAGTAATATAAAAGTACCGATACACTTGCACACCGGTATAATTCATTTCTATTGATATAAAAGTCAAAAGTTTGATTTTTATTGTCTAAAAACAGCAACAGAAGTGTATCCCATCTTCCTCCTAAATCTCTCTCCCCTTAAGTGAGGATTAATTATTCTAATAAATTAAAACATTCAAGAAATAAATAAATTATTCTAATAGATTAAGACATTTAAAAATAATGAAAGTAAACTATATGATGACTATGTATTAGAATATTAATTTGTTAAAACTTCTTTCTTTTTGTTGTCCCTATCAATTTAGGACAAAATTAGGTGAAATTTTGGACTTTAGTCAGGATATGGTCTTTATCAACTTGGTTTGTTATATAGGAAAGTGGTTAGTATAAAGTTTATTTTGGTGGAAGTTGGTCAATTGACCAATAGAATATGTGACGCCCCCAAAATTAGGTATACATCACCCATCTTGGGTCGTCAGATACATAGTACAGAATACAAATACAACTTAATAATACAACTGTCGTGTACAATACGACAAAACATAAACTGTGAGTTTGAATACAAATATTATCTTCTAGAGAGTATTCATACTCAAAAGAAGTCCTCATTACATTTATTAACACACCATTACATAGAATAGTGAGGACTACTAATTAATACTATCATTCGGACCATCACTCCGTACCCCGACTTGTCCCAGCTACGTTCTCATTTCCTGAAGAGAACAGTGAAAGAAAGGGTGAGCTCAACTAGCCCAGTAAGAAATATTATGACTAAGATAATGCAGAATAAATTATCATTAGCCTTCAACAATGTTAAACTGATAAAATATAATAGACATCAAGTTTAACTGTAGCGGAACAAGGATTCCATTAAAAGAGTCAAGTAGAAAATAAACTCTACTATCTTTTATGATTTAAAAAGTTTTTCAACACTGTAATCGCTGAGACTCAGCTTAATAAAATAATCCACATCATCGAATCACCCCTGCACTACGGCCAAGGATATTCGTGTATTCATTAATGGTCATGATCATGCCAACAAATGTCCATCAATGCACTACGGCCAATGAGGACTTTTACCACATCATTTGTAACATTACGGTCATGATTATACCGAATAATCCCTGGTCATAATCATACCAAGTCCATCTATGCACTACAGGCCACAGATGACTTTCAACATTTTATAAACATGAGGATGATGACAATGATATAAGAATTCAATAAAACAAGTTCAAGAATTAATTTATCCAGGAATTAACAACGTCCAAATTGTCAACATGATACTGCATTGTGGAGTAAAATTCAAGAATGCTTAGAAGAATATTTTCTTGAAAAGATACTGGATGAAACGCAACTATCAAGGATATTCCACAAATTTCATGGAGTATAGAAGTCAAAACTTAACCAACTGAGTATAATAAAGAATGGAATAACAAAAGAAATCACCATGCATGCGATAGACCGCACAGACAGGTTATTCCAATAGAATAATAAATAATGGAACCAGGTCCGGCGTAAACGCACAGACAGGATATTCCTACAGAATAATAAATAATGGAACCAGGTCCGGTGTAAAACACACAGACAGGATATTCCAACAGAATAATAATAAAACGGAACCAGGTCCGGTGTAAAACACACAGACAGGATGTTCCAACAGAATAATAAACGGAACCAGGTCCGGTGTAAAACACACAGACAGGATGTTCCAACAGAATAATAAACGGAACCAGGTCCGGTGTAAAACACACAGACAGGATGTTCCAACAGAATAATAGAAGAATGTCACCAAGTATAGGGTAGACCGCGTATACTGGTTATTCCAACAGAATAATAACGAATGGAATAACAGAAGTTCTCTTCATGAATATAAAAGAAATAATATTCCCTACCTTAAAAGAACTGGATATTGGAAAAGTGATGTAGCAGAATACTTTTATTCTCTCTCTCTTATTCTCTCTATACTTTCTCTCTCTATAGCTTGAATGAATTCGTGAAAAATAATGAAGCCCTAGGCCTCTATTTATAGAAAAACTGAGGGTGGCTCTTGGTCTTAACGAAGGGTCAAATGACTCTTGGTCTTAACGAAGGGTCAAATGACTCTTGGTAATATTGAAGGGACAACTACTATTGACGAAAGTAATTACTATTGACCAAGGTAAATACTATTGACGAAGGTAATTACTATTGACCAAGGTAAATACTATTGACGAAGGTAATTACTATTGACCAAGGTAAATACTATTGACGAAGGTAATTACTATTGACGACGGTAATTACTATTGACGAAGAGACTCTTAGATGATGACATATGGCCCCCCATAAAATAACCAAACTTACCACAACGTCTCAATTATTGATTTAATAATATAACATATTATACAGATGATACTATGACAATAATTTAAGAGATATGATGCAGCAATTACTGTAGCAATAATTGAGTATAGCTGAGTGACTTCTCACGTAAGCATCAATAATCAATACCGTGTGCTACTATGCAACCACGCGTATTACTGTACTTTTACTACCGAGTAGTTCAACAGTTTTAACGGTTTTAACGGTAACACCTCAGCCGTTATTTTTATAGAAAGATAATTCTGTCGTTTTCTCAATCCGACAATAATTCCGTTGTGGGGTCCACCAATGATTGTGCCGTCGTACGAATATTTCCCGACAAAAAGAATATTCTCCGACCAAACGAATATTTTATAACAACTTGCTTACTTTGCAAAATTTATAAATATTACCCACAACTATAACATTATATCAAATTAACTCCATAATATTCAAAAATGATATTTATAGAAAATTCATCTTTATTTATAAAAATTGGGGTCTTACAACCTCCCCTTCTTATGAAATTTCGCCCTCGAAATTAGGGTACGTACCTGGTATGTCGAAGAGGTAAGGATACCTTGATTTCATTTCTGATTCTAACTCCCAAGTCATTTCCTCAACATCGTGGTTTCTCCACAAAACTTTAACTTGAGGTATAACCTTGGAGCGTAGAATATGTTCCTTCTTATCCAAGATTTGAACAGGAACTTCTTCATACGTCAAATCCTCCGCTATTTCGTCCGGTTCTAACTCAATAATGTGGTTCGGGTCTTCCACATATTTGCGTAACATGGATATGTGGAAAACGTTATGAACACGAGACATACTTGGCGGTAAAGCGAGTCTATAAGCCACAGTTCCTACTCGATCGAGGATTAAAAATGGACCGATGAATCGAGGATTTAGCTTTCCTCTCTTTCCAAATCTCGTAACTCCTTTCCATGGAGCAACACGTAAGAACACATGATCTCCTACATCAAATTCCACGTCCTTTCGATGAAGATCAGCATAACTCTTTTGTCGATCTTGTGAGGTTTTTATACGTTGTCGGATCGTTTGAATCTTTTCTGTAGTCATACGTACCAACTCCGGTCCCAACAACGTTGCTTCGCCCACCTCATCCCAGCATACTGGAGAACGACATTTTCTTCCATACAATGCTTCGAATGGAGCCATGCCAATACTTGCTTGATAACTGTTGTTGTAGGAAAACTCCACCAATGGTAAGAACTTGTCCCAACTTCCTTTGAAGTCAAAGACACAGAGTCTTAATAGATCTTCAAGAGTTTGAATAGTCCTCTCTGATTGTCCGTCCGTCTGAGGATGATATGCTGAACTAAATCGTAACTCCGTGCCCATAGCTTTTTGTAAACTAACCCAAAATCGTGAAGTGAATCTTGGGTCTCGATCAGAAATTATGGATACTGGCATACCATGCAGTCTTACAATCTCGTTTATGTACATACGAGCAAGACGTTCAAGTGTATAAGTTTCTCGTATCGGTAAGAAATGAGCAGACTTGGTCAATCTATCAACAATGACCCAAATCGCATCAATACCTTGAGAAACCCTAGGAAGACCGGTAACGAAATCCATGGTAATGTGCTCCCACTTCCATTCTGGAATTTCAAGTGGTTGCAATGGACCTTTTGGTACTTGATGCTCCGCTTTGACTCGTTGACAAGTTAGACACCTTGAGATAAACAACGCTATCTCTCTCTTCATATTGCTCCACCAAAATGTATGACGAAGATCATGATACATTTTGGTACTTCCAGGATGGATTGCAAACGGTGTGTTGTGCGCCTCCATCATGATTTCATACTTTAAATCAGGGTTGTTAGGAACACAAAGTCTGGAGTTGACTCGAAGTATTCCTTCCTCATCGATTCTTGCTTCCGGCATAACACCTTCTTGCACTTTCTTCCTCATACGCATCAGCTCCAGGTCTGTAGCTTGAGCAGCTTTAACTTTATCGATTAAAGTCGGTTCTACTCGTATATTCGCCATCATCACATGGGTCCCTGGAGTCTTCAACTCTATCTCCATCCTTTGCAAGTCACACAAAATGGGCCTTTGCGTTGTTAATATTGCACTTGTACCCGCATATGATCTTCTACTCAATGCGTCAGCTACCACGTTCGCTTTTCCAGGATGGTATTGAATGGTATGATCATAATCTTTCAACAGTTCAAGCCAACGTCGTTGTCGCATGTTGAGTTCCTTTTGAGTGAAGAAATATTTGAGGCTTTTATGATCCGTAAAGATCTCCACTTTCTCCCCATACAAGTAATGCCTCCAAATTTTAAGTGCAAAGACAACAGCTGCCAACTCTAGATCATGAGTAGGATAATTCCTCTCATATTCCTTGAGTTGTCTTGATGCATAGGCTATGACTTTTCCATGTTGCATGAGAACGCATCCCAACCCTTTGCTCGAAGCATCACTGTAGATGACAAATCCCTCCGAGCCAGATGGTATTGTTAGAACAGGTGCTGAAATGAGTCTCCTCTTGAGTTCTTGAAAACTCTGCTCACATTCTTCGCTCCAACCAAACTTTGTATCTTTCCGAGTCAGCTGAGTTAATGGAGTAGCGATTCGAGAAAATCCTTCCACGAATCTCCGATAATAACCAGCTAAACCAAGAAAGCTACGTACCTCGGTCACTGATTTAGGTTGCTCCCAGCTTTGAATAGCTTCAATCTTTGCCGGGTCAACCGATATTCCACGACTTGATACTACGTGCCCAAGGAATGCTACCTCTTCCAGCCAGAACTCGCATTTCTTCAACTTGGCATAAAGCTTGTATTCACGAAGCTTTTGGAGTACCAGCCTCAAGTGTTGCTCATGATCTTCACGGCTTTTGGAATAAATAAGGATGTCATCAATAAAGACGACCACAAAATGATCCAAATATTCCTTGAATACCCGGTTCATCATATCCATGAAGGCAGCAGGAGCATTAGTCAATCCAAAGGACATGACTAGGAATTCATAATGCCCGTACCGAGTTCTAAAAGCCGTCTTTGGAATATCCTCAGTTCTAACCTTCAGCTGATGATATCCAGAACGAAGATCGATCTTTGAAAAGAATTGTGCTCCTTGCAACTGGTCAAACAGGTCATCAATACGTGGCAATGGGTACCTGTTTTTGATGGTGACATGATTCAACTCCCGATAATCAATACAAAGTCGCATACTTCCATCTTTCTTCTTCACGAATAGAACAGGAGCTCCCCAAGGAGAAGTACTAGGACGAATAAAGCCAATGTCTAACAATTCCTGCAGTTGGATCTTTAACTCCTGAAGTTCAATAGGAGCCATTCGATATGGGGCTTTGGAAATGGGTTTTGTACCGGGTTCAAGATCGATACAAAATTCAATTTCACGCTCTGGGGGTAGGCCAGGAAGTTCTTCAGGGAATACGTCAGGGAATTTATTAACAATAGAAATATCATTCAAAACTGACGTATTTTTGTTTAGATCTGTGACATGAGCTAAGAAAGCTTGACATCCGTTTTTCAATAAACGAATAGTTTTATGGCTTGAGATGACAGCGATTGATTTTAATGGTTTGGTTGCTTGAATTCGCATAATAGGTCGATTAGGAATATGAAAACTAACAACCTTACGAAAACAATCAATTTTTGCATAATGAGTAGTTAACCAATCAATCCCTAGAATCACGTCAAATGCAAGTATTTTTAATGAAATCAGATCGATAGGTAATGTGTGGGTACCAACTTGAACCAAACAAGACTTATAAACAGTGGAGGTAATGAAGGTTTCTCCCAACGGAGTTTCTACAGATAAGTCAAAGTCTAATTTCTCCGGAATCAAATTTAATCGATGAGCGCAAGTAGGAGAAATAAAAGAATGGGTTGAACCGGTATCAAATAAAGTATAAACTTCTTTAGAGTTTATAATAAGCTTACCCGTGATGACCTCATTCGGGTTCCTTGCTCTCTGGGAGTTCACAACAAACGCTCTCCCTTGCACCACCGGTTTTGACTTTTCTGGGACGGCTTTTGGTGCCTCCATCCTAGCTGAATTTGTCTTCGGTAAACGACAAAATCGGGCTAAATGACCTTCTCTTCCACAATTATAACATGCTTTGGACGGCATCGCGCAGTTTGGACTGATGTGCCCCTCCCCTCCGCATTTGAAACATATGATAGGTGGTCGTTCTCCTTCCTTAACGACAGGTGCTGGTGCTGACGTCTTTCCATCATTGTTGAATCTCCTCTTCTTGAAATGTCCATTCTTATTGTTTTGGCCCTGATTACCACCGAAGTGGTTACCATTTCTGGCCTGTTGATTCCCTCCACGCTTGTTGTCACCGCTTCGATGACTGCTCTCACTGGTATTATCATTTTGCCGGCTGCTCTCTTTTGGTTGCGTTATCTCGTTATCGCGCTCCACCAACTGAGCCCTATTTACAACATCTGAATACAAACACAGTTTATGAGAAACAAGATGTTGACGTATCTCCGGCTTCAAACCTCTTAAAAACATCCGCGTCATTCTTTCTTCATTATCCACCAGGTGGGACGCAAACCGGGATAACTCCGCAAATTTTGCCTCGTACTGCGACACGGTCATATTATTCTGCTCCAATTTGATGAACTCCACCTCCTTCATGTGACGAATACTCTCGGGAAAGTATTTGTCGTTAAACAGCTCTTGGAACTTCTCCCAGGACATCTTCAGTGCGGCAGGTTGAGTACGCTTTATCGATTCCCACCAGTAATCTGCCTCTCCTCGCAACATAAAGGCGGCAAAGGGAACCTTTTGCTCCTCGGAGCAACCCAAGACATCAAATATCTTGGTGATCTGCTTTATCCATGTTTCAGCTACAAGTGGTTTGGGTTCTCCCTTAAACTCCGGTGGTCCCAGCTCCTTAAACTGTTTAGCGGTGACCGCCTGAGAGTTTCCAGTATTTCCACCTACGTTGTGGACAGGAGCCGCTTTCACCTGTTGTTGCATGAATTGCATAAAGCCTCTGAACATTTGATCATTCATCATTTGGTCAGTGTTGTTGTTTGCATGAGGATTGACACCTTCCTGATGCACATTATCCTGATTATTGATATGTGGTGAATCAACAGTCGTCTGTGCTCCATTGCTATTCTCAACGTTCTTAGATGCCATTTCCAGATACTGCCACAAAATAAAAATTAATTGATATGTCATATATTATCCTTATATTATGACCGACCAATTAAATACCATGCAAATAAACTTAGGTATGTCATACTAGCGAAGGAATTCCCCGTCTCTCCCCTCCTAGTTCTATTCTCACATCTTAGCCAGGGATCATATCCCTAAGCTCTGATACCAACTGTGACGCCCCCAAAATTAGGTATACATCACCCATCTTGGGTCGTCAGATACATAGTACAGAATACAAATACAACTTAATAATACAACTGTCGTGTACAATACGACAAAACATAAACTGTGAGTTTGAATACAAATATTATCTTCTAGAGAGTATTCATACTCAAAAGAAGTCCTCATTACATTTATTAACACACCATTACATAGAATAGTGAGGACTACTAATTAATACTATCATTCGGACCATCACTCCGTACCCCGACTTGTCCCAGCTACGTTCTCATTTCCTGAAGAGAACAGTGAAAGAAAGGGTGAGCTCAACTAGCCCAGTAAGAAATATTATGACTAAGATAATGCAGAATAAATTATCATTAGCCTTCAACAATGTTAAACTGATAAAATATAATAGACATCAAGTTTAACTGTAGCGGAACAAGCATTCCATTAAAAGAGTCAAGTAGAAAATAAACTCTACTATCTTTTATGATTTAAAAAGTTTTTCAACACTGTAATCGCTGAGACTCAGCTTAATAAAATAATCCACATCATCGAATCACCCCTGCACTACGGCCAAGGATATTCGTGTATTCATTAATGGTCATGATCATGCCAACAAATGTCCATCAATGCACTACGGCCAATGAGGACTTTTACCACATCATTTGTAACATTACGGTCATGATTATACCGAATAATCCCTGGTCATAATCATACCAAGTCCATCTATGCACTACAGGCCACAGATGACTTTCAACATTTTATAAACATGAGGATGATGACAATGATATAAGAATTCAATAAAACAAGTTCAAGAATTAATTTATCCAGGAATTAACAACGTCCAAATTGTCAACATGATACTGCATTGTGGAGTAAAATTCAAGAATGCTTAGAAGAATATTTTCTTGAAAAGATACTGGATGAAACGCAACTATCAAGGATATTCCACAAATTTCATGGAGTATAGAAGTCAAAACTTAACCAACTGAGTATAATAAAGAATGGAATAACAAAAGAAATCACCATGCATGCGATAGACCGCACAGACAGGTTATTCCAATAGAATAATAAATAATGGAACCAGGTCCGGCGTAAACGCACAGACAGGATATTCCTACAGAATAATAAATAATGGAACCAGGTCCGGTGTAAAACACACAGACAGGATATTCCAACAGAATAATAATAAAACGGAACCAGGTCCGGTGTAAAACACACAGACAGGATGTTCCAACAGAATAATAAACGGAACCAGGTCCGGTGTAAAACACACAGACAGGATGTTCCAACAGAATAATAAACGGAACCAGGTCCGGTGTAAAACACACAGACAGGATGTTCCAACAGAATAATAGAAGAATGTCACCAAGTATAGGGTAGACCGCGTATACTGGTTATTCCAACAGAATAATAACGAATGGAATAACAGAAGTTCTCTTCATGAATATAAAAGAAATAATATTCCCTACCTTAAAAGAACTGGATATTGGAAAAGTGATGTAGCAGAATACTTTTATTCTCTCTCTCTTATTCTCTCTATACTTTCTCTCTCTATAGCTTGAATGAATTCGTGAAAAATAATGAAGCCCTAGGCCTCTATTTATAGAAAAACTGAGGGTGGCTCTTGGTCTTAACGAAGGGTCAAATGACTCTTGGTCTTAACGAAGGGTCAAATGACTCTTGGTAATATTGAAGGGACAACTACTATTGACGAAAGTAATTACTATTGACCAAGGTAAATACTATTGACGAAGGTAATTACTATTGACCAAGGTAAATACTATTGACGAAGGTAATTACTATTGACCAAGGTAAATACTATTGACGAAGGTAATTACTATTGACGACGGTAATTACTATTGACGAAGAGACTCTTAGATGATGACATATGGCCCCCCATAAAATAACCAAACTTACCACAACGTCTCAATTATTGATTTAATAATATAACATATTATACAGATGATACTATGACAATAATTTAAGAGATATGATGCAGCAATTACTGTAGCAATAATTGAGTATAGCTGAGTGACTTCTCACGTAAGCATCAATAATCAATACGGTGTGCTACTATGCAACCACGCGTATTACTGTACTTTTACTACCGAGTAGTTCAACAGTTTTAACGGTTTTAACGGTAACACCTCAGCCGTTATTTTTATAGAAAGATAATTCTGTCGTTTTCTCAATCCGACAATAATTCCGTTGTGGGGTCCACCAATGATTGTGCCGTCGTACGAATATTACCCGACAAAAAGAATATTCTCCGACCAAACGAATATTTTATAACAACTTGCTTACTTTGCAAAATTTATAAATATTACCCACAACTATAACATTATATCAAATTAACTCCATAATATTCAAAAATGATATTTATAGAAAATTCATCTTTATTTATAAAAATTGGGGTCTTACAGAATATGTGTGTCAGTGTTCTATTGGCCAATTGACCAACTTATTAAAAAAATAATTTCATACTAACCGGATCCGTTGTATAGTACTACTTTCCTCCTAAAAAAGATGACAAAAAGACAACTTATACATAAATTAAGGTAGTTAAAAATGAAAGAGAGACTATAATTTGGGGCTGTGTTGATTAGCACTTATTAGGTTTGAAGGACTACACTGGCAAACGGCCAGGCCGGGCCAAAATGGCCCGAATTTTGGTGGGCTGAAAATATGAGGCCCGTGGCCCAACGCGGACTTCTCCCTTTAATTTTTTTTTTTTTACAAACTCTTTGCTACACCAGAAATAGTAATAATTATAAATATTAAAAATAATAAAATAATTAATAATAAACAATAATACAAACAGACACGATTAATTAATTACCTACATTAACTATATTTCTCAATCAATTAAAATTTTAATAGTATTATAAATTAGTATTATTAATTAATTACCTACATTAACTACATATTATAATTATAGTTTTCAATTATAGTTAAAATATATTGAAGATTGTATTAAAAACAAATAATTATTGTAACTCAATTGGTTTGAACTCTTATTTATTTGCTTTTGACAGATCTAACTACAAATCTTAATCGCTAAATCATTCAGCCTATTTGATTTGAATATAATAAGGTCTGAACAATGAAAGTGGTCTCGACCATTTGACTTCAAATTTCTGACTGAATCGGTAAGTTCAGCCAGAAATTTACCGATTCAGCCAGAAATTTATATTATCTTTTACTTAAATACCATCACACAACATAGAAAATTACATTTAATATCCCTTTATGGCTTTCTCCGCCACTCGCGCCTTCTCTTTCAATTTCAAAAAAATCCAAATCTCGCCAGAAAACTTACTCGCAGATCGGTCTACATCTATGTATAATCTTAAGAATTAAAGTAAATTTGTCCCAAATTTCATCGAATATCCAACTTTTAGCCGACAAACTCCATTAATCTGAGTTTGAAACTCACTGGGTTTTGTAAATCGGTGCCGAAAAACATCCAAATCACAGTATGAAAAAACCAGTCACGACAAAGAAGGAAGCAAGGATTTAGCCCAAATTTCTTCCAACCATAAGCAGAAAACAAGTGATGATATGAACAATATCCTATATATATATATATATATATATATATATTGAAGGTTTTCGCACTTTTATTATTATGTTGACGTAAGTGGGAGAATCATCGGAAGTTTTAAATAGAGAATCCGACCGAACAGAAATGGAATTAATTGAAGGAGAGAGAGAGAGAGAGAGAGAGAGAATGATAACTGGATGGATTTTGTATGAGAATGTAGAGGGTCCTTTACGGGTATATTTTTGTTCTTGATGGGGTTATGTAAACCATTTGATTGAAATGGTAAGAATTTATTTATATATTTTTTTAAATTGGTAATAAGAATTCAATTGCTATATATTTACTCATTACATTTTTATTTTCTAAAAAATATTGTATTTAACTTTTTTTAATACATCTTAACAAAATTATATACTTGTTCATAACTTAGAGGAGTTAAATAGTAAAAAATTGTTATTCAGATGTTTGAAACGTATCAATTATCAAACAACTTTTTTTATTCAATATTTAGTTTCATTTAGCTCATTTAAATTGTTTAAACATTTAGAACTATTTCATTCAGTTTTATTAAACAGTCTTTTAGTCATTCTTTTGGAGACAGAAGAAATATTAGTTTAATTGTTTTTTTTTCTTTTACAGGGTTTCTTTACCCTTTAAGGGGGTTTTATTCCTCCTAATTAAATTTTTTTTTTTAAATTTATGGAACCTCATTTTCTCATTGGACATTTTGTTTTTAGATTTATGATCTTTTGGTGGAGGAGATTTGATTTGAGTTAGTCGATAAATACACATCTATTCAGGTTTAGGTGTGGAGTTTTCACGAGGACCTTTTTTTATATTTTATTTTGTCTATTTTTTAGAAATATATATGCTCTCGAGTTTTGAATTTCAATTTGAGATGAAAGAATGTATCACCGCGACTCTATTCATTAGTGAAAATTATTCCCTATTCTTATTTTAGAGTTTTGTCAAAAAAAAATAGAGAGGGAAAAAAAGTAATATGTGGATTATTTTATTTAAATTATTAATGAAATTTGTTGATTTATTTCATTATTTTAAAAAAGAAAAAAATTAAAATACGGGTAACAATATTTATGCCTGTTTAGTGCATATATAATTTTCATTTTTAATATAAAAATAACAAAAGCTATTAACCGTACTAGATTTTTTTTTTAAATTTCATTTTTAATAATTAATTAAATTAATAATTATATTTCTTAATCTATATTCCATTCAAACTTGATAACCCAATTGAATATTAACCCATCCCAAAATATCAAATCGACCGAGACACTCGCCATTTCCTTCATTTCCATTTCACATTTTCACCCCCAAATTTTCTTCTCAGAAACGAACCCCAAAACAAAAGATCAAGAAGACCTCCATGAATTTTTAATGAACAATGGATGAAACACAAATGAACAAAACCCATGAAATTAGCTCCAATTTCTCGGAGAATTCAAGCCCAAATCCTACTCTTCCTGAAGAAATTATATCCGAGATACTCTCTAGGCTCCCCGTCAAGTCTCTCTTGAAATTCAGGTCTGTATCAAAGTCATGGCTCTCTTTGATTTCTAGTACTCAATTCATCAAAACCCACCTCACTAAATCAATTGGAGACACTAAATTTACCCATCATAGACTCATTTTCAGCTCTATACGTCCTCACTTTAACCTCAAGAGTTGTTCTATGTACTCTCTGTTTAATGAGCCCAATACTGACGCTATTGAGCTTGATTATCCTATGCAAACTCCACATAATTTAGTTGTGGTGGTGGATTCTTGTAATGGGTTGGTTTGTTTAGTTTCTGAGGAAGATTCTATATTTTTGTGGAACCCATCTACTAGAGAAGATTGCGTATCGCGGATATTAATAAGGGATTTGGGTATTATCCGGTATATGGGTTTGGTTATGATGAATGTAGTGATGATTTTAAAGTAGTTGGGATCTTTTGTGTCTTTTGTAATGCGGCGAGTGATTGTGAATTTAAGGTGAAGGTTTATAGCTCAAAGGCTGATTGGTTTTTTATCTGGATTGTTGGAGAATGATTAAGGTTACATGAATTGGGCCATTGCAGGTAACCAGTCAAAAAGTCTTTTCAATTATTTTTTTATCTGGTTATGTGTTTGGGGCCTCTTAAATCAGGGATTTACTTTTCCTTACCCTGTTGAATTAGTTTCTTTAAACCCACTTCTTGGATTTTTATATATTTGCATTACTGCATTTTTGTACAATGATTATTTTTACAGAAGTTTTACTTCAATTTTCACTTCATTTTTGAGTTGGTGTGAATTCGCTAAAAGTCAGAAATTAGGGTAATGACTGCACCTAAAATCGTTGTCAAATCATGAATCATATTGTGATCGAAAATCCTCGAATTGTGCATTGTAAGATACAGAAAGAAAAGCAAACAACAATAATTACATATCAAAACATATAGAGAACTCAGGTAATTGGACAATAAAGTTTACTAGCTCAAGTCTAATGTTAAATTATTCAAGAAAGCATATAAACAAACATTAACTATTCAAGTTATAGTTTGAAGACTCTAAAATAGAGGGAGAGGCTTAATCAATAGTCAATATTAGTCAAGTAATATCTCTATAAAGAAACATGAGAAAAATTTAACTAGCCTTTAACTTTTTAAGTAATAAACTGAAAGTGATATTAAGCCTCAAACTGCATATTGGAGGGAGAAAAAATGAACTCAAAGCTATGAGAAATGTGAGAAAGAGACATATGAAAAAGAAAGTGGAAGCAAAGTCTTTATATGAAGATACGACCCTAGAAAGTATTTTAAGGCTTATTATCTTCTTTTGCTGAAAGAAAAAAGATTTTAGTGTGTTGCTTAACTCTTATCGGGTCCGTCGCTAACTGGAAACTGTATCTTAAATCTGATAGTGGTTCATAGTATCATAAGATATGACTAACTTTAGATACATTACCAATATTGTATCAAATTCCTCCTGTATATCGCGTATTATAAGATACTCACAACTACGGTGCCTAGGTAGGCAGATTAGGTCATTCCGTCTTAATTCCCACATTGTCTTCTGCACACTGTATTTCTGAAGTGATTCGATTACTTATAATAGAATCTGAAATTAATGGGTTCTCAAGTTAATGAGCTACATTATACAAAATGGAGCATGCAACATTGGGAAACTTTCTCAATTTTTTAGTGTTCATTATCTGGATATCATATACAAAATGCAACTTTTTGAAGTGTTCTTTTATTTTCGCAACAATTTTCTGTATCTGCAGGGTTCATATATTCATTCAGCCGACAGTGAGTCGCATTGTAAGCAGGTAACAGCTGATGATTTCGAATGATTTTGACTTTAAATGTCTGTATTGGAGCAACATTAATTAGAAACCTGTTTGTTACCTGGCTTAGGCTTGCTCTAAATCATAATTGGTGGCCTTAATAATGGTCTCTGTTCAGCCTGACACAGTTTCTTTTTTTAGAATTTTATTTAATATCAAACAGTGTTATTGTGCATGAGTTATGTCCACGTCATAATTTAGTATTAGAATTATAGAGGAACTCTTAATGGAGCGCTGAGAAAATAAAACAGAACCGTTCACTTGACACTATAGTTAAAAAGTTGATGCATGTACTAATGTGCCTTTTGATTAAAATTATCAAATATTTCTTTTTGCCTAAAAGTTTCCATAAAGTATAGAAAATAAAATTTTCAATCTTTTGCCTTTTACCATCATAAATTCCTTAGTTTATAATCCAGTTAAATTTCTTATAGAACACTTCAGAATAGAAATACTTCATTATGAGAAGGAGATCTCACTTCTCTAAAATTGATCTTTAAGATTCTCTAGAGAAATGTTTATCTTATTATCAATTGATGTGAATTGTATATCATTTTCACATCTTCAATTTTTCTTGTGATAATTGTGAAGCTCCATATTCCGCAGCTCCCTCTGCCAGAACCTATTGGCTCACTGAGCCAAAGTAACGTAGGATATCAGTACCACTACCTTTTAATATCTGCTAGGTATACTGGAATCTTAACCAAAAAAATAAAATAAAATCTGTATCCCAAAATTAGCAAGGATACTAGAATCTTATGATTAACTCATTTTGTAAACCAGAGCTGTCGGGATTCAGCTCTGCGTGTGATATTGGTACATACAACCTATATGGTGATGAGCACAACTCAACCTGATTATCCTTTCTTCCATCCATAATTTGGACCAGTTACTAAATTTTTGTTGTACCTCGTTGAAGCCAGTACTCTCAAATGATTCATCTTGGTGTTGGACCATAATTGAGGTCATATTTAGATCATCATCTCTTTCTCATTTTACTGTATTTATCTTGGTTTGTTGAAACATGATTTTTGTAGGCTTAAATATATATGCAATAAGGAAGGAATGAAGGCAAGTTCAATTGCTCTTACTGCACTTGCAGAGTATACCGGTGAGTAGTATTGCCTCTAGAAATTGCTTTTCTCTAAATCAGTGTTTCTGTTAAGCTTACAGAAATTCTAGAAAAACCAAAAATATCGAAGCACACTTCAAGCAGGATGATATACTAAAGTAATACTGCCATCCAAATCCTTTTAAGTTAACATTGAAACAAATCAGTATAACTTGCTTGTTGACTTGAACTTTACTTGATGGCTCGACTTGCGAGCTAAATGAGCCGAGCTTGGTGAACAACTGAACATTTTACTCTAGATACATAGAAGAATCAAGTTTGAGTCATGGGGCACTGCTCAAAAACACGCGAGTCGGCTCTGGATGAACTTCACTTGTTTAGGTTTGTACAGTTACCGTTAGGCTCTCATTAATGAGATATATATGCAAATTATATATATATATATATATATATATATATTATACAATATTCAATAAAATTTTATTTGACAGTCAGATGATACAAGTAGTAATTTGGTTAGCTGCTTTTGGCGCTTACGGTGGATTTATTTACTCATTAAAAAATATTTTTGAAAATGAATTTCATGTGAAGTACTTACGCTTGAGCCGAGACTCCTTTATCAAATTATCGAGTAAAGTTGAGTTGGCAGCGAGTACCATTAATTTATAAGTAGTTGAGCCTGGACATGTTAAGCCTTACACAAACCGTAGTATATTTATAGTAATGATCGTAGTTACCGTCAAGTGGCTTTGTTTCTTAAAGCTTGGATATATATTACTGTCTGATTGAAAGTTTGTTTTAATAATTTATGTTTGTTAATCACTGAGAAACCAGATGTGTAAGATAGAATATTCAGAGCTTTACAACACCCTTTATGGTGCTGGTCCTGCTGGATGTGTAGGACTTCTGGTTTGTGAAGAAATGAGCATGGCTATTCTATGCATTATTATAATAAGTGGTAACATTTTGTTTGCTATGTGACTTGAAAAATTGCTTCAGTCTTTAAGAACTTTTTCCTTTTCTTTTCCAGAATGTGACATACGCTCATGCTTGAACACTCTTCAGTTCCTTAACATGAAGAAGGAAACTCTCAATGTGGTATGCTATGGACATAATCGTGTTCTTTAATATTATTTGTTACCAAATAAATTCCTTTAGATGAAGGAAGAGGTTAGGCAGGTCTCCACAGTCAGGTAGCTTATATTGTTTGTGTCATCATAGGAACAAATAACAAGCTAATGAGAATGGAAAATTGTTTTCCAGGATTGCCTTGTCTGAAATGTAAAGAAAATAAGTAATCCTTGTGCTACAACACTGCTGCTTACTCTGTTTCTATCAAGATCAACCTCCTATGCAGAGTGATATACTAGTGGCTTTAGAAGTTCTTGAGAAAACTCACTGGGACATTCTGACTGGAAACAATTTGTACTTGAGAAAAATTCTTAGTTAAAATGTGTGGTGAGAACTGATTAGAAAGTGTTTGGATGAATGTGATATTGTAACAGCAAAAGAAAAAAAAAAATGGATTGTATTTTGTCAGTCGCCACTCTTAAGGACCTTGAGCATATTAGGAAAAGGAAGCTGCTCCACTTATGTGTTAAGCTCGACTTGGTGATGGGTCATGAATGTTTTTTCTAGTAGATCAATAGTCACATTTGAACTGATATTTGAGGCATACGGAGATGGCTATTTGAAAAACATACTTTTTGAGGAATTAATTTCGGCAACCTATGATTAACACATGCCCAAACTCTTTGAATTTTAAAAAATCTACCGACAGTATTTTTGACAGAACGAATTTTTAATCCTGGAGTCTGCAGAAAATGTCAGTTATGAACCCATAAATGTTATGGGAATTCTGAAGTTACCATCTGATATTAAATTAAGGGCTGTAAAAAACCATTTGATTAGGTTTTTATTTCCTATTAACTTTTCTTGTGCCAATTAAATTGATGAGAAAGTTTTATTGGCTATTAGATGGAGATAAGTACTCAAGTGGTTGGTCGGAAGGACACGTCAAAGAGTTTTTTTGACATATGGAAAGAGGTAATGTGTGGTAGCTGTATGATCCCTCGTCAACTTCATATTTCACTGTTAGCATCCTTAATTTGTAGTCAAAATTTTCTTTTCTTCTAAAGATTTTTCAGAAGAGAAGAGTGAAGCGGGAAAGGAAATCTTTTAATGGCTCCAAGAACATGCTGAATGAATTTGAATTTCTGCACTCTGTCATATCTAATCGGTATGTAGGGAATTTGGTGACACATTTTTTTTTTCATTTTTCAAGTACTGGGTTGTTTATCTAAATTGTTAACTGACTGTCCAGGGGAGACTACGACTTAATCTTAGATGGGATCCATGAGAATATGTTGCAGCTCCACTATCATGATCCAGTGATGCAAAAGACTGTATGTCTTAATCATAAACACTTTTACCCAACTTGTGATTGCATTCCAATATCTGTAGTAGCATTAATTGATTCTGTTATTGACTTATATGTCTAACATTTATGCTACTTAAAGGTCAAGTGCTTGCAAAGTCTTGGGGTTTCTGATATAATTCATCAATATATTATGCGTACACAGAAGATGTCCCTGCAAGGTAAGGAATCTATCATCTGGAAATGCTGGCATTTCGAAATACTATGGAATTATTCAAGTTAAATTCACTATTATTATTGCAGTTTATCAACCTGCTATTGCCATTTCTATACATGGTCTGATAGCTCAAGTTGAAAAACCAAATATTGAATGGCCAAAGTCATTTCAGAGGTACGTCAAGATTGACTCTATATGTTTGTTGTAGGAAAATCATTCCATCTTATTGTTGTGTCGTTTGTAAACGTACAGATACCGAACTACATTAATGGAAAAGGTGGACATATTACATTCCTGGCACAACAAAATATCACCATACATCTCAAGGCATCTATCAACTAAATCATTTGTGGAAGACTCAATTTCCTTGCTATTGCATATTTTATCACCACCTACTCTAAGGCCGGTAATTTACTTATCTCCTGTCTTCATCTGGGAACACATTTGTTTCTTTTCTATCTCTTCTTTCATAATGATCAATGATGTAACAATGCTATGTGTGTTTGTACCTCGTTTCTTCTTCTTAACAAGTCAAAATTCACTAGGCAGCAGTCCGATGGAATAAGCAATTCTTTAGTGTGATTGATTTCATACATAATTACATATAAAGGTCTTGTTTGCTCAGCTCCTTGCTGCAATCTCCGGTTTATACCCACCTGGGCAAGGGCTAACGATTGAGTTGAAAAAGGTCTGATGAAAAGAATCCTTGTTAAGTTCATTAACAAACTCATTTTGGTAAGATTCAAAAGGGAAGATCAATCCCAAAGTTGTTTAGACTTTAGGACAAAAAAAGAGTAAAGGAAACGAGAGGAGAGTTGTGTATCCATGTTTTTTAAGAGGAATTTGTTGGAATGACTACATCCCATGATTGGCCATCACCCAACAACCACAAGCTGCGTCCCGCCTAGTTTCTTTGATGCTAAATTTTCTCTTATTCTGGCTGAAGAGGAATTTGTATAACTTCCTTGTGGGCATGGGCATCCTTTTTGTTTGTCCCGTGGTCTATCTATAATCTTATTGTTCGCCACCCCCCTATTTGTGGCAACTGTAGTAAATACTTATTTTACATATTTGTGAAAAGAGAATTCGGAGATTGTGTTCTTTGTGGATGTATCACTGCATTTATGGATCAGCGTTTAAATGGATTCAACTCCTAGACAAATACCTCCATCACCAGGCACCTGCATTTGAGATCATCTGGGATTTTGTAAACCATTTACTTGACATCAAAGAAAGCTCGATTTAAATGAAAATTTTCATGAAAATATACTTTCAACAACTTTTAATTTATATATGTACTTTTAAACCTTAGATGGGAAAGCTTTGGTATTGTCAATGGAGAAAAAATTTGTTCCAAAATGTTTGTCGTTTACAACTTTCGAAAAGAATAAATTATTTACTTTCCTATATTACTCCTATCTTCTCTCATTGTTCCAAGAAATTCTCTCTTGTATTAATAGTTTTCAATTTCTCATAAAGGGGTAGTGATGGAATTTCAAACAATTTTTAATTGGTAAATGACAATTTCTTAATCTTTGTGCAAAAACCTTAAACGACAATCTTTTAGGAACGGAGGTAGTAATATTTTTAGAGCATCCATAACTACCTTAAATCTGATCAAATTGTATCTGATGTGTAGAAATGTAGTTGATGTATGATTATTGTCCTTGAATTTATTAGAATATTGGAAAGTACAACTAATTCCATCATCTTTATAGGTTTGATCAGCTATCCATTCTACCTTTCAACTATAAATACTCTCTCTCTCCTGCTCCTCACATAAAAGAGTGGCTACAAACCATATTCCTGCCTGCCATATTTTGAAATGGTTATTGTCTTTGCTCAGGTGGCATTGCATTTACTGTCGGAGAAAGAGAAGAAGGATCTGATTCAGTTAGTGAATACAATGGTTTCCTATTCCATAACATATAAGAACATAAAATCCGATCATTTACCCAGTAACCTGAGAGAAGAAGTTGCTGTTGATACTTCAGTGCTTTCATTTGATCCCCCGGTTGGTGACCTTATAAACTTTAAGGTAATTGTTTTTGGTTTAGCTGATCATATTTGAATTATAGTATATTATCTTCCTAAATCCTTTCCTTTATGTTAATCAGGGATTCAGATCTAGTCATTTTGTTCTGGCTTTAGCTGTGAAGCAGGTCTTGGTTCACGAGGTAAGTGATGCAAATCTTTATTAATTCATATTTGCTTTGAGGATTTAGTTGGCCGTTTATTTTGACAGTAGGTGTGGGCGTAGAAAATTATTATGTAGTTATTTTACTTGCACTTGTTTTCTCTTGTTATAATGCATCGTTGATGTGTATAATTATACCTCCTTTACATACTAAAACAAAGTCGCAACTCAAATTTCTTGGACATATTTAGGATGAGTGAATAACAAGCATTTTATGCGTTAAGTTAATAAGTATGAAAATGTATTGGATCATGATACAGACACATTGAACTTGTTATGCTTGTGCTTCTTCATAATCTGCATTGCAGGTATATTTCGATGTTCTAAGACAGTGATTACTGATACATTATAAGCTACGCCAGCAACGGTATCCCATACTATAACATGTGGTTTTCTTTGGAAGCCCACCAAAAGGCCATCTTGGTTTGGATATTATTTGCTTATGTGAATGAGAAATTATCCTGTAAGTCATAAGTACGTACAACTATTAGATTAGGTTGTAGGGTATGCCTGTAAACAGATATTTTCGGATGCGGATACAGGTATATCCGTATCCGAAATAAAAATCTAATATCTGTATTCGTATCCGATGGATAATATTTGAAATTCGAATATTATCCATTTTGTACAATATAATGTGGACAAATATATCAAATATCTACGTATTCGTATTCATATCCGCATCTGTTCAAAATAAAAATTTAAAAGTTTCTATTTTTTTCAAAACTTCTTGCACAATGTTAAATTAATAAAAAAAAAGACTAATTAATCAAATAAAATTGGAATTGATGTACAATCAACCAAATAAAATAATAAAACTAGATATAATATTCATGTCATTTTTTTATATCGTATATCATAAAATAGTCATAAAAAGATGTATAATTAATTGATGTTAATACTTTGTTATATTGTATACCACTATTAAATGAGAGATTTATACATCTGTATGTGTATGTATTGATATTACGGAGATGTATACGAATATGAACTGTATTTGTATACGCTTTGAACAGATACGAATACGGATAATATTCACTTTGATACGGATACGAATAATATCCGCTTTGACACGAATATGGATACGAATTTTCGAAGCGAATATTAGATATTTCGGGACTCCATTTACAGCCTATTGTAGGGTGGCAGTGCTGTGTAGTGAGTGAAACTCTTTAAGTACTATGGTCTTTTAATGTTAATTGTGCATTGTCTGTATTTTTCTTCTCAACGATTGTGTTGATGCACAAACGTTGTAAGTGCATAAATAAGCAAACAATGTAGCACTAACTGGGCTGAGAAAATAAAAGAGTATAGGTATAAAAATTTCAGAGTGTTTAGGGGAAAAGATAGCAAATTATAGTCGATGTTTGAATATTCAATTCACCAAAGTAATAAAGCTCTATAACACGAAACCTGATACAGAGGCAAGCAAAAAATTGAATATAGTAATATTAGCAGTCAAGTCCTACCAAAATATGTAAACCCAAATACGACAGCATTTTGGTTAATTGAGCCTGCACTTGCGCATATGCTGTTCATAGACATTGAATAATGTTGTACGTTGAGCCCTTCATGATCCTCCTTGTCGATCCTCTTATCTGGCGGCATTATGATTTGTGTTTAGATCTGCTGATGTAGTTGGTAGAAGTTGACATAGGAACTGTTTCTCCCTCTCTTTTGTCTTTTTTTCTGAAGAAGAAAACAATTGTCGCCCCCAGCAGTTATATCTCCTTTTTTTGTAATTTCTTCGTATATGTTTGGTTTATTTGTGTGCCACTATGTGAAC
This sequence comes from Panax notoginseng, assembly GCA_016801055.1. NCBI lineage: Eukaryota > Viridiplantae > Streptophyta > Magnoliopsida > Apiales > Araliaceae > Panax > Panax notoginseng. The sequence goes on from CM029022.1 coordinate 33,266,613, forward strand.
TCAGTTTTTAACACGTAACTGATATTTCTGTGCACCGACAACACTAAAGGTGGAAAAGCAAAAAATTCTGCAAGCTGGTATGAATAGATCTATGCATCTAACTGATGTGTGCAAGGCGAATGAAGCTTTGGCAAGGGATAAAAATGGTAGAACTCTATCATCGAAATCTGATTTTGCATCTGCCAAGAAGATGATAAATCCGTCGACCCCTAGGAGGCAATGTGAAATGACAGCTCCTCCAGACTCATCGACCTCAGCATCTTGTAAAAAAACCACAAATGAAGTGAAGCTAAGATCTACTGGAGATACAAAGAAGCCTTCTAGAGGATCCTACAATTTCTTTGAAAGGTATAATCAGGATTAATTCTTCATTGAATATGCAAGAATCAAGATATTCTCGATGACACTATAATTACTTGATGAATAATGTTTGTGTAGTATATATAATTTGTAAAGTGTTGTTTTAAATATTTTTTTACAAGTCATTGCTTTTAGCTCATGATGATTACGTTAAACCAGGTTTAGAAAGGTGAGCAGCAATGCTTCTCAAAGTACAGACACTGTTGTTGTACAAATTCCAGCGACAATGGAGAGAGACTCACGTCCTATACTTTTCAAATTTAATGAGGTACGCAATTATTATTATTATAAGAAACAAAAGAACAACATTATATGCATCATATAGTTAGTTTTTAGGCATCAAGCAGTACTAGCCTGGAATTTCCAGACGCATCTGGAATGTAGCTGTGAACATGTAAAACGTTGATAACATTTTGTCCGTGCAGGGATTCACAAATGCAGTTAAAAGGCCTGTGCGAATGCGAGAGTTTCTATCATGATTTAGGTTCGACAATTTTTGAAGGTGCGGTTTTCAGTTGTCACAAGATACTTGCTATATAGTTTTCCTCAAGTTTGCTAGACAAATCATGTAATATTCTAAGTGCCTTCTCACTTTCAATATGGTAATATATAAGGTTCTCTTCAATGGTTGTGTCAAAAAATTACACCAAGCAATGATATGATATGCAACGGTACAAGAAAATGCTCTTCTAATTTTACCAACCAACCAACTTAATCCCCACAAATTTTACCAACCAAGTAGTGACCATCATCAAATCAAGCCCGATAATCTATCAGCTCAGTCTTGTATGTACCAGTTTTTGATTTTCATTCTCCATCCTTACTTCCTCTGAGAATTTCTCTAAAGAGAAAACCATTCCAACTTGATCCCCACAAAGACATTTATATTTATGTATGTATATAGTTTTGATTTTATATGTTTGCATAGATATCTGTTCATATTAGATGTCTGTTTATATATGTTTATTTGTAACCGCTTAAAAGATTAGTTAGTTCATAGTCCGTCTATCCCTGCTTTGGTGTCTAAATACTTGGATTATCTTATTTTAACGGAAGTGGTTAGTATGAAGTTTATTTTGAGGTAAGTTGGTCAATTGACCAATAGAATACTGACACGCATGCGAGATTGTATGTGTGTCAGTATTTTATTGGCCAATTGACCAACTTACCAAAAAAATAACTTCATGCTTTTATGAAACTTATGTTTGTGTGTTTATAAAATAAAAATAATGCAATTTATAAATTGACAGTAATATATAGCTAAAGTTGGTCATATGAGGTTAACCAATAAAAAAATCCATGACTTTCATTATGTATTTATACTTAAAAAAATAAAAATAGTATACTTGAATTTTTCCACATTTATGACTTTTATTTATTTTATAAAGATAGAGGGAGAAGAAAACAAAAACACCATCCTTGGAACCGTGTCACTGTTATCATTCTCTTATTCCTACTCTTGCTCTTCCATTCCCACCCTTTTATTCCTATTTTTACTCTTTCATTCTTTCACAACTTCTTTTACTTTTATTCTTATGTTGCGTTTGGATTAAAAAAATATAATAGAAGATGGAATCAAATAATTTTAAAACATTTTAAGTATATGTTTGGTTGTTAGTGGTAGTGGATGTTATCATATAATGACAAAATTATCATATATATTCGTTCTATTAAAATGAATTTTATTTCACATTATCTATATGGAATAAAAAAAATAAAGAGATGCAATGAATTTTTTTTCTATTTGAATGATTTATCCTTCAAAATGATCATCACGTAATGTGTCAGATAAATAGTAAATATATATTCTCATTTTTAAGTAAAATAAGTGTAATAGTAAATATATATTCTAATTTTTAAGTAAAATAACAAATTCAATTTATAATTATATTTATTATAAAATTAGTTATTATGTGAAGACTCGAATTCGAGCTTGAATTTGAAATTCGTCAGTAGTTTAAATATAATTCGATTCGAGTCGGATCAAATTCGAGTCAAGTCGAATATGCGTAGAATTTTTTAAATATAATTCGAATTCGAATACGAATTTATTATTTCAAGTTGAATTCTGTTCGCTTCGGTTCAACTCGTTTAGACCTTTAACTGTATTAAATGCATGTTATGCATCATAATTTTAAAATAAATGTTACCATATGAATTGACTTGCTAAAATATTTTGGGTTCTTCCAAAAGTAGAGAGATTTGTAAAGGGAAAAAATGTTTATATGAAGCTCTCACATTCCCAAAATTATCCTTTAATAAAAGCACAACAAAACAAATATTATGCAACTTATACATTAAGAGAGTCTTATTTTCACATGAATTTTTGATTTTGATATTTCTACATGATTCCCTCTCATATGAAAGTAAGACTCACTTTCTTCTCACGTGAGAGAATACGGCATAAAACATATTACTAACCTAATTTCATTCTTTTCCTTGCAACTCTCAAACAAACAGGTCAAAAATTTATTCAATTTTTCTAACATAAAATCACGAACAACATAATTAATGAAAAACTAACAACTCTTTAATCCTTTAATTTATTTTTCCTTCAAAACTAACAACCCCGTTAACTCAGCTGACTCGAAAAGATATCAAATTCGTATGGAGCGAGGAATGCGAGAAGAGTTTTCAAGAGCTTAAGAGGAGACTCATTTCGGCACCTGTTCTGACAATACCATCTGGTTCGGATGGATTTGTTATCTACAGTGATGCTTCAGGCAAAGGGTTAGGATGTGTTCTCATGCAACATGGGAAAGTCATAGCCTATGCCTCGCGACAACTCAAAGAATATGAGAAGAATTATCCTACTCATGATTTGGAGTTGGCAGCAGTAGTTTTCGCGTTGAAGATCTGGAGACACTACCTGTATGGGGAGAAAGTGGAGATCTATACAGATCATAAAAGCCTCAAATATTTCTTCACCCAAAAGGAACTCAACGTGCGGCAGCGACGTTGGCTCGAGCTGTTGAAAGATTACGATCATACCATCCAATATCATCCTGGAAAAGCAAACGTAGTAGCTGACGCATTGAGTAGAAGATCATATGCGAGTACGAGTGCAATGTTGTTAACACAAAGGCTCATTTTGTATGACTTGCAAAGGATGGAGATAGAGATGAAGGCTCCAAGTACCCACATGATGATATCAAATATACGAGTAGAACCGACTTTAATCGATAAAGTTAAAGCTGCTCAAGTTACGAACATAGAGCTGATGCATATGAAGAAGAAAGTGCAAGAAGGTTCTATTCCAGAAGCAAGAATCGATGAAGAAGGAATACTTCGAGTCCACTCCAGACTTTGTGTTCCTAACGATTCTGATTTGAAGTACAAGATCATGATGGAAGCACACAATACACCATTTGCAATCCATCCTGGAAGTACCAAAATGTATCGTGATCTTCGACATACATTTTGGTGGAATAATATGAAGAGAGAGATTGTAAAGTTTATCTCGAGGTGTTTAACTTGTCAACGTGTAAAGGCGGAACATCAAGTGCCAAAAGGTCCATTGCAACCACTTGAGATTCCAAAATGGAAGTGGGAACACATTACCATGGATTTCGTTACGGGTCTTCCCAAGGTTTCTCAAGGCATAAATGCTATTTGGGTTATTGTTGATAGATTAACCAAGTCTGCTCATTTCTTGCCGATACGGGAAACTTATTCCCTGAAACGTCTTGCTCGTATATACGTAGATGAGATTGTGAGACTGCATGGGATGCCAGTATCCATAATTTCGGATCGTGACCCAAGATTCACTTCAAGATTTTGGGTTAGCTTGCAAAAAGCTATGGGCACAGATTTACGATTTAGTTCGGCATACCATCCTCAAACGAACGGACAATCAGAGAGGACTATTCAAACTCTTGAAGATCTATTAAGACTTTGTGTCCTAGATTTCAAAGGGAGTTGGGATAAGTACCTACCATTGGTGGAATTCTCTTACAATAACAGTTATCAGACAAGTATAGGTGTGGCCCCATTTGAAGCATTATATGGACGAAAGTGTCGCTCTCCAGTATGCTGGGACGAGGTGGGTGAAGCAACATTGTTGGGACCAGAGTTGGTACGCATGACTACAGAGAAGATCCAAATGATTCGACAACGTATACAAACGGCACAGGATCGACAAAAGAGTTATGCGGATCTTCATCGAAAGGACGTGGAATTTGACATTGGGGATCATGTATTGTTGCGTGTGGCTCCATGGAAAGGGGTTACAAGATTTGGGAAGAGAGGAAAGCTCAATCCACGATTTATTGGTCCATTTCAGATTCTTGACCGAGTAGGAAATGTGGCCTATAGACTCGCGTTACCTCCAAGTATGTCTCGTGTTCATAATGTTTTTCATATATCTGTGTTACGTAAATATGTGAAAGACCCAGACCACATTATTGAGTTAGAACCGGACGAGATAGCTGAAGACTTAACGTACGAAGAGGTACCTGTCAAGATCTTGGATAGAAAGGAGCATGTCCTACGCACGAAGGTCATACCACAAGTTAAAGTTTTGTGGAGAAACCATGCTATTGAGGAAATGACCTGGGAGTTGGAAATGGAAATGAAAGCGAGGTATCCTCGTCTTTTCGAAACACCAGGTACGTACGTCAATTTCGAGAACGAAATTTCATAAGGAGGGGAGGTTGTAAGACCCCAAATTATTAATAAATGAAATTTAAATTCCCTCTATTTATTATTTTGAAATAGTAAGTGTTAAATTGATTAATGAGGTTAGTTATGGGTAAAATGCGCAAATATTTCAAATAAGCAGGTGGTTATAAAATATTCATTGTTGTCGGGGAATATTCGTTTGGTCGTGGAATATTCTTCATGTCGGGGAATATTCGTACGACGGCGCAGTCTTTTGTGGGCCCCATAACGGAAAGCGATTGGATGAAGAAAACGACAAGTATATGTTTTTTATTAATAACGGCGTAGTTGTTACCGTTAATACTGTTGGAATACCCGGTGGTTAAAACACAGTAATATGCGTTGTTACACAGTAGCACACTGTATTGCACCAATTATTGATTCTTACGTAAGAAGGCACTACTCAATAATGGTTACAGTAATTACTGTTCAGTATTTTATTTTATTGATTCAATAATTACTGCGTTGATATTTTATATTACTGTTGTTTCAATAATTGTCACTACACAGTATTTCCCATTATCAGATCAATAATTCATATTATTTGAATAATATTATTAGATAACATTATTGGCAATGTCTAGAAAGTTCTGTCTAAGGAGAGGTTTGGTCATCTAATTGTGCGCCAGTAAGGAGAAATCCTTATTGGAAAGGCCCCTCTTTCCTGGGAACGGTCTGGTTGTCATAAATGTGATTCTGTAATATTATTTGTGAATAATTAATTATTGATTCATATGATAAGGAAATATTTATTTTTGTGGATATAAATGAGGGATATATTTTTGTGGTTAAAAATGAAGGAGTTAATGTTGAGGTTTTTATCAGTATTTTTGTCGGAATGGAGGTATTAAAAATCAGGGTTTTTGAGATATTTTACGGGGGTTATAATTTTTAATCCGACCGTTGGATCGTGGTAATTTTTGGATATGTTATACATATATAAGTTGAGTATATGTCCACAAATTTGAACCGTTAAAAATGAACGTATGATTTATTATGAATTTTACGAGAAGACTGGTTCAGAAATTGTTGAATTTTCGGAGTTAATCATTTTGGTAGAAAATTCTAGAATTGGTGGGCCCCACTCTTGGTTGGTGAAGAAATATGCTGAGATTTTTATTCAAATGTGGTGGGTGGGAATAGTAGCAGGTAAAGCCATCAGGTTGCAGGTTAAGTCTGCTTCGGCGTGCTAACATTTTCCTATAAATAGAGGGCTAAGTTAGAATTGAAAATCACACCAGAAACAAGTTTTCTCTCTTTCTCTCTCTAGATTATTGAGTGTATTTTGTGAGTATTTAGATACTTTGAGAGTTTCTATTCATCAGAGCAAGTGTCTTTCAGCTTTATACCGGTATTCCGACCAGAAGTACAGTCTTTACGAGGTAAGGGATGTTATTTTATTCAAAAATGATATTATTTCTTCAATATCATTATGCCGAAATATTGGTTGGAAATTTTTATCAAATTTGGAATTTTTCACGTCGGGGTTACTATTCACGAGTTACTATTCACCGAAAAATAAAATTTTCTTCTTTTCGTCCAAAATATCTATTCTGGGTACTAGCTTTGATTGTATCCATGTTTTGATCATTCTTGAATTCTACTTCACTATGAATAATTATAAGGTATGTTTGGACATGGATAAATCGAAATACGAATCCTTAATATTTGTTATTTTGTTTCACTGGATTCGTTTTCTTTAAGATATTTTTCATCATCCTCAGTCCTAAATGATGATATTACTGAATATCTTTGGCCCGTAGTGCAAAGATGAATGATTAACTGATGAATATCTTTGGCCCGTAGTGCAAAGATGAACAGGTGTTGAGATGAACATGACCGACTGGTGATACAAATGAATATCTTTGGCCTGTAGTGCAAAGATGAATATTTGATTAAAGATGGTTATTAATTGTTGTTACAGGGATAAAATATTGATGATGGACTTTTAAATCTTAGAAGATAGTAGAACTCATTCTCTACTTGACTCTTCTAATGGTTTGCTGTTTCCGCTGCAGTTATTGATTTAAAACTTGTTGTCTATTGTATTCTATTAGATTTTTTCCTGTTGAAGACTAACGATAATTTGTTCTGTATTATCTGTAAGACCCCAACTTTTATAAATAAAGATGAATTTTCTATAAATATCATTTTTGAATATTATGGAGTTAATTTGATATAATGTTATAGTTGTGGGTAATATTTATAAATTTTGCAAAGTAAGCAAGTTGTTATAAAATATTCGTTTGGTCGGAGAATATTCTTTTTGTCGAGGAATATTCGTACGACGGCACAATCATTGGTGGACCCCACAACGGAATTATTGTCGGATTGAGAAAACGACAAAAATATTTTAAATAACGGCTGAAGTGTTACCGTTAAAACCGTTAAAACTGTTGAACTACTCGGTAGTAAAAGTACAGTAATACGCGTGGTTACATAGTAGCACACGGTATTGATTATTGATGCTTACGTGAGAAGTCACTCAGCTATACTCAATTATTGCTATAGTAATTGCTGCATCATATCTCTTAAATTATTGTCATAGTATCATCTGTATAATATGTTATATTATTGAGACGTTGTGGTAAGTTTGGTTATTTTATGGGGGGCCATATGTCATCATCTAAGAGTCTCTTCGTCAATAGTATTTACCTTGGTCAATAGTAATTACCTTCGTCAATAGTATTTACCTTGGTCAATAGTAATTACCTTCGTCAATAGTATTTACCTTGGTCAATAGTAATTACTTTCGTCAATAGTAGTTGTCCCTTCAATATTACCAAGAGTCATTTGACCCTTCGTTAAGACCAAGAGTCATTTGACCCTTCGTTAAGACCAAGAGCCACCCTCAGTTTTTCTATAAATAGAGGCCTAGGGCTTCATTATTTTTCACGAATTCATTCAAGCTATAGAGAGAGAAAGTATAGAGAGAATAAGAGAGAGAGAGAATAAAAGTATTCTGCTACATCACTTTTCCAATATCCAGTTCTTTTAAGGTAGGGAATATTATTTCTTTTATATTCATGAAGAGAACTTCTGTTATTCCATTCGTTATTATTCTGTTGGAATAACCAGTATACGCGGTCTACCCTATACTTGGTGACATTCTTCTATTATTCTGTTGGAACATCCTGTCTGTGTGTTTTACACCGGACCTGGTTCCGTTTATTATTCTGTTGGAACATCCTGTCTGTGTGTTTTACACCGGACCTGGTTCCGTTTTATTATTATTCTGTTGGAATATCCTGTCTGTGTGTTTTACACCGGACCTGGTTCCATTATTTATTATTCTGTCGGAATATCCTGTCTGTGCGTTTACGCCGGACCTGGTTCCATTATTTATTATTCTGTTGGAATAACCTGTCTGTGCGGTCTATCGCATGCATGGTGATTTCTTTTGTTATTCCATTCTTTATTGTACTCAGTTGGTTAAGTTTTGACTTCTATACTCCATGAAATTTGTGGAATATCCTTGATAGTTGCGTTTCATCCAGTATCTTTTCAAGAAAATATTCTTCTAAGCATTCTTGAATTTTACTCCACAATGCAGTATCATGTTGACAATTTGGACATTCCTGGATAAATTAATTCTTGAACTTGTTTTATTGAATTCTTATATCATTGTCATCATCCTCATGTTTATAAAATGTTGAAAGTCATCTGTGGCCTGTATTGCATAGATGGACTTGGTATGATTATGACCAGGGATTATTCGGTATAATCATGACCGTAATGTTACAAATGATGTGGTAAAAGTCCTCATTGGCCCGTAGTGCATTGATGGACAGTTGTTGGCATGATCATGACCATTAATGAATACACGAATATCCTTGGCCGTAGTGCAGGGGTGATTCGATGATGTGGATTATTTTATTAAGCTGAGTCTCAGCGATTACAGTGTTGAAAAACTTTTTAAATCATAAAAGATAGTAGAGTTTATTTTCTACTTGACTCTTTTAATGGATTGCTTGTTCCGCTACAGTTAAACTTGATGTCTATTATATTTTATCAGTTTAACATTGTTGAAGGCTAATGATAATTTATTCTGCATTATCTTAGTCATAATATTTCTTACTGGGCTAGTTGAGCTCACCCTTTCTTTCACTGTTCTCTTCAGGAAATGAGAACGTAGCTGGGACAAGTCGGGGTACGGAGTGATGGTCCGAATGATAGTATTAGTTAGTAGTCCTCACTATTCTATGTAATGGTGTGTTAATAAATGTAATGAGGACTCCTTTTGAGTATGAATACTCTCTAGAAGATAATATTTGTATTCAAACTCACAGTTTATGTTTTGTCGTATTGTACACGACAGATGTATTAATCAGTTGTATTTGTATTCTGTACTATGTATCTGACGACCCAAGATGGGTGATGTATACCTAATTTTGGGGCGTCACAGTTGGTATCAGAGCTTAGGGATATGATCCCTGGCTAAGATGTGAGAATAGAACTAGGAGGGGAGAGACGGGGAATTCCTTCGCTAGTATGACATACCTAAGTTTATTTGCATGGTATTTAATTGGTCGGTCATAATATAAGGATAATATATGACATATCAATTAATTTTTATTTTGTGGCAGTATCTGAAAATGGCATCTGAGAATGTTGAGAATAGCAATGGAGCACAGACGACTGTTGATTCACCACACATCAATAATCAGGATAATGTGCATCAGGAAGGTGTCAATCCTCATGCAAACAACAACACTGACCAAATGATGAATGATCAAATGTTCAGAGGCTTTATGCAATTCATGCAACAACAGGTGAAAGCGGCTCCTGTCCACAACGTAGGTGGAAATACTGGAAACTCTCAGGCGGTCACCGCTAAACAGTTTAAGGAGCTGGGACCACCGGAGTTTAAGGGAGAACCCAAACCACTTGTAGCTGAAACATGGATAAAGCAGATCACCAAGATATTTGATGTCTTGGGTTGCTCCGAGGAGCAAAAGGTTCCCTTTGCCGCCTTTATGTTGCGAGGAGAGGCAGATTACTGGTGGGAATCGATAAAGCGTACTCAACCTGCCGCACTGAAGATGTCCTGGGAGAAGTTCCAAGAGCTGTTTAACGACAAATACTTTCCCGAGAGTATTCGTCACATGAAGGAGGTGGAGTTCATCAAATTGGAGCAGAATAATATGACCGTGTCGCAGTACGAGGCAAAATTTGCGGAGTTATCCCGGTTTGCGTCCCACCTGGTGGATAATGAAGAAAGAATGACGCGGATGTTTTTAAGAGGTTTGAAGCCGGAGATACGTCAACATCTTGTTTCTCATAAACTGTGTTTGTATTCAGATGTTGTAAATAGGGCTCAGTTGGTGGAGCGCGATAACGAGACAACGCAACCAAAAGAGAGCAGCCGGCAAAATGATAATACCAGTGAGAGCAGTCATCGAAGCGGTGACAACAAGCGTGGAGGGAATCAACAGGCCAGAAATGGTAACCACTTCGGTGGTAATCAGGGCCAAAACAATAAGAATGGACATTTCAAGAAGAGGAGATTCAACAATGATGGAAAGACGTCAGCACCAGCACCTGTCGTTAAGGAAGGAGAACGACCACCTATCATATGTTTCAAATGCGGAGGGGAGGGGCACATCAGTCCAAACTGCGCGATGCCGTCCAAAGCATGTTATAATTGTGGAAGAGAAGGTCATTTAGCCCGATTTTGTCGTTTACCGAAGACAAATTCAGCTAGGATGGAGGCACCAAAGGCCGTCCCAGAAAAGTCAAAACCGGTTGTGCAAGGGAGAGCGTTTGTTGTGACCTCCCAGAACGCAAGGAACCCGAATGAGGTCATCACGGGTAAGCTTATCATAAACTCTAACGAAGTCTATACTTTATTTGATACCGGTTCAACCCATTCTTTTATTTCTCCTACTTGCGCTCATCGATTAAATTTGATTCCGGAGAAATTAGACTTTGACTTAGCAGTTGAAACTCCATTGGGAGAAACCTTCATTACATCCACGGTTTATAAGTCTTGTTTGGTTCAAGTTGGTACCCACACATTACCTGTCGATCTTATTTCATTAAAAATACTTGCATTTGACGTGATTCTAGGGATTGATTGGTTAACTACTCATTATGCAAAAATTGATTGTTTTCGTAAGGTTGTTAGCTTTCATATTCCTAATCGACCTATTATGCGAATTCAAGCAACCAAACCATTAAAATCAATCGCTGTCATCTCAAGCCATAAAGCTATTCGTTTATTGAAAAACGGATGTCAAGCTTTCTTAGCTCATGTCACAGATCTAAACAAAAATACGTCAGCTTTGAATGATATTTCTGTTGTTAATAAATTTCCTGACGTATTTCCCGAAGAACTTCCTGGCCTACCCCCAGAGCGTGAAATTGAATTTTGTATCGACCTTGAACCCGGTACAAAACCCATTTCCAAAGCCCCATATCGAATGGCTCCTATTGAACTTCAGGAGTTAAAGACCCAACTGCAGGAATTGTTAGACATTGGTTTTATTCGTCCTAGTACTTCTCCTTGGGGTGCTCCTGTTCTGTTCGTGAAGAAGAAAGATGGGAGTATGCGACTTTGTATTGATTATCGGGAGTTGAATCATGTCACCATCAAAAATAGGTACCCATTGCCACGTATTGATGACCTGTTTGACCAGTTGCAAGGAGCACAATTCTTTTCAAAGATCGATCTTCGTTCTGGATATCATCAGCTGAAGGTTAGAACTGAGGATATTCCAAAGACGGCTTTTAGAACTCGGTACGGGCATTATGAATTCTTAGTTATGTCTTTTGGATTGACTAATGCTCCTGCTGCCTTCATGGATATGATGAACAGGGTATTTAAGGAATATTTGGATCATTTTGTGGTCGTCTTTATTGATGACATCCTTATTTATTCCAAAAGCCGTGAAGATCATGAGCAACACTTGAGGCTGGTACTCCAAAAGCTTCGTGAATACAAGCTTTATGCCAAGTTGAAGAAATGCGAGTTCTGGCTGGAGGAGGTAGCATTCCTTGGGCACGTAGTATCAAGTCGTGGAATATCGGTTGACCCGGCAAAGATTGAAGCTATTCAAAGCTGGGAGCAACCTAAATCAGTGACCGAGGTACGTAGCTTTCTTGGTTTAGCTGGTTATTATCGAGATTCGTGGAAGGATTTTCTCGAATCGCTACTCCATTAACTCAGCTGACTCGGAAAGATACAAAGTTTGGTTGGAGCGAAGAATGTGAGCAGAGTTTTCAAGAACTCAAGAGGAGACTCATTTCAGCACCTGTTCTAACAATACCATCTGGCTCGGAGGGATTTGTCATCTACAGTGATGCTTCGAGCAAAGGGTTGGGATGCGTTCTCATGCAACATGGAAAAGTCATAGCCTATGCATCAAGACAACTCAAGGAATATGAGAGGAATTATCCTACTCATGATCTAGAGTTGGCAGCTGTTGTCTTTGCACTTAAAATTTGGAGGCATTACTTGTATGGGGAGAAAGTGGAGATCTTTACGGATCATAAAAGTCTCAAATATTTCTTCACTCAAAAGGAACTCAACATGCGACAACGACGTTGGCTTGAACTGTTGAAAGATTATGATCATACCATTCAATACCATCCTGGAAAAGCGAACGTGGTAGCTGACGCATTGAGTAGAAGATCATATGCGGGTACAAGTGCAATATTAACAACGCAAAGGCCCATTTTGTGTGACTTGCAAAGGATGGAGATAGAGTTGAAGACTCCAGGGACCCATGTGATGATGGCGAATATACGAGTAGAACCGACTTTAATCGATAAAGTTAAAGCTGCTCAAGCTACAGACCTGGAGCTGATGCGTATGAGGAAGAAAGTGCAAGAAGGTTCTATGCCGGAAGCAAGAATCGATGAAGAAGGAATACTTCGAGTCAACTCCAGACTTTGTGTTCCTAACAACCCTGATTTAAAGTATGAAATCATGATGGAGGCGCACAACACACCGTTTGCAATCCATCCTGGAAGTACCAAAATGTATCATGATCTTCGTCATACATTTTGGTGGAGCAATATGAAGAGAGAGATAGCGTTGTTTATCTCAAGGTGTCTAACTTGTCAACGAGTCAAAGCGGAGCATCAAGTACCAAAAGGTCCATTGCAACCACTTGAAATTCCAGAATGGAAGTGGGAGCACATTACCATGGATTTCGTTACCGGTCTTCCTAGGGTTTCTCAAGGTATTGATGCGATTTGGGTCATTGTTGATAGATTGACCAAGTCTGCTCATTTCTTACCGATACGAGAAACTTATACACTTGAACGTCTTGCTCGTATGTACATAAACGAGATTGTAAGACTGCATGGTATGCCAGTATCCATAATTTCTGATCGAGACCCAAGATTCACTTCACGATTTTGGGTTAGTTTACAAAAAGCTATGGGCACGGAGTTACGATTTAGTTCAGCATATCATCCTCAGACGGACGGACAATCAGAGAGGACTATTCAAACTCTTGAAGATCTATTAAGACTCTGTGTCTTTGACTTCAAGGGAAGTTGGGACAAGTTCTTACCATTGGTGGAGTTTTCCTACAACAACAGTTATCAAGCAAGTATTGGCATGGCTCCATTCGAAGCATTGTATGGAAGAAAATGTCGTTCTCCAGTATGCTGGGATGAGGTGGGCGAAGCAACGTTGTTGGGACCGGAGTTGGTACGTATGACTACAGAAAAGATTCAAACGATCCGACAACGTATAAAAACCTCACAAGATCGACAAAAGAGTTATGCTGATCTTCATCGAAAGGACGTGGAATTTGATGTAGGAGATCATGTGTTCTTACGTGTTGCTCCATGGAAAGGAGTTACGAGATTTGGAAAGAGAGGAAAGCTAAATCCTCGATTCATCGGTCCATTTTTAATCCTCGATCGAGTAGGAACTGTGGCTTATAGACTCGCTTTACCGCCAAGTATGTCTCGTGTTCATAACGTTTTCCACATATCCATGTTACGCAAATATGTGGAAGACCCGAACCACATTATTGAGTTAGAACCGGACGAAATAGCGGAGGATTTGACGTATGAAGAAGTTCCTGTTCAAATCTTGGATAAGAAGGAACATATTCTACGCTCCAAGGTTATACCTCAAGTCAAAGTTTTGTGGAGAAACCACGATGTTGAGGAAATGACTTGGGAGTTAGAATCAGAAATGAAATCAAGGTATCCTTACCTCTTCGACATACCAGGTACGTACCCTAATTTCGAGGGCGAAATTTCATAAGAAGGGGAGGTTGTAAGACCCCAACTTTTATAAATAAAGATGAATTTTCTATAAATATCATTTTTGAATATTATGGAGTTAATTTGATATAATGTTATAGTTGTGGGTAATATTTATAAATTTTGCAAAGTAAGCAAGTTGTTATAAAATATTCGTTTGGTCGGAGAATATTCTTTTTGTCGAGGAATATTCGTACGACGGCACAATCATTGGTGGACCCCACAACGGAATTATTGTCGGATTGAGAAAACGACAAAAATATTTTAAATAACGGCTGAAGTGTTACCGTTAAAACCGTTAAAACTGTTGAACTACTCGGTAGTAAAAGTACAGTAATACGCGTGGTTGCATAGTAGCACACGGTATTGATTATTGATGCTTACGTGAGAAGTCACTCAGCTATACTCAATTATTGCTATAGTAATTGCTGCATCATATCTCTTAAATTATTGTCATAGTATCATCTGTATAATATGTTATATTATTGAGACGTTGTGGTAAGTTTGGTTATTTTATGGGGGGCCATATGTCATCATCTAAGAGTCTCTTCGTCAATAGTAATTACCGTCGTCAATAGTATTTACCTTGGTCAATAGTATTTACCTTGGTCAATAGTAATTACCTTCGTCAATAGTATTTACCTTGGTCAATAGTAATTACTTTCGTCAATAGTAGTTGTCCCTTCAATATTACCAAGAGTCATTTGACCCTTCGTTAAGACCAAGAGTCATTTGACCCTTCGTTAAGACCAAGAGCCACCCTCAGTTTTTCTATAAATAGAGGCCTAGGGCTTCATTATTTTTCACGAATTCATTCAAGCTATAGAGAGAGAAAGTATAGAGAGAATAAGAGAGAGAGAGACTAAAAGTATTCTGCTACATCACTTTTCCAATATCCAGTTCTTTTAAGGTAGGGAATATTATTTCTTTTATATTCATGAAGAGAACTTCTGTTATTCCATTTGTTATTATTCTGTTGGAATAACCAGTATACGCGGTCTACCCTATACTTGGTGACATTCTTCTATTATTCTGTTGGAACATCCTGTCTGTGTGTTTTACACCGGACCTGGTTCCGTTTATTATTCTGTTGGAACATCCTGTCTGTGTGTTTTACACCGGACCTGGTTCCGTTTTATTATTATTCTGTTGGAATATCCTGTCTGTGTGTTTTACACCGGACCTGGTTCCATTATTTATTATTCTGTCGGAATATCCTGTCTGTGCGTTTACGCCGGACCTGGTTCCATTATTTATTATTCTGTTGGAATAACCTGTCTGTGCGGTCTATCGCATGCATGGTGATTTCTTTTGTTATTCCATTCTTTATTGTACTCAGTTGGTTAAGTTTTGACTTCTATACTCCATGAAATTGGTGGAATATCCTTGATAGTTGCGTTTCATCCAGTATCTTTTCAAGAAAATATTCTTCTAAGCATTCTTGAATTTTACTCCACAATGCAGTATCATGTTGACAATTTGGACATTCCTGGATAAATTAATTCTTGAACTTGTTTTATTGAATTCTTATATCATTGTCATCATCCTCATGTTTATAAAATGTTGAAAGTCATCTGTGGCCTGTATTGCATAGATGGACTTGGTATGATTATGACCAGGGATTATTCGGTATAATCATGACCGTAATGTTACAAATGATGTGGTAAAAGTCCTCATTGGCCCGTAGTGCATTGATGGACAGTTGTTGGCATGATCATGACCATTAATGAATACACGAATATCCTTGGCCGTAGTGCAGGGGTGATTCGATGATGTGGATTATTTTATTAAGCTGAGTCTCAGCGATTACAGTGTTGAAAAACTTTTTAAATTATAAAAGATAGTAGAGTTTATTTTCTACTTGACTCTTTTAATGGATTGCTTGTTCCGCTACAGTTAAACTTGATGTCTATTATATTTTATCAGTTTAACATTGTTGAAGGCTAATGATAATTTATTCTGCATTATCTTAGTCATAATATTTCTTACTGGGCTAGTTGAGCTCACCCTTTCTTTCACTGTTCTCTTCAGGAAATGAGAACGTAGCTGGGACAAGTCGGGGTACGGAGTGATGGTCCGAATGATAGTATTAGTTAGTAGTCCTCACTATTCTATGTAATGGTGTGTTAATAAATGTAATGAGGACTCCTTTTGAGTATGAATACTCTCTAGAAGATAATATTTGTATTCAAACTCACAGTTTATGTTTTGTCGTATTGTACACGACAGATGTAATAATCAGTTGTATTTGTATTCTGTACTATGTATCTGACGACCCAAGATGGGTGATGTATACCTAATTTTGGGGCGTCACATTATCTTAGTCATAATGTTCTTTACTGGGCTAGTTGAGCTCACCCTTTTCCTTTTTGTTCCATTTTTCTCAGGAGGCGAGAATGTAGCGAGTACTAGTCGGGGTATGGAATGATGGTTCTAGAAGTTACTTTAGTAGTCCTCACCATTTTTGTGAAATAATGTATCAATAATTGTAATGAGGACTTATTTGAGTGTGTATATTGTCTAAATGACAATATTTGTATTTAAACTCACAGTTCTTGTGTTGTAATAATAAAGATGTAGTTGTTTCTGTACCATGTATTTTGGCGACTCAGAATGGGTGTTGTATACCTATTTTGGGGGCGTCACAATTTGTATCTTTCTTTTATTTATATAATAGAAATTCTCTTTTTAATTATTGTTCTTATTTCGTGCAAATAGTAGTACTAATATTATTTATTTTTGTTTTTAATTCCATGGCTAGCTAAATTTCTAACATCTAGGATTATAATGAAACTAAGTATTTCATAATAATATTTTCTTTCCGTTGCAAAATTAATGCCTAATTATTTTCGCCTTCATATTTTCCTCCGCATAAATTGCATATGATTTTTATATTGATTGCGAGGTTTTGATAAGTTATAGTTAATCTGTGAATTTTTCATAGCTTATGCTTGCCCATATTAATTATATGAATCATTATTTTTAAAGGGAAGGGAGAATAATTTGGGAATTGATTTAGGAAATAAAAAATTATTTATTATGTTAATATTTGGTGGATTCTGAGTCCTAGGTATCTTTTCTCATTAATAGTTTCCGTTATTAATTAGTAGTTTGAATAATTTAGTTAATAAATTTTCTCCACCATATTTATTTCTAATTCGCCTAAAATATTAATTAAGAATATATTAAAGAATTAATCTAGTCTCTGTGGGTTCGACCTGTACTTGCCAGTTCTTCAATTTGACACTGTGCACTTGCAGTTACATATTTTTATCACATCAGTGGTGGAACAAAACCTTCATGATTAAGATGATGTTTGTATGTGTCTGAATACCTCTTAATTTACGTGTCTCTGATTCGGTTAAAAGCAAATCTATGATTCGGTTTATTTAAAATTTATAGATAAAAATAGTCTCAATAAATATTATATTATTTCAATTTTAAATTTTAAGATCATTCAAATAACAGTTTTAAATAACTCAGAGGTTTAAAATAGTAAAATAGTGTCATTCAAATATTTTACACTTTATAGCTATCAAACAGTTTTTTTAAATTCAAATGTTATTTCGTTTGGATAATTTAATTTAATAAAATGTATTAACCATTTAGGTCTAAATTACTTAATTTTATCAAACACCGTATAAGTAATATAAAAGTACCGATACACTTGCACACCGGTATAATTCATTTTTATTGATATAAAAGTCAAAAGTTTGATTTTTATTGTCTAAAAACAGCAACAGAAGTGTATCCCATCTTCCTCCTAAATCTCTCTCCCCTTAAGTGAGGATTAATTATTCTAATAAATTAAAACATTCAAGAAATAAATAAATTATTCTAATAGATTAAGACATTTAAAAATAATGAAAGTAAACTATATGATGACTATGTATTAGAATATTAATTTGTTAAAACTTCTTTCTTTTTGTTGTCCCTATCAATTTAGGACAAAATTAGGTGAAATTTTGGACTTTAGTCAGGATATGGTCTTTATCAACTTGGTTTGTTATATAGGAAAGTGGTTAGTATGAAGTTTATTTTGGTGGAAGTTGGTCAATTGACCAATAGAATATGTGTGTCAGTGTTCTATTGGCCAATTGACCAACTTATTAAAAAAATAATTTCATGCTAACCGGATCCGTTGTATAGTACTACTTTCCTCCTAAAAAAGATGACAAAAAGACAACTTATACATAAATTAAGGTAGTTAAAAATGAAAGAGAGACTATAATTTGGGGCTGTGTTGATTAGCACTTATTAGGTTTGAAGGACTACAAATAGACATGGCAAACGGCCAGGCCGGGCCAAAATGGCCCGAATTTTGGTGGGCTGAAAATATGAGGCCCGTGGCCCAACGCGGACTTCTCCCTTTAATTTTTTTTTTTACAAACTCTTTGCTACACCAGAAATAGTAATAATTATAAATATTAAAAATAATAAAATAATTAATAATAAACAATAATACAAACAGACACGATTAATTAATTACCTACATTAACTATATTTCTCAATCAATTAAAATTTTAATAGTATTATAAATTAGTATTATTAATTAATTACCTACATTAACTACATATTATAATTATAGTTTTCAATTATAGTTAAAATATATTGAAGATTGTATTAAAAACAAATAATTATTGTAACTCAATTGGTTTGAACTCTTATTTATTTGCTTTTGACAGATCTAACTACAAATCTTAATCGCTAAATCATTCAGCCTATTTGATTTGAATATAATAAGGTCTGAGCAATGAAAGTGGTCTCGACCATTTGACTTCAAATTTCTGACTGAATCGGTAAGTTCAGCCAGAAATTTACCGATTCAGCCAGAAATTTATATTATCTTTTACTTAAATACCATCACACAACATAGAAAATTACATTTAATATCCCTTTATGGCTTTCTCCGCCACTCGCGCCTTCTCTTTCAATTTCAAAAAAATCCAAATCTCGCCAGAAAACTTACTCGCAGATCGGTCTACATCTATGTATAATCTTAAGAATTAAAGTAAATTTGTCCCAAATTTCATCGAATATCCAACTTTTAGCCGACAAACTCCATTAATCTGAGTTTGAAACTCACTGGGTTTTGTAAATCGGTGCCGAAAAACATCCAAATCACAGTATGAAAAAACCAGTCACGACAAAGAAGGAAGCAAGGATTTAGCCCAAATTTCTTCCAACCATAAGCAGAAAACAATTGATGATATGAACAATATCCTATATATATATATATATATATATATATATATATATTGAAGGTTTTCGCACTTTTATTATTATGTTGACGTAAGTGGGAGAATCATCGGAAGTTTTAAATAGAGAATCCGACCGAACAGAAATGGAATTAATTGAAGGAGAGAGAGAGAGAGAGAGAGAGAGAATGATAACTGGATGGATTTTGTATGAGAATGTAGAGGGTCCTTTACGGGTATATTTTTGTTCTTGATGGGGTTATGTAAACCATTTGATTGAAATGGTAAGAATTTATTTATATATTTTTTTAAATTGGTAATAAGAATTCAATTGCTATATATTTACTCATTACATTTTTATTTTCTAAAAAATATTGTATTTAACTTTTTTTAATACATCTTAACAAAATTATATACTTGTTCATAACTTAGAGGAGTTAAATAGTAAAAAATTGTTATTCAGATGTTTGAAACGTATCAATTATCAAACAATTTTTTTTATTCAATATTTAGTTTCATTTAGCTCATTTAAATTGTTTAAACATTTAGAACTATTTCATTCAGTTTTATTAAACAGTCTTTTAGTCATTCTTTTGGAGACAGAAGAAATATTAGTTTAATTGTTTTTTTTTCTTTTACAGGGTTTCTTTACCCTTTAAGGGGGTTTTATTCCTCCTAATTAATTTTTTTTTTTTAAATTTATGGAACCTCATTTTCTCATTGGACATTTTGTTTTTAGATTTATGATCTTTTGGTGGAGGAGATTTGATTTGAGTTAGTCGATAAATACACATCTATTCAGGTTTAGGTGTGGAGTTTTCACGAGGACCTTTTTTTATATTTTATTTTGTCTATTTTTTAGAAATATATATGCTCTCGAGTTTTGAATTTCAATTTGAGATGAAAGAATGTATCACCGCGACTCTATTCATTAGTGAAAATTATTCCCTATTCTTATTTTAGAGTTTTGTCAAAAAAAAATAGAGAGGGAAAAAAAGTAATATGTGGATTATTTTATTTAAATTATTAATGAAATTTGTTGATTTATTTCATTATTTTAAAAAAGAAAAAAATTAAAATACGGGTAACAATATTTATGCCTGTTTAGTGCATATATAATTTTCATTTTTAATATAAAAATAACAAAAGCTATTAACCGTACTAGATTTTTTTTTTAAATTTCATTTTTAATAATTAATTAAATTAATAATTATATTTCTTAATCTATATTCCATTCAAACTTGATAACCCAATTGAATATTAACCCATCCCAAAATATCAAATCGACCGAGACACTCGCCATTTCCTTCATTTCCATTTCACATTTTCACCCCCAAATTTTCTTCTCAGAAACGAACCCCAAAACAAAAGATCAAGAAGACCTCCATGAATTTTTAATGAACAATGGATGAAACACAAATGAACAAAACCCATGAAATTAGCTCCAATTTCTCGGAGAATTCAAGCCCAAATCCTACTCTTCCTGAAGAAATTATATCCGAGATGCTCTCTAGGCTCCCCGTCAAGTCTCTCTTGAAATTCAGGTCTGTATCAAAGTCATGGCTCTCTTTGATTTCTAGTACTCAATTCATCAAAACCCACCTCACTAAATCAATTGGAGACACTAAATTTACCCATCATAGACTCATTTTCAGCTCTATACGTCCTCACTTTAACCTCAAGAGTTGTTCTATGTACTCTCTGTTTAATGAGCCCAATACTGACGCTATTGAGCTTGATTATCCTATGCAAACTCCACATAATTTAGTTGTGGTGGTGGATTCTTGTAATGGGTTGGTTTGTTTAGTTTCTGAGGAAGATTCTATATTTTTGTGGAACCCATCTACTAGAGAAGATTGCGTATCGCGGATATTAATAAGGGATTTGGGTATTATCCGGTATATGGGTTTGGTTATGATGAATGTAGTGATGATTTTAAAGTAGTTGGGATCTTTTGTGTCTTTTGTAATGCGGCGAGTGATTGTGAATTTAAGGTGAAGGTTTATAGCTCAAAGGCTGATTGTTGGAGAATGATTGAGGATTTTCCTTTTGGTTTTCCGTTGGATGAATATGGTAAGTTTGCAAATGGAGCTCTTCATTGGGCTGCTAGTCGCGATAGTTCATTAACAAACTCATTTTGGTAAGATTCAAAAGGGAAGATCAATCCCAAAGTTGTTTAGACTTTAGGACAAAAAAAGAGTAAAGGAAACGAGAGGAGAGTTGTGTATCCATGTTTTTTAAGAGGAATTTGTTGGAATGACTACATCCCATGATTGGCCATCACCCAACAACCACAAGCTGCGTCCCGCCTAGTTTCTTTGATGCTAAATTTTCTCTTATTCTGGCTGAAGAGGAATTTGTATAACTTCCTTGTGGGCATGGGCATCCTTTTTGTTTGTCCCGTGGTCTATCTATAATCTTATTGTTCGCCACCCCCCTATTTGTGGCAACTGTAGTAAATACTTATTTTACATATTTGTGAAAAGAGAATTCGGAGATTGTGTTCTTTGTGGATGTATCACTGCATTTATGGATCAGCGTTTAAATGGATTCAACTCCTAGACAAATACCTCCATCACCAGGCACCTGCATTTGAGATCATCTGGGATTTTGTAAACCATTTACTTGACATCAAAGAAAGCTCGATTTAAATGAAAATTTTCATGAAAATATACTTTCAACAACTTTTAATTTATATATGTACTTTTAAACCTTAGATGGGAAAGCTTTGGTATTGTCAATGGAGAAAAAATTTGTTCCAAAATGTTTGTCGTTTACAACTTTCGAAAAGAATAAATTATTTACTTTCCTATATTACTCCTATCTTCTCTCATTGTTCCAAGAAATTCTCTCTTGTATTAATAGTTTTCAATTTCTCATAAAGGGGTAGTGATGGAATTTCAAACAATTTTTAATTGGTAAATGACAATTTCTTAATCTTTGTGCAAAAACCTTAAACGACAATCTTTTAGGAACGGAGGTAGTAATATTTTTAGAGCATCCATAACTACCTTAAATCTGATCAAATTGTATCTGATGTGTAGAAATGTAGTTGATGTATGATTATTGTCCTTGAATTTATTAGAATATTGGAAAGTACAACTAATTCCATCATCTTTATAGGTTTGATCAGCTATCCATTCTACCTTTCAACTATAAATACTCTCTCTCTCCTGCTCCTCACATAAAAGAGTGGCTACAAACCATATTCCTGCCTGCCATATTTTGAAATGGTTATTGTCTTTGCTCATGTGGCATTGCATTTACTGTCGGAGAAAGAGAAGAAGGATCTGATTCAGTTAGTGAATACAATGGTTTCCTATTCCATAACATATAAGAACATAAAATCCGATCATTTACCCAGTAACCTGAGAGAAGAAGTTGCTGTTGATACTTCAGTGCTTTCATTTGATCCCCCGGTTGGTGACCTTATAAACTTTAAGGTAATTGTTTTTGGTTTAGCTGATCATATTTGAATTATAGTATATTATCTTCCTAAATCCTTTCCTTTATGTTAATCAGGGATTCAGATCTAGTCATTTTGTTCTGGCTTTAGCTGTGAAGCAGGTCTTGGTTCACGAGGTAAGTGATGCAAATCTTTATTAATTCATATTTGCTTTGAGGATTTAGTTGGCCGTTTATTTTGACAGTAGGTGTGGGCGTAGAAAATTATTATGTAGTTATTTTACTTGCACTTGTTTTCTCTTGTTATAATGCATCGTTGATGTGTATAATTATACCTCCTTTACATACTAAAACAAAGTCGCAACTCAAATTTCTTGGACATATTTAGGATGAGTGAATAACAAGCATTTTATGCGTTAAGTTAATAAGTATGAAAATGTATTGGATCATGATACAGACACATTGAACTTGTTATGTTTGTGCTTCTTCATAATCTGCATTGCAGGTATATTTCGATGTTCTAAGACAGTGATTACTGATACATTATAAGCTACGCCAGCAACGGTATCCCATACTATAACATGTGGTTTTCTTTGGATGCCCACCAAAAGGCCATCTTGGTTTGGATATTATTTGCTTATGTGAATGAGAAATTATCCTGTAAGTCATAAGTACGTACAACTATTAGATTAGGTTGTAGGGTATGCCTGTAAACGGATATTTTCGGATGCGGATACAGGTATATCCGTATCCGAAATAAAAATCTAATATCTGTATTCGTATCCGATGGATAATATTTGAAATTCGAATATTATCCATTTTGTACAATATAATGTGGACAAATATATCAAATATCTACGTATTCGTATTCATATCCGCATCTGTTCAAAATAAAAATTTAAAAGTTTCCATTTTTTTCAAAACTTCTTGCACAATGTTAAATTAATAAAAAAAAGACTACTTAATCAAATAAAATTGGAATTGATATACAATCAACCAAATAAAATAATAAAACTAGATATAATATTCATGTCATTTTTTTATATCGTATATCATAAAATAGTCATAAAAAGATGTATAATTAATTGATGTTAATACTTTGTTATATTGTATACCACTATTAAATGAGAGATTTATACATCTGTATGTGTATGTATTGATATTACGGAGATGTATACGGATATGAACTGTATTTGTATACGCTTTGAACAAATACGAATACGGATAATATTCACTTTGATACGGATACGAATAATATCCGCTTTGACACGAATATGGATACGAATTTTCGAAGCGAATATTAGATATTTCGGGACTCCATTTACAGCCTATTGTAGGGTGGCAGTGCTGTGTAGTGAGTGAAACTCTTTAAGTACTATGGTCTTTTAATGTTAATTGTGCATTGTCTGTATTTTTCTTCTCAACGATTGTGTTGATGCACAAACGTTGTAAGTGCATAAATAAGCAAACAATGTAGCACTAACTGGGCTGAGAAAATAAAAGAGTATAGGTATAAAAATTTCAGAGTGTTTAGGGGAAAAGATAGCAAATTATAGTCGATGTTTGAATATTCAATTCACCAAAGTAATAAAGCTCTATAACACGAAACCTGATACAGAGGCAAGCAAAAAATTGAATATAGTAATATTAGCAGTCAAGTCCTACCAAAATATGTAAACCCAAATACGACAGCATTTTGGTTAATTGAGCCTGCACTTGCGCATATGCTGTTCATAGACATTGAATAATGTTGTACGTTGAGCCCTTCATGATCCTCCTTGTCGATCCTCTTATCTGGCGGCATTATGATTTGTGTTTAGATCTGCTGATGTAGTTGGTAGAAGTTGACATAGGAACTGTTTCTCCCTCTCTTTTGTCTTTTTTTCTGAAGAAGAAAACAATTGTCGCCCCCAGCAGTTATATCTCCTTTTTTTGTAATTTCTTCGTATATGTTTGGTTTATTTGTGTGCCACTATGTGAACTCAGTTTTTAACACGTAACTGATATTTCTGTGCACCGACAACACTAAAGGTGGAAAAGCAAAAAATTCTGCAAGCTGGTATGAATAGATCTATGCATCTAACTGATGTGTGCAAGGCGAATGAAGCTTTGGCAAGGGATAAAAATGGTAGAACTCTATCATCGAAATCTGATTTTGCATCTGCCAAGAAGATGATAAATCCGTCGACCCCTAGGAGGCAATGTGAAATGACAGCTCCTCCAGACTCATCGACCTCAGCATCTTGTAAAAAAACCACAAATGAAGTGAAGCTAAGATCTACTGGAGATACAAAGAAGCCTTCTAGAGGATCCTACAATTTCTTTGAAAGGTATAATCAGGATTAATTCTTCATTGAATATGCAAGAATCAAGATATTCTCGATGACACTATAATTACTTGATGAATAATGTTTGTGTAGTATATATAATTTGTAAAGTGTTGTTTTAAATATTTTTTTACAAGTCATTGCTTTTAGCTCATGATGATTACGTTAAACCAGGTTTAGAAAGGTGAGCAGCAATGCTTCTCAAAGTACAGACACTGTTGTTGTACAAATTCCAGCGACAATGGAGAGAGACTCACGTCCTATACTTTTCAAATTTAATGAGGTACGCAATTATTATTATTATAAGAAACAAAAGAACAACATTATATGCATCATATAGTTAGTTTTTAGGCATCAAG
Source organism: Panax notoginseng (assembly GCA_016801055.1). Lineage (NCBI taxonomy): Eukaryota > Viridiplantae > Streptophyta > Magnoliopsida > Apiales > Araliaceae > Panax > Panax notoginseng. The sequence continues at coordinate 33,292,149 of CM029022.1, forward strand.
CAGTACTAGCCTGGAATTTCCAGACGCATCTGGAATGTAGCTGTGAACATGTAAAACGTTGATAACATTTTGTCCGTGCAGGGATTCACAAATGCAGTTAAAAGGCCTGTGCGAATGCGAGAGTTTCTATCATGATTTAGGTTCGACAATTTTTGAAGGTGCGGTTTTCAGTTGTCACAAGATACTTGCTATATAGTTTTCCTCAAGTTTGCTAGACAAATCATGTAATATTCTAAGTGCCTTCTCACTTTCAATATGGTAATATATAAGGTTCTCTTCAATGGTTGTGTCAAAAAATTACACCAAGCAATGATATGATATGCAACGGTACAAGAAAATGCTCTTCTAATTTTACCAACCAACCAACTTAATCCCCACAAATTTTACCAACCAAGTAGTGACCATCATCAAATCAAGCCCGATAATCTATCAGCTCAGTCTTGTATGTACCAGTTTTTGATTTTCATTCTCCATCCTTACTTCCTCTGAGAATTTCTCTAAAGAGAAAACCATTCCAACTTGATCCCCACAAAGACATTTATATTTATGTATGTATATAGTTTTGATTTTATATGTTTGCATAGATATCTGTTCATATTAGATGTCTGTTTATATATGTTTATTTGTAACCGCTTAAAAGATTAGTTAGTTCATAGTCCGTCTATCCCTGCTTTGGTGTCTAAATACTTGGATTATCTTATTTTAACGGAAGTGGTTAGTATGAAGTTTATTTTGAGGTAAGTTGGTCAATTGACCAATAGAATACTGACACGCAGGCGAGATTGTATGTGTGTCAGTATTTTATTGGCCAATTGACCAACTTACCAAAAAAATAACTTCATGCTCTTATGAAACTTATGTTTGTGTGTTTATAAAATAAAAATAATGCAATTTATAAATTGACAGTAATATATAGCTAAAGTTGGTCATATGAGGTTAACCAATAAAAAAATCCATGACTTTCATTATGTATTTATACTTAAAAAAATAAAAATAGTATACTTGAATTTTTCCACATTTATGACTTTTATTTATTTTATAAAGATAGAGGGAGAAGAAAACAAAAACACCATCCTTGGAACCGTGTCACTGTTATCATTCTCTTATTCCTACTCTTGCTCTTCCATTCCCACCCTTTTATTCCTATTTTTACTCTTTCATTCTTTCACAACTTCTTTTACTTTTATTCTTATGTTGCGTTTGGATTAAAAAAATATAATAGAAGATGGAATCAAATAATTTTAAAACATTTTAAGTATATGTTTGGTTGTTAGTGGTAGTGGATGTTATCATATAATGACAAAATTATCATATATATTCGTTCTATTAAAATGAATTTTATTTCACATTATCTATATGGAATAAAAAAAATAAAGAGATGCAATGAATTTTTTTTCTATTTGAATGATTTATCCTTCAAAATGATCATCACGTAATGTGTCAGATAAATAGTAAATATATATTCTCATTTTTAAGTAAAATAAGTGTAATAGTAAATATATATTCTAATTTTTAAGTAAAATAACAAATTCAATTTATAATTATATTTATTATAAAATTAGTTATTATGTGAAGACTCGAATTCGAGCTTGAATTTGAAATTCGTCAGTAGTTTAAATATAATTCGATTCGAGTCGGATCAAATTCGAGTCAAGTCGAATATGCGTAGAATTTTTTAAATATAATTCGAATTCGAATACGAATTTATTATTTCAAGTTGAATTCTGTTCGCTTCGGTTCAACTCGTTTAGACCTTTAACTGTATTAAATGCATGTTATGCATCATAATTTTAAAATAAATGTTACCATATGAATTGACTTGCTAAAATATTTTGGGTTCTTCCAAAAGTAGAGAGATTTGTAAAGGGAAAAAATGTTTATATGAAGCTCTCACATTCCCAAAATTATCCTTTAATAAAAGCACAACAAAACAAATATTATGCAACTTATACATTAAGAGAGTCTTATTTTCACATGAATTTTTGATTTTGATATTTCTACATGATTCCCTCTCATATGAAAGTAAGACTCACTTTCTTCTCACGTGAGAGAATACGGCATAAAACATATTACTAACCTAATTTCATTCTTTTCCTTGCAACTCTCAAACAAACAGGTCAAAAATTTATTCAATTTTTCTAACATAAAATCACGAACAACATAATTAATGAAAAACTAACAACTCTTTAATCCTTTAATTTATTTTTCCTTCAAAACTCATACACAAGGCTCAATAATTTATGCACCCTCTTTAGGCCTAAACTCAATGCCCTCAACTAGAAGCCCACTCTTAGCATGAAGCCGTTCAATCTCCATAATCCTCGTCTCAAGCTCACCATCATCTCCTCCATCATTAATAAATTCCCCTGTTTTGATCTCCATCCACCCGTCCTTCCTATTACGACGAAATTCAACATTCTGATTATTAAGCACACTCTTTCGTGGCTGGATACAAACGGTGTTGCATTCAACCCATGGAAAATCATCTCTTTCGTTATCAAATCTGATGGATGTCCTGGCAAAAACAAGCCCGTAAGACCTGTTTGCTAATTTGTATACGAGATATGTTTCGTAAATTGTCTTAGGAGAGAGAATTTGAGTGTTGATCCTGCCTTGAATATCGAGCCAAAAGACGGATAAAAGTTCAGCAACTTCTGAGAATCTGGAGTGAATATGGGGTGCCCATCTCCAGTAAAGTGAATTGCCTCCCCATGTGATTGAAAGTTGCCTCGCTCCAAGCATGTAACACTTCTTGCCACTCTTTTTGTCTAGATAAAAACTCTATTTAAAAAAATAAATAAATCAATAGTCATACTATCGTAGAATATATGTAAAAGGATTTACTATATAGATGTTTGTTCTAAGATTTAACCTCAATGTAAAGATTTATATAGATGTTTGTTCTAAGATTTGACTGCAAACCATGATCAGGACTGGATAAAATTAATATTTATTTCGTATTACTCCTCCAATTAATTTAATATATTTAATTTGCATGAAAAGAATATACTTATACCGTTAATGCATCCAACTTAAAATCAATTGATACCAAATAGAGAGGCTTCCCAACATAGAGACATGGCATCGAATAATGTGCAAAATCTGAGATGTGCAATGTTAGGCCACATGAATATGAATTGGGAATAACGAATTTAGCTTTGATACCATATTAAAACATCTAACTTAGTAAACGTGTGCGCCAAATTGCGTAGTAAACGTGGTAAGGTGGCCTAGGAATAGACAATAGTTATACCCGAGTTGGTCCACTAACCATCAAATTCTATGGTTATGGTAGTAATTAGCATGAAGTTAACTTTGTCAATTAACTAATACAATGTCGACACGCAGGCCAGGAGATAATCTCTCTCTCTGCGTGTCAGCGTAAACTTACTATAAAATTGACTTTTGATAACCGGATCCAAATTTTACCTATTGTTAAGTGATTGAGGTTCAAACAACTGATTCACCCTCCAATAACCCTTTCTATAAAGATATTCATCCCAAAACCATATGTAAGATATTCACTAACTAGGATTTATTGCGAAAGTTCCTTGATGATTTTTTGATTGTCAATTACGTAGATAAGTATTACTTGATATTTATTTTGAAAAAGTGTGTAATAAGTGGTGCCTTCCTTCCTATAATTCATATCAATCCCAATAATCTCATATATTGATAAGTTTTACAATTATAATTCAGTATATAAATTTATCTCAATATATAACAAGACTATTTCCTAAATCAATCGCTATACATATCTATTTCATCCATCATACAAATTATAATATTTTAATTGTTGGCAAAAAGGGAGATTACCCTATTGTAGTTGTCTACTTTTAAACATTTGACAACTGAACTTTAAAAATTTGATTTTAACCAATCAAACTAATTAAAATTTCTAAATTAAGTCGTTTTGTTAAATTTATGTAACGACCGTCAAATTGATTCATTGATTCACAGGTTTTCATATGTGGTACAAAAAAATAAGTAATAATTAAAAAAAGAAAGAAAAAGAAGAAGAAGAAGAAGAAGAAGAGAAATGAGGTGAAAGATTAAGAATGACGAATAGATATTTTTGTAATGAATTTTGTTCAGTTTTGGCTAGTGGGCTTGGATACTATCTAGCTCTTTTCTTCATCAAATCAGGTCTATATCCCTTCTAATCAACTCCAAATTAATAATGTTATCAATTAATTGCATCAATCTATCCTTTAAACTTGATTATAGTGTGTTTAGTGCTCTTTGGGTTTAATGAAGATGAATGGTTTTGATTAAGAAGAAAAAGTAACCCAGATTAAGAAGAAAGTCAATTTTTTTTATTATTCTCTTAACATGTAACTAATGTTTTGATATATTATTTATTTATTCAGACTTTTAATTATTTTTTGACACATAATTATTGTTTTTATTTTTGTATTTAGTTTCAACCGTCAAATTACAAATTTTTAAATAATTTAATGGCTGATTGCATATTTTTAAAGTTCAGTTGTCAAATGCTTAAAAGTAGGTAATCCCCCTTTTTGCCTTTTAAGTTTTTTTGTCAAATGCATAGCCCTTACTTCTTCAAAATATTATGCATAGCAAAACACAATTGTTTTGGAACAGAAAACAGTAAATTTGAGTTAATTATTTTATAATCTTTCCTATAGAATAGAACTAATGAGTGTCGCTTAAAAGTGTTAAAAGTATTATTAAAACAATTATAAAAGTGTTGTTTTCTTCTAACAACCTAAATTTAGTTTGGCAATATCAACGGACATAATTTACGGCGAAAAAACTCCAAAACTCAGGTGTAATGAAATTATACACAAAATAAGGAAGGAAAAGTAAGGACAAAAATACTACCGACGGGAGGACAGAAAGAGTTAATTGAACAATATAGAGAAATTTGCATAAATTTGGATAAATTACCAAATTGCCATCATCAAGGAGGATAGGAGAGTCGCATAGAAGGAAATAGAGTTGCTTTTTGGTGACGTAGTTCACTGGAGAGACCGATCTGGCGATGATATCGAGGTAATCGGACGGCAGGAATCTGTCCCAGATACCGTCCGAATCGGCCGCCGTTCTGAAACCCCGTGAGATGGACGATGCTCTGCACGCATCCCAAGGCGAGGTAAGAGATAGAATCTCCGATAAGCATCCCTCCGGCAATTCGGAGAAACTGGTAGAAGTTGATCCGGCATGTCCTTGTTCTGTCTCCATGTTTATCGCTTTCAAGCTCTTGGCGGTGAATACTATTTCCCTTTTGTAGTTGAGTTTTAATTAATACAGTAAAAACGGTGAGGTGGTCGTTTTATAGTTATTATTTTTACAATTGTTATTAATATTATTATTAATAATATTATTATTATCATTCGTGGGCTAAGTTGATTTGTTTTAAGGTTACGTTTGTTTATAAGAATAGGAATATTAATACCAAGTTTAATAATTTTTTATTATAATTATAATTTTGGGATTGTTTTAGGATTAATAATATTAAGATTATAATTTTATGAATTATAAATTTGAAATTATAATTTTTACAAACAAATATAGTATAAAAGTATTATTAATTACTATTATTGCTATAATGGTGGTTGATAGACACGTAATTCATACATTTAATTATCCCTAATTTTGTCCTTTTAATTATATTAGTTTATTAAATTAATATATTTTATTTTATTTTGTAGGATTTAATATTTGTTGCAATAAAGTCAAAATCTTGGTGATCAAGGGATATTTAATGCTTTTATTCATATAAGGAATATCCGAGAAGAATCCTACAAGGAGTAGGAAAGAGGTTGAACAATCTTGGTGTGCAAGTCAAACCCAATAAGAGAAGAAAAGTATATCTAGAAGATCTTTTTGAGAAGTTGATTGGGGACAAAATTGTCCAAGTTCAATTAGGGTTTCAAGTTATTTTCCTTATAAATAGGCTTCTTCAAAGGCACCACTTATTATTTTCTTTTTCTTAGTTTTTCACTAGGGTAGAAGTGAGTAACATATTTAGAGTTTGTTTTTTCTCTTATTCCAATCACGTGTGAAACTACTGTCAGGGAGTATTTATATCTTTCTTTTATTTATATAATAGAAATTCTCTTTTTAATTATTGTTCTTATTTCATGCAAATAGTAGTACTAATATTATTTATTTTTATTTTTAATTCCATGGCTAGCTAAATTTCTAACACCTAGGATTATAATGAAACTAAGTATTTCATAATAATATTTTCTTTCCGTTGCAAAATTAATGCCTAATTATTTTCGCCTTCATATTTTTCTCCGCATAAATTGCATATGATTTTTATATTGATTGCGAGGTTTTGATAAGTTATAGTTAATCTGTGAATTTTTCATAGCTTATGCTTGCCCATATTAATTATATGAATCAGTATTTATATCTTTCTCATTAATAGTTTTCGTTATTAATTAGTAGTTTGAATAATTTAGTTAATAAACTTTCTCCACCATATTTATTTTTAATTCGCCTAAAATATTAATTAAGGATATATTAAAGAATTAATCTAGTCTCTGTGGGTTCGACCTGTACTTGCCAGTTCTTCAATTTGACACTGTGCACTTGCAGTTACATATTTTTATCACATCAGTGGTGGAACAAAACCTTCATGATTAAGATGATGTTTGTATGTGTCTGAATACCTCTTAATTTACGTGTCTCTGATTCGGTTAAAAGCAAATCTATGATTCGGTTTATTTAAAATTTATAGATAAAAATAGTCTCAATAAATATTATATTGTTTCAATTTTAAATTTTAAGATCATTCAAATAACAGTTTTAAATAACTCAGAGGTTTAAAATAGTAAAATAGTGTCATTCAAATATTTTACACTTTATAGCTATCAAACAGTTTTTTTAAATTCAAATGTTATTTCGTTTGGATAATTTAATTTAATAAAATGTATTAACCATTTAGGTCTAAATTACTTAATTTTATCAAACACCGTATAAGTAATATAAAAGTACCGATACACTTGCACACCGGTATAATTCATTTCTATTGATATAAAAGTCAAAAGTTTGATTTTTATTGTCTAAAAACAGCAACAGAAGTGTATCCCATCTTCCTCCTAAATCTCTCTCCCCTTAAGTGAGGATTAATTATTCTAATAAATTAAAACATTCAAGAAATAAATAAATTATTCTAATAGATTAAGACATTTAAAAATAATGAAAGTAAACTATATGATGACTATGTATTAGAATATTAATTTGTTAAAACTTCTTTCTTTTTGTTGTCCCTATCAATTTAGGACAAAATTAGGTGAAATTTTGGACTTTAGTCAGGATATGGTCTTTATCAACTTGGTTTGTTATATAGGAAAGTGGTTAGTATGAAGTTTATTTTGGTGGAAGTTGGTCAATTGACCAATAGAATATGTGACGCCCCCAAAATTAGGTATACATCACCCATCTTGGGTCGTCAGATACATAGTACAGAATACAAATACAACTTAATAATACAACTGTCGTGTACAATACGACAAAACATAAACTGTGAGTTTGAATACAAATATTATCTTCTAGAGAGTATTCATACTCAAAAGAAGTCCTCATTACATTTATTAACACACCATTACATAGAATAGTGAGGACTACTAATTAATACTATCATTCGGACCATCACTCCGTACCCCGACTTGTCCCAGCTACGTTCTCATTTCCTGAAGAGAACAGTGAAAGAAAGGGTGAGCTCAACTAGCCCAGTAAGAAATATTATGACTAAGATAATGCAGAATAAATTATCATTAGCCTTCAACAATGTTAAACTGATAAAATATAATAGACATCAAGTTTAACTGTAGCGGAACAAGGATTCCATTAAAAGAGTCAAGTAGAAAATAAACTCTACTATCTTTTATGATTTAAAAAGTTTTTCAACACTGTAATCGCTGAGACTCAGCTTAATAAAATAATCCACATCATCGAATCACCCCTGCACTACGGCCAAGGATATTCGTGTATTCATTAATGGTCATGATCATGCCAACAAATGTCCATCAATGCACTACGGCCAATGAGGACTTTTACCACATCATTTGTAACATTACGGTCATGATTATACCGAATAATCCCTGGTCATAATCATACCAAGTCCATCTATGCACTACAGGCCACAGATGACTTTCAACATTTTATAAACATGAGGATGATGACAATGATATAAGAATTCAATAAAACAAGTTCAAGAATTAATTTATCCAGGAATTAACAACGTCCAAATTGTCAACATGATACTGCATTGTGGAGTAAAATTCAAGAATGCTTAGAAGAATATTTTCTTGAAAAGATACTGGATGAAACGCAACTATCAAGGATATTCCACAAATTTCATGGAGTATAGAAGTCAAAACTTAACCAACTGAGTATAATAAAGAATGGAATAACAAAAGAAATCACCATGCATGCGATAGACCGCACAGACAGGTTATTCCAATAGAATAATAAATAATGGAACCAGGTCCGGCGTAAACGCACAGACAGGATATTCCTACAGAATAATAAATAATGGAACCAGGTCCGGTGTAAAACACACAGACAGGATATTCCAACAGAATAATAATAAAACGGAATCAGGTCCGGTGTAAAACACACAGACAGGATGTTCCAACAGAATAATAAACGGAACCAGGTCCGGTGTAAAACACACAGACAGGATGTTCCAACAGAATAATAAACGGAACCAGGTCCGGTGTAAAACACACAGACAGGATGTTCCAACAGAATAATAGAAGAATGTCACCAAGTATAGGGTAGACCGCGTATACTGGTTATTCCAACAGAATAATAACGAATGGAATAACAGAAGTTCTCTTCATGAATATAAAAGAAATAATATTCCCTACCTTAAAAGAACTGGATATTGGAAAAGTGATGTAGCAGAATACTTTTATTCTCTCTCTCTCTTATTCTCTCTATACTTTCTCTCTCTATAGCTTGAATGAATTCGTGAAAAATAATGAAGCCCTAGGCCTCTATTTATAGAAAAACTGAGGGTGGCTCTTGGTCTTAACGAAGGGTCAAATGACTCTTGGTCTTAACGAAGGGTCAAATGACTCTTGGTAATATTGAAGGGACAACTACTATTGACGAAAGTAATTACTATTGACCAAGGTAAATACTATTGACGAAGGTAATTACTATTGACCAAGGTAAATACTATTGACGAAGGTAATTACTATTGACCAAGGTAAATACTATTGACGAAGGTAATTACTATTGACGACGGTAATTACTATTGACGAAGAGACTCTTAGATGATGACATATGGCCCCCCATAAAATAACCAAACTTACCACAACGTCTCAATTATTGATTTAATAATATAACATATTATACAGATGATACTATGACAATAATTTAAGAGATATGATGCAGCAATTACTGTAGCAATAATTGAGTATAGCTGAGTGACTTCTCACGTAAGCATCAATAATCAATACCGTGTGCTACTATGCAACCACGCGTATTACTGTACTTTTACTACCGAGTAGTTCAACAGTTTTAACGGTTTTAACGGTAACACCTCAGCCGTTATTTTTATAGAAAGATAATTCTGTCGTTTTCTCAATCCGACAATAATTCCGTTGTGGGGTCCACCAATGATTGTGCCGTCGTACGAATATTCCCCGACAAAAAGAATATTCTCCGACCAAACGAATATTTTATAACAACTTGCTTACTTTGCAAAATTTATAAATATTACCCACAACTATAACATTATATCAAATTAACTCCATAATATTCAAAAATGATATTTATAGAAAATTCATCTTTATTTATAAAAATTGGGGTCTTACAACCTCCCCTTCTTATGAAATTTCGCCCTCGAAATTAGGGTACGTACCTGGTATGTCGAAGAGGTAAGGATACCTTGATTTCATTTCTGATTCTAACTCCCAAGTCATTTCCTCAACATCGTGGTTTCTCCACAAAACTTTAACTTGAGGTATAACCTTGGAGCGTAGAATATGTTCCTTCTTATCCAAGATTTGAACAGGAACTTCTTCATACGTCAAATCCTCCGCTATTTCGTCCGGTTCTAACTCAATAATGTGGTTCGGGTCTTCCACATATTTGCGTAACATTGATATGTGGAAAACGTTATGAACACGAGACATACTTGGCGGTAAAGCGAGTCTATAAGCCACAGTTCCTACTCGATCGAGGATTAAAAATGGACCGATGAATCGAGGATTTAGCTTTCCTCTCTTTCCAAATCTCGTAACTCCTTTCCATGGAGCAACACGTAAGAACACATGATCTCCTACATCAAATTTCACGTCCTTTCGATGAAGATCAGCATAACTCTTTTGTCGATCTTGTGAGGTTTTTATACGTTGTCGGATCGTTTGAATCTTTTCTGTAGTCATACGTACCAACTCCGGTCCCAACAACGTTGCTTCGCCCACCTCATCCCAGCATACTGGAGAACGACATTTTCTTCCATACAATGCTTCGAATGGAGCCATGCCAATACTTGCTTGATAACTGTTGTTGTAGGAAAACTCCACCAATGGTAAGAACTTGTCCCAACTTCCTTTGAAGTCAAAGACACAGAGTCTTAATAGATCTTCAAGAGTTTGAATAGTCCTCTCTGATTGTCCGTCCGTCTGAGGATGATATGCTGAACTAAATCGTAACTCCGTGCCCATAGCTTTTTGTAAACTAACCCAAAATCGTGAAGTGAATCTTGGGTCTCGATCAGAAATTATGGATACTGGCATACCATGCAGTCTTACAATCTCGTTTATGTACATACGAGCAAGACGTTCAAGTGTATAAGTTTCTCGTATCGGTAAGAAATGAGCAGACTTGGTCAATCTATCAACAATGACCCAAATCGCATCAATACCTTGAGAAACCCTAGGAAGACCGGTAACGAAATCCATGGTAATGTGCTCCCACTTCCATTCTGGAATTTCAAGTGGTTGCAATGGACCTTTTGGTACTTGATGCTCCGCTTTGACTCGTTGACAAGTTAGACACCTTGAGATAAACAACGCTATCTCTCTCTTCATATTGCTCCACCAAAATGTATGACGAAGATCATGATACATTTTGGTACTTCCAGGATGGATTGCAAACGGTGTGTTGTGCGCCTCCATCATGATTTCATACTTTAAATCAGGGTTGTTAGGAACACAAAGTCTGGAGTTGACTCGAAGTATTCCTTCCTCATCGATTCTTGCTTCCGGCATAACACCTTCTTGCACTTTCTTCCTCATACGCATCAGCTCCAGGTCTGTAGCTTGAGCAGCTTTAACTTTATCGATTAAAGTCGGTTCTACTCGTATATTCGCCATCATCACATGGGTCCCTGGAGTCTTCAACTCTATCTCCATCCTTTGCAAGTCACACAAAATGGGCCTTTGCGTTGTTAATATTGCACTTGTACCCGCATATGATCTTCTACTCAATGCGTCAGCTACCACGTTCGCTTTTCCAGGATGGTATTGAATGGTATGATCATAATCTTTCAACAGTTCAAGCCAACGTCGTTGTCGCATGTTGAGTTCCTTTTGAGTGAAGAAATATTTGAGGCTTTTATGATCCGTAAAGATCTCCACTTTCTCCCCATACAAGTAATGCCTCCAAATTTTAAGTGCAAAGACAACAGCTGCCAACTCTAGATCATGAGTAGGATAATTCCTCTCATATTCCTTGAGTTGTCTTGATGCATAGGCTATGACTTTTCCATGTTGCATGAGAACGCATCCCAACCCTTTGCTCGAAGCATCACTGTAGATGACAAATCCCTCCGAGCCAGATGGTATTGTTAGAACAGGTGCTGAAATGAGTCTCCTCTTGAGTTCTTGAAAACTCTGCTCACATTCTTCGCTCCAACCAAACTTTGTATCTTTCCGAGTCAGCTGAGTTAATGGAGTAGCGATTCGAGAAAATCCTTCCACGAATCTCCGATAATAACCAGCTAAACCAAGAAAGCTACGTACCTCGGTCACTGATTTAGGTTGCTCCCAGCTTTGAATAGCTTCAATCTTTGCCGGGTCAACCGATATTCCACGACTTGATACTACGTGCCCAAGGAATGCTACCTCTTCCAGCCAGAACTCGCATTTCTTCAACTTGGCATAAAGCTTGTATTCACGAAGCTTTTGGAGTACCAGCCTCAAGTGTTGCTCATGATCTTCACGGCTTTTGGAATAAATAAGGATGTCATCAATAAAGACGACCACAAAATGATCCAAATATTCCTTGAATACCCGGTTCATCATATCCATGAAGGCAGCAGGAGCATTAGTCAATCCAAAGGACATGACTAGGAATTCATAATGCCCGTACCGAGTTCTAAAAGCCGTCTTTGGAATATCCTCAGTTCTAACCTTCAGCTGATGATATCCAGAACGAAGATCGATCTTTGAAAAGAATTGTGCTCCTTGCAACTGGTCAAACAGGTCATCAATACGTGGCAATGGGTACCTGTTTTTGATGGTGACATGATTCAACTCCCGATAATCAATACAAAGTCGCATACTTCCATCTTTCTTCTTCACGAATAGAACAGGAGCTCCCCAAGGAGAAGTACTAGGACGAATAAAGCCAATGTCTAACAATTCCTGCAGTTGGATCTTTAACTCCTGAAGTTCAATAGGAGCCATTCGATATGGGGCTTTGGAAATGGGTTTTGTACCGGGTTCAAGATCGATACAAAATTCAATTTCACGCTCTGGGGGTAGGCCAGGAAGTTCTTCAGGGAATACGTCAGGGAATTTATTAACAATAGAAATATCATTCAAAACTGACGTATTTTTGTTTAGATCTGTGACATGAGCTAAGAAAGCTTGACATCCGTTTTTCAATAAACGAATAGTTTTATGGCTTGAGATGACAGCGATTGATTTTAATGGTTTGGTTGCTTGAATTCGCATAATAGGTCGATTAGGAATATGAAAACTAACAACCTTACGAAAACAATCAATTTTTGCATAATGAGTAGTTAACCAATCAATCCCTAGAATCACGTCAAATGCAAGTATTTTTAATGAAATCAGATCGATAGGTAATGTGTGGGTACCAACTTGAACCAAACAAGACTTATAAACAGTGGAGGTAATGAAGGTTTCTCCCAACGGAGTTTCTACAGATAAGTCAAAGTCTAATTTCTCCGGAATCAAATTTAATCGATGAGCGCAAGTAGGAGAAATAAAAGAATGGGTTGAACCGGTATCAAATAAAGTATAAACTTCTTTAGAGTTTATAATAAGCTTACCCGTGATGACCTCATTCGGGTTCTTTGCTCTCTGGGAGTTCACAACAAACGCTCTCCCTTGCACCACCGGTTTTGACTTTTCTGGGACGGCTTTTGGTGCCTCCATCCTAGCTGAATTTGTCTTCGGTAAACGACAAAATCGGGCTAAATGACCTTCTCTTCCACAATTATAACATGCTTTGGACGGCATCGCGCAGTTTGGACTGATGTGCCCCTCCCCTCCGCATTTGAAACATATGATAGGTGGTCGTTCTCCTTCCTTAACGACAGGTGCTGGTGCTGACGTCTTTCCATCATTGTTGAATCTCCTCTTCTTGAAATGTCCATTCTTATTGTTTTGGCCCTGATTACCACCGAAGTGGTTACCATTTCTGGCCTGTTGATTCCCTCCACGCTTGTTGTCACCGCTTCGATGACTGCTCTCACTGGTATTATCATTTTGCCGGCTGCTCTCTTTTGGTTGCGTTATCTCGTTATCGCGCTCCACCAACTGAGCCCTATTTACAACATCTGAATACAAACACAGTTTATGAGAAACAAGATGTTGACGTATCTCCGGCTTCAAACCTCTTAAAAACATCCGCGTCATTCTTTCTTCATTATCCACCAGGTGGGACGCAAACCGGGATAACTCCGCAAATTTTGCCTCGTACTGCGACACGGTCATATTATTCTGCTCCAATTTGATGAACTCCACCTCCTTCATGTGACGAATACTCTCGGGAAAGTATTTGTCGTTAAACAGCTCTTGGAACTTCTCCCAGGACATCTTCAGTGCGGCAGGTTGAGTACGCTTTATCGATTCCCACCAGTAATCTGCCTCTCCTCGCAACATAAAGGCGGCAAAGGGAACCTTTTGCTCCTCGGAGCAACCCAAGACATCAAATATCTTGGTGATCTGCTTTATCCATGTTTCAGCTACAAGTGGTTTGGGTTCTCCCTTAAACTCCGGTGGTCCCAGCTCCTTAAACTGTTTAGCGGTGACCGCCTGAGAGTTTCCAGTATTTCCACCTACGTTGTGGACAGGAGCCGCTTTCACCTGTTGTTGCATGAATTGCATAAAGCCTCTGAACATTTGATCATTCATCATTTGGTCAGTGTTGTTGTTTGCATGAGGATTGACACCTTCCTGATGCACATTATCCTGATTATTGATATGTGGTGAATCAACAGTCGTCTGTGCTCCATTGCTATTCTCAACGTTCTTAGATGCCATTTCCAGATACTTCCACAAAATAAAAATTAATTGATATGTCATATATTATCCTTATATTATGACCGACCAATTAAATACCATGCAAATAAACTTAGGTATGTCATACTAGCGAAGGAATTCTCCGTCTCTCCCCTCCTAGTTCTATTCTCACATCTTAGCCAGGGATCATATCCCTAAGCTCTGATACCAACTGTGACGCCCCCAAAATTAGGTATACATCACCCATCTTGGGTCGTCAGATACATAATACAGAATACAAATACAACTTAATAATACAACTGTCGTGTACAATACGACAAAACATAAACTGTGAGTTTGAATACAAATATTATCTTCTAGAGAGTATTCATACTCAAAAGGAGTCCTCATTACATTTATTAACACACCATTACATAGAATAGTGAGGACTACTAACTAATACTATCATTCGGACCATCACTCCGTACCCCGACTTGTCCCAGCTACGTTCTCATTTCCTGAAGAGAACAGTGAAAGAAAGGGTGAGCTCAACTAGCCCAGTAAGAAATATTATGACTAAGATAATGCAGAATAAATTATCATTAGCCTTCAACAATGTTAAACTGATAAAATATAATAGACATCAAGTTTAACTGTAGCGGAACAAGCAATCCATTAAAAGAGTCAAGTAGAAAATAAACTCTACTATCTTTTATGATTTAAAAAGTTTTTCAACACTGTAATCGCTGAGACTCAGCTTAATAAAATAATCCACATCATCGAATCACCCCTGCACTACGGCCAAGGATATTCGTGTATTCATTAATGGTCATGATCATGCCAACAACTGTCCATCAATGCACTACGGGCCAATGAGGACTTTTACCACATCATTTGTAACATTACGGTCATGATTATACCGAATAATCCCTGGTCATAATCATACCAAGTCCATCTATGCACTACAGGCCACAGATGACTTTCAACATTTTATAAACATGAGGATGATGACAATGATATAAGAATTCAATAAAACAAGTTCAAGAATTAATTTATCCAGGAATTAACAACGTCCAAATTGTCAACATGATACTGCATTGTGGAGTAAAATTCAAGAATGCTTAGAAGAATATTTTCTTGAAAAGATACTGGATGAAACGCAACTATCAAGGATATTCCACAAATTTCATGGAGTATAGAAGTCAAAACTTAACCAACTGAGTATAATAAAGAATGGAATAACAAAAGAAATCACCATGCATGCGATAGACCGCACAGACAGGTTATTCCAATAGAATAATAAATAATGGAACCAGGTCCGGCGTAAACGCACAGACAGGATATTCCGACAGAATAATAAATAATGGAACCAGGTCCGGTGTAAAACACACAGACAGGATATTCCAACAGAATAATAATAAAACGGAACCAGGTCCGGTGTAAAACACACAGACAGGATGTTCCAACAGAATAATAAACGGAACCAGGTCCGGTGTAAAACACACAGACAGGATGTTCCAACAGAATAATAAACGGAACCAGGTCCGGTGTAAAACACACAGACAGGATGTTCCAACAGAATAATAGAAGAATGTCACCAAGTATAGGGTAGACCGCGTATACTGGTTATTCCAACAGAATAATAACGAATGGAATAACAGAAGTTCTCTTCATGAATATAAAAGAAATAATATTCCCTACCTTAAAAGAACTGGATATTGGAAAAGTGATGTAGCAGAATACTTTTATTCTCTCTCTCTCTTATTCTCTCTATACTTTCTCTCTCTATAGCTTGAATGAATTCGTGAAAAATAATGAAGCCCTAGGCCTCTATTTATAGAAAAACTGAGGGTGGCTCTTGGTCTTAACGAAGGGTCAAATGACTCTTGGTCTTAACGAAGGGTCAAATGACTCTTGGTAATATTGAAGGGACAACTACTATTGACGAAAGTAATTACTATTGACCAAGGTAAATACTATTGACGAAGGTAATTACTATTGACCAAGGTAAATACTATTGACGAAGGTAATTACTATTGACCAAGGTAAATACTATTGACGAAGGTAATTACTATTGACGACGGTAATTACTATTGACGAAGAGACTCTTAGATGATGACATATGGCCCCCCATAAAATAACCAAACTTACCACAACGTCTCAATTATTGATTTAATAATATAACATATTATACAGATGATACTATGACAATAATTTAAGAGATATGATGCAGCAATTACTGTAGCAATAATTGAGTATAGCTGAGTGACTTCTCACGTAAGCATCAATAATCAATACCGTGTGCTACTATGCAACCACGCGTATTACTGTACTTTTACTACCGAGTAGTTCAACAGTTTTAACGGTTTTAACGGTAACACCTCAGCCGTTATTTTTATAGAAAGATAATTCTGTCGTTTTCTCAATCCGACAATAATTCCGTTGTGGGGTCCACCAATGATTGTGCCGTCGTACGAATATTCCCCGACAAAAAGAATATTCTCCGACCAAACGAATATTTTATAACAACTTGCTTACTTTGCAAAATTTATAAATATTACCCACAACTATAACATTATATCAAATTAACTCCATAATATTCAAAAATGATATTTATAGAAAATTCATCTTTATTTATAAAAATTGGGGTCTTACAACCTCCCCTTCTTATGAAATTTCGCCCTCGAAATTAGGGTACGTACCTGGTATGTCGAAGAGGTAAGGATACCTTGATTTCATTTCTGATTCTAACTCCCAAGTCATTTCCTCAACATCGTGGTTTCTCCACAAAACTTTAACTTGAGGTATAACCTTGGAGCGTAGAATATGTTCCTTCTTATCCAAGATTTGAACAGGAACTTCTTCATACGTCAAATCCTCCGCTATTTCGTCCGGTTCTAACTCAATAATGTGGTTCGGGTCTTCCACATATTTGCGTAACATGGATATGTGGAAAACGTTATGAACACGAGACATACTTGGCGGTAAAGCGAGTCTATAAGCCACAGTTCCTACTCGATCGAGGATTAAAAATGGACCGATGAATCGAGGATTTAGCTTTCCTCTCTTTCCAAATCTCGTAACTCCTTTCCATGGAGCAACACGTAAGAACACATGATCTCCTACATCAAATTCCACGTCCTTTCGATGAAGATCAGCATAACTCTTTTGTCGATCTTGTGAGGTTTTTATACGTTGTCGGATCGTTTGAATCTTTTCTGTAGTCATACGTACCAACTCCGGTCCCAACAACGTTGCTTCGCCCACCTCATCCCAGCATACTGGAGAACGACATTTTCTTCCATACAATGCTTCGAATGGAGCCATGCCAATACTTGCTTGATAACTGTTGTTGTAGGAAAACTCCACCAATGGTAAGAACTTGTCCCAACTTCCTTTGAAGTCAAAGACACAGAGTCTTAATAGATCTTCAAGAGTTTGAATAGTCCTCTCTGATTGTCCGTCCGTCTGAGGATGATATGCTGAACTAAATCGTAACTCCGTGCCCATAGCTTTTTGTAAACTAACCCAAAATCGTGAAGTGAATCTTGGGTCTCGATCAGAAATTATGGATACTGGCATACCATGCAGTCTTACAATCTCGTTTATGTACATACGAGCAAGACGTTCAAGTGTATAAGTTTCTCGTATCGGTAAGAAATGAGCAGACTTGGTCAATCTATCAACAATGACCCAAATCGCATCAATACCTTGAGAAACCCTAGGAAGACCGGTAACGAAATCCATGGTAATGTGCTCCCACTTCCATTCTGGAATTTCAAGTGGTTGCAATGGACCTTTTGGTACTTGATGCTCCGCTTTGACTCGTTGACAAGTTAGACACCTTGAGATAAACAACGCTATCTCTCTCTTCATATTGCTCCACCAAAATGTATGACGAAGATCATGATACATTTTGGTACTTCCAGGATGGATTGCAAACGGTGTGTTGTGCGCCTCCATCATGATTTCATACTTTAAATCAGGGTTGTTAGGAACACAAAGTCTGGAGTTGACTCGAAGTATTCCTTCCTCATCGATTCTTGCTTCCGGCATAACACCTTCTTGCACTTTCTTCCTCATACGCATCAGCTCCAGGTCTGTAGCTTGAGCAGCTTTAACTTTATCGATTAAAGTCGGTTCTACTCGTATATTCGCCATCATCACATGGGTCCCTGGAGTCTTCAACTCTATCTCCATCCTTTGCAAGTCACACAAAATGGGCCTTTGCGTTGTTAATATTGCACTTGTACCCGCATATGATCTTCTACTCAATGCGTCAGCTACCACGTTCGCTTTTCCAGGATGGTATTGAATGGTATGATCATAATCTTTCAACAGTTCAAGCCAACGTCGTTGTCGCATGTTGAGTTCCTTTTGAGTGAAGAAATATTTGAGGCTTTTATGATCCGTAAAGATCTCCACTTTCTCCCCATACAAGTAATGCCTCCAAATTTTAAGTGCAAAGACAACAGCTGCCAACTCTAGATCATGAGTAGGATAATTCCTCTCATATTCCTTGAGTTGTCTTGATGCATAGGCTATGACTTTTCCATGTTGCATGAGAACGCATCCCAACCCTTTGCTCGAAGCATCACTGTAGATGACAAATCCCTCCGAGCCAGATGGTATTGTTAGAACAGGTGCTGAAATGAGTCTCCTCTTGAGTTCTTGAAAACTCTGCTCACATTCTTCGCTCCAACCAAACTTTGTATCTTTCCGAGTCAGCTGAGTTAATGGAGTAGCGATTCGAGAAAATCCTTCCACGAATCTCCGATAATAACCAGCTAAACCAAGAAAGCTACGTACCTCGGTCACTGATTTAGGTTGCTCCCAGCTTTGAATAGCTTCAATCTTTGCCGGGTCAACCGATATTCCACGACTTGATACTACGTGCCCAAGGAATGCTACCTCTTCCAGCCAGAACTCGCATTTCTTCAACTTGGCATAAAGCTTGTATTCACGAAGCTTTTGGAGTACCAGCCTCAAGTGTTGCTCATGATCTTCACGGCTTTTGGAATAAATAAGGATGTCATCAATAAAGACGACCACAAAATGATCCAAATATTCCTTGAATACCCGGTTCATCATATCCATGAAGGCAGCAGGAGCATTAGTCAATCCAAAGGACATGACTAGGAATTCATAATGCCCGTACCGAGTTCTAAAAGCCGTCTTTGGAATATCCTCAGTTCTAACCTTCAGCTGATGATATCCAGAACGAAGATCGATCTTTGAAAAGAATTGTGCTCCTTGCAACTGGTCAAACAGGTCATCAATACGTGGCAATGGGTACCTGTTTTTGATGGTGACATGATTCAACTCCCGATAATCAATACAAAGTCGCATACTTCCATCTTTCTTCTTCACGAATAGAACAGGAGCTCCCCAAGGAGAAGTACTAGGACGAATAAAGCCAATGTCTAACAATTCCTGCAGTTGGATCTTTAACTCCTGAAGTTCAATAGGAGCCATTCGATATGGGGCTTTGGAAATGGGTTTTGTACCGGGTTCAAGATCGATACAAAATTCAATTTCACGCTCTGGGGGTAGGCCAGGAAGTTCTTCAGGGAATACGTCAGGGAATTTATTAACAATAGAAATATCATTCAAAACTGACGTATTTTTGTTTAGATCTGTGACATGAGCTAAGAAAGCTTGACATCCGTTTTTCAATAAACGAATAGTTTTATGGCTTGAGATGACAGCGATTGATTTTAATGGTTTGGTTGCTTGAATTCGCATAATAGGTCGATTAGGAATATGAAAACTAACAACCTTACGAAAACAATCAATTTTTGCATAATGAGTAGTTAACCAATCAATCCCTAGAATCACGTCAAATGCAAGTATTTTTAATGAAATCAGATCGATAGGTAATGTGTGGGTACCAACTTGAACCAAACAAGACTTATAAACAGTGGAGGTAATGAAGGTTTCTCCCAACGGAGTTTCTACAGATAAGTCAAAGTCTAATTTCTCCGGAATCAAATTTAATCGATGAGCGCAAGTAGGAGAAATAAAAGAATGGGTTGAACCGGTATCAAATAAAGTATAAACTTCTTTAGAGTTTATAATAAGCTTACCCGTGATGACCTCATTCGGGTTCTTTGCTCTCTGGGAGTTCACAACAAACGCTCTCCCTTGCACAACCGGTTTTGACTTTTCTGGGACGGCTTTTGGTGCCTCCATCCTAGCTGAATTTGTCTTCGGTAAACGACAAAATCGGGCTAAATGACCTTCTCTTCCACAATTATAACATGCTTTGGACGGCATCGCGCAGTTTGGACTGATGTGCCCCTCCCCTCCGCATTTGAAACATATGATAGGTGGTCGTTCTCCTTCCTTAACGACAGGTGCTGGTGCTGACGTCTTTCCATCATTGTTGAATCTCCTCTTCTTGAAATGTCCATTCTTATTGTTTTGGCCCTGATTACCACCGAAGTGGTTACCATTTCTGGCCTGTTGATTCCCTCCACGCTTGTTGTCACCGCTTCGATGACTGCTCTCACTGGTATTATCATTTTGCCGGCTGCTCTCTTTTGGTTGCGTTATCTCGTTATCGCGCTCCACCAACTGAGCCCTATTTACAACATCTGAATACAAACACAGTTTATGAGAAACAAGATGTTGACGTATCTCCGGCTTCAAACCTCTTAAAAACATCCGCGTCATTCTTTCTTCATTATCCACCAGGTGGGACGCAAACCGGGATAACTCCGCAAATTTTGCCTCGTACTGCGACACGGTCATATTATTCTGCTCCAATTTGATGAACTCCACCTCCTTCATGTGACGAATACTCTCGGGAAAGTATTTGTCGTTAAACAGCTCTTGGAACTTCTCCCAGGACATCTTCAGTGCGGCAGGTTGAGTACGCTTTATCGATTCCCACCAGTAATCTGCCTCTCCTCGCAACATAAAGGCGGCAAAGGGAACCTTTTGCTCCTCGGAGCAACCCAAGACATCAAATATCTTGGTGATCTGCTTTATCCATGTTTCAGCTACAAGTGGTTTGGGTTCTCCCTTAAACTCCGGTGGTCCCAGCTCCTTAAACTGTTTAGCGGTGACCGCCTGAGAGTTTCCAGTATTTCCACCTACGTTGTGGACAGGAGCCGCTTTCACCTGTTGTTGCATGAATTGCATAAAGCCTCTGAACATTTGATCATTCATCATTTGGTCAGTGTTGTTGTTTGCATGAGGATTGACACCTTCCTGATGCACATTATCCTGATTATTGATATGTGGTGAATCAACAGTCGTCTGTGCTCCATTGCTATTCTCAACGTTCTCAGATGCCATTTTCAGATACTGCCACAAAATAAAAATTAATTGATATGTCATATATTATCCTTATATTATGACCGACCAATTAAATACCATGCAAATAAACTTAGGTATGTCATACTAGCGAAGGAATTCCCCGTCTCTCCCCTCCTAGTTCTATTCTCACATCTTAGCCAGGGATCATATCCCTAAGCTCTGATACCAACTGTGACGCCCCCAAAATTAGGTATACATCACCCATCTTGGGTCGTCAGATACATAGTACAGAATACAAATACAACTTAATAATACAACTGTCGTGTACAATACGACAAAACATAAACTGTGAGTTTGAATACAAATATTATCTTCTAGAGAGTATTCATACTCAAAAGAAGTCCTCATTACATTTATTAACACACCATTACATAGAATAGTGAGGACTACTAACTAATACTATCATTCGGACCATCACTCCGTACCCCGACTTGTCCCAGCTACGTTCTCATTTCCTGAAGAGAACAGTGAAAGAAAGGGTGAGCTCAACTAGCCCAGTAAGAAATATTATGACTAAGATAATGCAGAATAAATTATCATTAGCCTTCAACAATGTTAAACTGATAAAATATAATAGACATCAAGTTTAACTGTAGCGGAACAAGCAATCCATTAAAAGAGTCAAGTAGAAAATAAACTCTACTATCTTTTATGATTTAAAAAGTTTTTCAACACTGTAATCGCTGAGACTCAGCTTAATAAAATAATCCACATCATCGAATCACCCCTGCACTACGGCCAAGGATATTCGTGTATTCATTAATGGTCATGATCATGCCAACAAATGTCCATCAATGCACTACGGCCAATGAGGACTTTTACCACATCATTTGTAACATTACGGTCATGATTATACCGAATAATCCCTGGTCATAATCATACCAAGTCCATCTATGCACTACAGGCCACAGATGACTTTCAACATTTTATAAACATGAGGATGATGACAATGATATAAGAATTCAATAAAACAAGTTCAAGAATTAATTTATCCAGGAATTAACAACGTCCAAATTGTCAACATGATACTGCATTGTGGAGTAAAATTCAAGAATGCTTAGAAGAATATTTTCTTGAAAAGATACTGGATGAAACGCAACTATCAAGGATATTCCACAAATTTCATGGAGTATAGAAGTCAAAACTTAACCAACTGAGTATAATAAAGAATGGAATAACAAAAGAAATCACCATGCATGCGATAGACCGCACAGACAGGTTATTCCAATAGAATAATAAATAATGGAACCAGGTCCGGCGTAAACGCACAGACAGGATATTCCTACAGAATAATAAATAATGGAACCAGGTCCGGTGTAAAACACACAGACAGGATATTCCAACAGAATAATAATAAAACGGAACCAGGTCCGGTGTAAAACACACAGACAGGATGTTCCAACAGAATAATAAACGGAACCAGGTCCGGTGTAAAACACACAGACAGGATGTTCCAACAGAATAATAAACGGAACCAGGTCCGGTGTAAAACACACAGACAGGATGTTCCAACAGAATAATAGAAGAATGTCACCAAGTATAGGGTAGACCGCGTATACTGGTTATTCCAACAGAATAATAACGAATGGAATAACAGAAGTTCTCTTCATGAATATAAAAGAAATAATATTCCCTACCTTAAAAGAACTGGATATTGGAAAAGTGATGTAGCAGAATACTTTTATTCTCTCTCTCTCTTATTCTCTCTATACTTTCTCTCTCTATAGCTTGAATGAATTCGTGAAAAATAATGAAGCCCTAGGCCTCTATTTATAGAAAAACTGAGGGTGGCTCTTGGTCTTAACGAAGGGTCAAATGACTCTTGGTCTTAACGAAGGGTCAAATGACTCTTGGTAATATTGAAGGGACAACTACTATTGACGAAAGTAATTACTATTGACCAAGGTAAATACTATTGACGAAGGTAATTACTATTGACCAAGGTAAATACTATTGACGAAGGTAATTACTATTGACCAAGGTAAATACTATTGACGAAGGTAATTACTATTGACGACGGTAATTACTATTGACGAAGAGACTCTTAGATGATGACATATGGCCCCCCATAAAATAACCAAACTTACCACAACGTCTCAATTATTGATTTAATAATATAACATATTATACAGATGATACTATGACAATAATTTAAGAGATATGATGCAGCAATTACTGTAGCAATAATTGAGTATAGCTGAGTGACTTCTCACGTAAGCATTAATAATCAATACGGTGTGCTACTATGCAACCACGCGTATTACTGTACTTTTACTACCGAGTAGTTCAACAGTTTTAACGGTTTTAACGGTAACACCTCAACCGTTATTTTTATAGAAAGATAATTCTGTCGTTTTCTCAATCCGACAATAATTCCGTTGTGGGGTCCACCAATGATTGTGCCGTCGTACGAATATTACCCGACAAAAAGAATATTCTCCGACCAAACGAATATTTTATAACAACTTGCTTACTTTGCAAAATTTATAAATATTACCCACAACTATAACATTATATCAAATTAACTCCATAATATTCAAAAATGATATTTATAGAAAATTCATCTTTATTTATAAAAATTGGGGTCTTACAGAATATGTGTGTCAGTGTTCTATTGGTCAATTGACCAACTTATTAAAAAAATAATTTCATACTAACCGGATCCGTTGTATAGTACTACTTTCCTCCTAAAAAAGATGACAAAAAGACAACTTATACATAAATTAAGGTAGTTAAAAATGAAAGAGAGACTATAATTTGGGGCTGTGTTGATTAGCACTTATTAGGTTTGAAGGACTACACTGGCAAACGGCCAGGCCGGGCCAAAATGGCCCGAATTTTGGTGGGCTGAAAATATGAGGCCCGTGGCCCAACGCGGACTTCTCCCTTTAATTTTTTTTTTTTTTTACAAACTCTTTGCTACACCAGAAATAGTAATAATTATAAATATTAAAAATAATAAAATAATTAATAATAAACAATAATACAAACAGACACGATTAATTAATTACCTACATTAACTATATTTCTCAATCAATTAAAATTTTAATAGTATTATAAATTAGTATTATTAATTAATTACCTACATTAACTACATATTATAATTATAGTTTTCAATTATAGTTAAAATATATTGAAGATTGTATTAAAAACAAATAATTATTGTAACTCAATTGGTTTGAACTCTTATTTATTTGTTTTTGACAGATCTAACTACAAATCTTAATCGCTAAATCATTCAGCCTATTTGATTTGAATATAATAAGGTCTGAACAATGAAAGTGGTCTCGACCATTTGACTTCAAATTTCTGACTGAATCGGTAAGTTCAGCCAGAAATTTACCGATTCAGCCAGAAATTTATATTATCTTTTACTTAAATACCATCACACAACATAGAAAATTACATTTAATATCCCTTTATGGCTTTCTCCGCCACTCGCGCCTTCTCTTTCAATTTCAAAAAAATCCAAATCTCGCCAGAAAACTTACTCGCAGATCGGTCTACATCTATGTATAATCTTAAGAATTAAAGTAAATTTGTCCCAAATTTCATCGAATATCCAACTTTTAGCCGACAAACTCCATTAATCTGAGTTTGAAACTCACTGGGTTTTGTAAATCGGTGCCGAAAAACATCCAAATCACAGTATGAAAAAACCAGTCACGACAAAGAAGGAAGCAAGGATTTAGCCCAAATTTCTTCCAACCATAAGCAGAAAACAAGTGATGATATGAACAATATCCTATATATATATATATATATGTATATATTGAAGGTTTTCGCACTTTTATTATTATGTTGACGTAAGTGGGAGAATCATCGGAAGTTTTAAATAGAGAATCCGACCGAACAGAAATGGAATTAATTGAAGGAGAGAGAGAGAGAGAGAGAGAGAGAATGATAACTGGATGGATTTTGTATGAGAATGTAGAGGGTCCTTTACGGGTATATTTTTGTTCTTGATGGGGTTATGTAAACCATTTGATTGAAATGGTAAGAATTTATTTATATATTTTTTTAAATTGGTAATAAGAATTCAATTGCTATATATTTACTCATTACATTTTTATTTTCTAAAAAATATTGTATTTAACTTTTTTTAATACATCTTAACAAAATTATATACTTGTTCATAACTTAGAGGAGTTAAATAGTAAAAAATTGTTATTCAGATGTTTGAAACGTATCAATTATCAAACAACTTTTTTTATTCAATATTTAGTTTCATTTAGCTCATTTAAATTGTTTAAACATTTAGAACTATTTCATTCAGTTTTATTAAACAGTCTTTTAGTCATTCTTTTGGAGACAGAAGAAATATTAGTTTAATTGTTTTTTTTTCTTTTACAGGGTTTCTTTACCCTTTAAGGGGGTTTTATTCCTCCTAATTAAATTTTTTTTTTTAAATTTATGGAACCTCATTTTCTCATTGGACATTTTGTTTTTAGATTTATGATCTTTTGGTGGAGGAGATTTGATTTGAGTTAGTCGATAAATACACATCTATTCAGGTTTAGGTGTGGAGTTTTCACGAGGACCTTTTTTTATATTTTATTTTGTCTATTTTTTAGAAATATATATGCTCTCGAGTTTTGAATTTCAATTTGAGATGAAAGAATGTATCACCGCGACTCTATTCATTAGTGAAAATTATTCCCTATTCTTATTTTAGAGTTTTGTCAAAAAAAAATAGAGAGGGAAAAAAAGTAATATGTGGATTATTTTATTTAAATTATTAATGAAATTTGTTGATTTATTTCATTATTTTAAAAAAGAAAAAAATTAAAATACGGGTAACAATATTTATGCCTGTTTAGTGCATATATAATTTTCATTTTTAATATAAAAATAACAAAAGCTATTAACCGTACTAGATTTTTTTTTTAAATTTCATTTTTAATAATTAATTAAATTAATAATTATATTTCTTAATCTATATTCCATTCAAACTTGATAACCCAATTGAATATTAACCCATCCCAAAATATCAAATCGACCGAGACACTCGCCATTTCCTTCATTTCCATTTCACATTTTCACCCCCAAATTTTCTTCTCAGAAACGAACCCCAAAACAAAAGATCAAGAAGACCTCCATGAATTTTTAATGAACAATGGATGAAACACAAATGAACAAAACCCATGAAATTAGCTCCAATTTCTCGGAGAATTCAAGCCCAAATCCTACTCTTCCTGAAGAAATTATATCCGAGATACTCTCTAGGCTCCCCGTCAAGTCTCTCTTGAAATTCAGGTCTGTATCAAAGTCATGGCTCTCTTTGATTTCTAGTACTCAATTCATCAAAACCCACCTCACTAAATCAATTGGAGACACTAAATTTACCCATCATAGACTCATTTTCAGCTCTATACGTCCTCACTTTAACCTCAAGAGTTGTTCTATGTACTCTCTGTTTAATGAGCCCAATACTGACGCTATTGAGCTTGATTATCCTATGCAAACTCCACATAATTTAGTTGTGGTGGTGGATTCTTGTAATGGGTTGGTTTGTTTAGTTTCTGAGGAAGATTCTATATTTTTGTGGAACCCATCTACTAGAGAAGATTGCGTATCGCGGATATTAATAAGGGATTTGGGTATTATCCGGTATATGGGTTTGGTTATGATGAATGTAGTGATGATTTTAAAGTAGTTGGGATCTTTTGTGTCTTTTGTAATGCGGCGAGTGATTGTGAATTTAAGGTGAAGGTTTATAGCTCAAAGGCTGATTGTTGGAGAATGATTGAGGATTTTCCTTTTGGTTTTCCGTTGGATGAATATGGTAAGTTTGCAAATGGAGCTCTTCATTGGGCTGCTAGTCGCGATAGTTCATTAACAAACTCATTTTGGTAAGATTCAAAAGGGAAGATCAATCCCAAAGTTGTTTAGACTTTAGGACAAAAAAAGAGTAAAGGAAACGAGAGGAGAGTTGTGTATCCATGTTTTTTAAGAGGAATTTGTTGGAATGACTACATCCCATGATTGGCCATCACCCAACAACCACAAGCTGCGTCCCGCCTAGTTTCTTTGATGCTAAATTTTCTCTTATTCTGGCTGAAGAGGAATTTGTATAACTTCCTTGTGGGCATGGGCATCCTTTTTGTTTGTCCCGTGGTCTATCTATAATCTTATTGTTCGCCACCCCCCTATTTGTGGCAACTGTAGTAAATACTTATTTTACATATTTGTGAAAAGAGAATTCGGAGATTGTGTTCTTTGTGGATGTATCACTGCATTTATGGATCAGCGTTTAAATGGATTCAACTCCTAGACAAATACCTCCATCACCAGGCACCTGCATTTGAGATCATCTGGGATTTTGTAAACCATTTACTTGACATCAAAGAAAGCTCGATTTAAATGAAAATTTTCATGAAAATATACTTTCAACAACTTTTAATTTATATATGTACTTTTAAACCTTAGATGGGAAAGCTTTGGTATTGTCAATGGAGAAAAAATTTGTTCCAAAATGTTTGTCGTTTACAACTTTCGAAAAGAATAAATTATTTACTTTCCTATATTACTCCTATCTTCTCTCATTGTTCCAAGAAATTCTCTCTTGTATTAATAGTTTTCAATTTCTCATAAAGGGGTAGTGATGGAATTTCAAACAATTTTTAATTGGTAAATGACAATTTCTTAATCTTTGTGCAAAAACCTTAAACGACAATCTTTTAGGAACGGAGGTAGTAATATTTTTAGAGCATCCATAACTACCTTAAATCTGATCAAATTGTATCTGATGTGTAGAAATGTAGTTGATGTATGATTATTGTCCTTGAATTTATTAGAATATTGGAAAGTACAACTAATTCCATCATCTTTATAGGTTTGATCAGCTATCCATTCTACCTTTCAACTATAAATACTCTCTCTCTCCTGCTCCTCACATAAAAGAGTGGCTACAAACCATATTCCTGCCTGCCATATTTTGAAATGGTTATTGTCTTTGCTCAGGTGGCATTGCATTTACTGTCGGAGAAAGAGAAGAAGGATCTGATTCAGTTAGTGAATACAATGGTTTCCTATTCCATAACATATAAGAACATAAAATCCGATCATTTACCCAGTAACCTGAGAGAAGAAGTTGCTGTTGATACTTCAGTGCTTTCATTTGATCCCCCGGTTGGTGACCTTATAAACTTTAAGGTAATTGTTTTTGGTTTAGCTGATCATATTTGAATTATAGTATATTATCTTCCTAAATCCTTTCCTTTATGTTAATCAGGGATTCAGATCTAGTCATTTTGTTCTGGCTTTAGCTGTGAAGCAGGTCTTGGTTCACGAGGTAAGTGATGCAAATCTTTATTAATTCATATTTGCTTTGAGGATTTAGTTGGCCGTTTATTTTGACAGTAGGTGTGGGCGTAGAAAATTATTATGTAGTTATTTTACTTGCACTTGTTTTCTCTTGTTATAATGCATCGTTGATGTGTATAATTATACCTCCTTTACATACTAAAACAAAGTCGCAACTCAAATTTCTTGGACATATTTAGGATGAGTGAATAACAAGCATTTTATGCGTTAAGTTAATAAGTATGAAAATGTATTGGATCATGATACAGACACATTGAACTTGTTATGTTTGTGCTTCTTCATAATCTGCATTGCAGGTATATTTCGATGTTCTAAGACAGTGATTACTGATACATTATAAGCTACGCCAGCAACGGTATCCCATACTATAACATGTGGTTTTCTTTGGATGCCCACCAAAAGGCCATCTTGGTTTGGATATTATTTGCTTATGTGAATGAGAAATTATCCTGTAAGTCATAAGTACGTACAACTATTAGATTAGGTTGTAGGGTATGCCTGTAAACGGATATTTTCGGATGCGGATACAGGTATATCCGTATCCGAAATAAAAATCTAATATCTGTATTCGTATCCGATGGATAATATTTGAAATTCGAATATTATCCATTTTGTACAATATAATGTGGACAAATATATCAAATATCTACGTATTCGTATTCATATCCGCATCTGTTCAAAATAAAAATTTAAAAGTTTCCATTTTTTTCAAAACTTCTTGCACAATGTTAAATTAATAAAAAAAAGACTACTTAATCAAATAAAATTGGAATTGATATACAATCAACCAAATAAAATAATAAAACTAGATATAATATTCATGTCATTTTTTTATATCGTATATCATAAAATAGTCATAAAAAGATGTATAATTAATTGATGTTAATACTTTGTTATATTGTATACCACTATTAAATGAGAGATTTATACATCTGTATGTGTATGTATTGATATTACGGAGATGTATACGGATATGAACTGTATTTGTATACGCTTTGAACAGATACGAATACGGATAATATTCACTTTGATACGGATACGAATAATATCCGCTTTGACACGAATATGGATACGAATTTTCGAAGCGAATATTAGATATTTCGGGACTCCATTTACAGCCTATTGTAGGGTGGCAGTGCTGTGTAGTGAGTGAAACTCTTTAAGTACTATGGTCTTTTAATGTTAATTGTGCATTGTCTGTATTTTTCTTCTCAACGATTGTGTTGATGCACAAACGTTGTAAGTGCATAAATAAGCAAACAATGTAGCACTAACTGGGCTGAGAAAATAAAAGAGTATAGGTATAAAAATTTCAGAGTGTTTAGGGGAAAAGATAGCAAATTATAGTCGATGTTTGAATATTCAATTCACCAAAGTAATAAAGCTCTATAACACGAAACCTGATACAGAGGCTAGCAAAAAATTGAATATAGTAATATTAGCAGTCAAGTCCTACCAAAATATGTAAACCCAAATACGACAGCATTTTGGTTAATTGAGCCTGCACTTGCGCATATGCTGTTCATAGACATTGAATAATGTTGTACGTTGAGCCCTTCATGATCCTCCTTGTCGATCCTCTTATCTGGCGGCATTATGATTTGTGTTTAGATCTGCTGATGTAGTTGGTAGAAGTTGACATAGGAACTGTTTCTCCCTCTCTTTTGTCTTTTTTTCTGAAGAAGAAAACAATTGTCGCCCCCAGCAGTTATATCTCCTTTTTTTGTAATTTCTTCGTATATGTTTGGTTTATTTGTGTGCCACTATGTGAACTCAGTTTTTAGCACGTAACTGATATTTCTGTGCACCGACAACACTAAAGGTGGAAAAGCAAAAAATTCTGCAAGCTGGTATGAATAGATCTATGCATCTAACTGATGTGTGCAAGGCGAATGAAGCTTTGGCAAGGGATAAAAATGGTAGAACTCTATCATCGAAATCTGATTTTGCATCTGCCAAGAAGATGATAAATCCGTCAACCCCTAGGAGGCAATGTGAAATGACAGCTCCTCCAGACTCATCGACCTCAGCATCTTGTAAAAAAACCACAAATGAAGTGAAGCTAAGATCTACTGGAGATACAAAGAAGCCTTCTAGAGGATCCTACAATTTCTTTGAAAGGTATAATCAGGATTAATTCTTCATTGAATATGCAAGAATCAAGATATTCTCGATGACACTATAATTACTTGATGAATAATGTTTGTGTAGTATATATAATTTGTAAAGTGTTGTTTTAAATATTTTTTTACAAGTCATTGCTTTTAGCTCATGATGATTACGTTAAACCAGGTTTAGAAAGGTGAGCAGCAATGCTTCTCAAAGTACAGACACTGTTGTTGTACAAATTCCAGCGACAATGGAGAGAGACTCACGTCCTATACTTTTCAAATTTAATGAGGTACGCAATTATTATTATTATAAGAAACAAAAGAACAACATTATATGCATCATATAGTTAGTTTTTAGGCATCAAGCAGTACTAGCCTGGAATTTCCAGACGCATCTGGAATGTAGCTGTGAACATGTAAAACGTTGATAACATTTTGTCCGTGCAGGGATTCACAAATGCAGTTAAAAGGCCTGTGCGAATGCGAGAGTTTCTATCATGATTTAGGTTCGACAATTTTTGAAGGTGCGGTTTTCAGTTGTCACAAGATACTTGCTATATAGTTTTCCTCAAGTTTGCTAGACAAATCATGTAATATTCTAAGTGCCTTCTCACTTTCAATATGGTAATATATAAGGTTCTCTTCAATGGTTGTGTCAAAAAATTACACCAAGCAATGATATGATATGCAACGGTACAAGAAAATGCTCTTCTAATTTTACCAACCAACCAACTTAATCCCCACAAATTTTACCAACCAAGTAGTGACCATCATCAAATCAAGCCCGATAATCTATCAGCTCAGTCTTGTATGTACCAGTTTTTGATTTTCATTCTCCATCCTTACTTCCTCTGAGAATTTCTCTAAAGAGAAAACCATTCCAACTTGATCCCCACAAAGACATTTATATTTATGTATGTATATAGTTTTGATTTTATATGTTTGCATAGATATCTGTTCATATTAGATGTCTGTTTATATATGTTTATTTGTAACCGCTTAAAAGATTAGTTAGTTCATAGTCCGTCTATCCCTGCTTTGGTGTCTAAATAGAAGTGGTTAGTATGAAGTTTATTTTGAGGTAAGTTGGTCAATTGACCAATAGAATACTGACACGCAGGCGAGATTGTATGTGTGTCAGTATTTTATTGGCCAATTGACCAACTTACCAAAAAAATAACTTCATGCTCTTATGAAACTTATGTTTGTGTGTTTATAAAATAAAAATAATGCAATTTATAAATTGACAGTAATATATAGCTAAAGTTGGTCATATGAGGTTAACCAATAAAAAAATCCATGACTTTCATTATGTATTTATACTTAAAAAAATAAAAATAGTATACTTGAATTTTTCCACATTTATGACTTTTATTTATTTTATAAAGATAGAGGGAGAAGAAAACAAAAACACCATCCTTGGAACCGTGTCACTGTTATCATTCTCTTATTCCTACTCTTGCTCTTCCATTCCCACCCTTTTATTCCTATTTTTACTCTTTCATTCTTTCACAACTTCTTTTACTTTTATTCTTATGTTGCGTTTGGATTAAAAAAATATAATAGAAGATGGAATCAAATAATTTTAAAACATTTTAAGTATATGTTTGGTTGTTAGTGGTAGTGGATGTTATCATATAATGACAAAATTATCATATATATTCGTTCTATTAAAATGAATTTTATTTCACATTATCTATATGGAATAAAAAAAATAAAGAGATGCAATGAATTTTTTTTCTATTTGAATGATTTATCCTTCAAAATGATCATCACGTAATGTGTCAGATAAATAGTAAATATATATTCTCATTTTTAAGTAAAATAAGTGTAATAGTAAATATATATTCTAATTTTTAAGGAAAATAACAAATTCAATTTATAATTATATTTATTATAAAATTAGTTATTATGTGAAGACTCGAATTCGAGCTTGAATTTGAAATTCGTCAGTAGTTTAAATATAATTCGATTCGAGTCGGATCAAATTCGAGTCAAGTCGAATATGCGTAGAATTTTTTAAATATAATTCGAATTCGAATACGAATTTATTATTTCAAGTTGAATTCTGTTCGCTTCGGTTCAACTCGTTTAGACCTTTAACTGTATTAAATGCATGTTATGCATCATAATTTTAAAATAAATGTTACCATATGAATTGACTTGCTAAAATATTTTGGGTTCTTCCAAAAGTAGAGAGATTTGTAAAGGGAAAAAATGTTTATATGAAGCTCTCACATTCCCAAAATTATCCTTTAATAAAAGCACAACAAAACAAATATTATGCAACTTATACATTAAGAGAGTCTTATTTTCACATGAATTTTTGATTTTGATATTTCTACATGATTCCCTCTCATATGAAAGTAAGACTCACTTTCTTCTCACGTGAGAGAATACGGCATAAAACATATTACTAACCTAATTTCATTCTTTTCCTTGCAACTCTCAAACAAACAGGTCAAAAATTTATTCAATTTTTCTAACATAAAATCACGAACAACATAATTAATGAAAAACTAACAACTCTTTAATCCTTTAATTTATTTTTCCTTCAAAACTCATACACAAGGCTCAATAATTTATGCACCCTCTTTAGGCCTAAACTCAATGCCCTCAACTAGAAGCCCACTCTTAGCATGAAGCCGTTCAATCTCCATAATCCTCGTCTCAAGCTCACCATCATCTCCTCCATCATTAATAAATTCCCCTGTTTTGATCTCCATCCACCCGTCCTTCCTATTACGACGAAATTCAACATTCTGATTATTAAGCACACTCTTTCGTGGCTGGATACAAACGGTGTTGCATTCAACCCATGGAAAATCATCTCTTTCGTTATCAAATCTGATGGATGTCCTGGCAAAAACAAGCCCGTAAGACCTGTTTGCTAATTTGTATACGAGATATGTTTCGTAAATTGTCTTAGGAGAGAGAATTTGAGTGTTGATCCTGCCTTGAATATCGAGCCAAAAGACGGATAAAAGTTCAGCAACTTCTGAGAATCTGGAGTGAATATGGGGTGCCCATCTCCAGTAAAGTGAATTGCCTCCCCATGTGATTGAAAGTTGCCTCGCTCCAAGCATGTAACACTTCTTGCCACTCTTTTTGTCTAGATAAAAACTCTATTTAAAAAAATAAATAAATCAATAGTCATACTATCGTAGAATATATGTAAAAGGATTTACTATATAGATGTTTGTTCTAAGATTTAACCTCAATGTAAAGATTTATATAGATGTTTGTTCTAAGATTTGACTGCAAACCATGATCAGGACTGGATAAAATTAATATTTATTTCGTATTACTCCTCCAATTAATTTAATATATTTAATTTGCATGAAAAGAATATACTTATACCGTTAATGCATCCAACTTAAAATCAATTGATACCAAATAGAGAGGCTTCCCAACATAGAGACATGGCATCGAATAATGTGCAAAATCTGAGATGTGCAATGTTAGGCCACATGAATATGAATTGGGAATAACGAATTTAGCTTTGATACCATATTAAAACATCTAACTTAGTAAACGTGTGCGCCAAATTGCGTAGTAAACGTGGTAACGTGGCCTAGGAATAGACAATAGTTATACCCGAGTTGGTCCACTAACCATCAAATTCTATGGTTATGGTAGTAATTAGCATGAAGTTAATTTTGTCAATTAACTAATACAATGTCGACACGCAGGCCAGGAGGTAATCTCTCTCTCTGCGTGTCAGCGTATTGGTCAATTAACCAACTTACTATAAAATTGACTTATGATAACCGGATCCAAATTTTACCTATTGTCAAGTGATTGAGGTTCAAACAACTGATTCACCCTCCAATAACCCTTTCTATAAAGATATTCATCCCAAAACCATATGTAAGATATTCACTAACTAGGATTTATTGCGAAAGTTCCTTGATGATTTTTTGATTGTCAATTACGTAGATAAGTATTACTTGATATTTATTTTGAAAAAGTGTGTAATAAGTGGTGCCTTCCTTCCTATAATTCATATCAATCCCAATAATCTCATATATTGATAAGATTTACAATTATAATTCAGTATATAAATTTATCTCAATATATAACAAGACTATTTCCTAAATCAATCACTATACATATCTATTTCATCCATCATACAAATTATAATATTTTAATTGTTGGCAAAAAGGGAGATTACCCTATTGTAGTTGTCTACTTTTAAACATTTGACAACTGAACTTTAAAAATTTGATTTTAACCAATCAAACTAATTAAAATTTCTAAATTAAGTCGTTTTGTTAAATTTATGTAACGACCGTCAAATTGATTCATTGATTCACAGGTTTTCATATTTGGTACAAAAAAATAAGTAATAATTAAAAAAAGAAAGAAAAATAAGAAGAAGAAGAAGAAGAAGAAGAGAAATGAGGTGAAAGATTAAGAATGACGAATAGATATTTTTGTAATGAATTTTGTTCAGTTTTGGCTAGTGGGCTTGGATACTATCTAGCTCTTTTCTTCATCAAATCAGGTCTATATCCCTTTTAATCAACTCCAAATTAATAATGTTATCAATTAATTGCATCAATCTATCCTTTAAACTTGATTATAGTGTGTTTAGTGCTCTTTGGGTTTAATGAAGATGAATGGTTTTGATTAAGAAGAAAAAGTAACCCAGATTAAGAAGAAAGTCAATTTTTTTATTATTCTCTTAACATGTAACTAATGTTTTGATTTATTATTTATTTATTCAGACTTTTAATTATTTTTTGACACATAATTATTGTTTTTATTTTTGTATTTAGTTTCAACCGTCAAATTACAAATTTTTAAATAATTTAATGGCTGATTGCATATTTTTAAAGTTCAGTTGTCAAATGCTTAAAAGTAGGTAATCCCCCTTTTTGCCTTTTAAGTTTTTTTGTCAAATGCATAGCCCTTACTTCTTCAAAATATTATGCATAGCAAAACACAATTGTTTTGGAACAGAAAACAGTAAATTTGAGTTAATTATTTTATAATCTTTCCTATAGAACTAATGAGTGTCGCTTAAAAGTGTTAAAAGTATTATTAAAACAATTATAAAAGTGTTGTTTTCTTCTAACAACCTAAATTTAGTTTGGCAATATCAACGGACATAATTTACGGCGAAAAAACTCCAAAACTCAGGTGTAATGAAATTATACACAAAATAAGGAAGGAAAAGTAAGGACAAAAATACTACTGACGGGAGGACAGAAAGAGTTAATTGAACAATATAGAGAAATTTGCATAAATTTGGATAAATTACCAAATTGCCATCATCAAGGAGGATAGGAGAGTCGCATAGAAGGAAATAGAGTTGCTTTTTGGTGACGTAGTTCACTGGAGAGACCGATCTGGCGATGATATCGAGGTAATCGGACGGCAGGAATCTGTCCCAGATACCGTCCGAATCGGCCGCCGTTCTGAAACCCCGTGAGATGGACGATGCTCTGCACGCATCCCAAGGCGAGGTAAGAGATAGAATCTCCGATAAGCATCCCTCCGGCAATTCGGAGAAACTGGTAGAAGTTGATCCGGCATGTCCTTGTTCTGTCTCCATGTTTATCGCTTTCAAGCTCTTGGCGGTGAATACTATTTCCCTTTTGTAGTTGAGTTTTAATTAATACAGTAAAAACGGTGAGGTGGTCGTTTTATAGTTATTATTATTACAATTGTTATTAATATTATTATTAATAATATTATTATTATCATTCGTGGGCTAAGTTGATTTGTTTTAAGGTTACGTTTGTTTATAAGAATAGGAATATTAATACCAAGTTTAATAATTTTTTATTATAATTATAATTTTGGGATTGTTTTAGGATTAATAATATTAAGATTATAATTTTATGAATTATAAATTTGAAATTATAATTTTTACAAACAAATATAGTATAAAAGTATTATTAATTACTATTATTGCTATAATGGTGGTTGATAGACACGTAATTCATACATTTAATTATCCCTAATTTTGTCCTTTTAATTATATTAGTTTATTAAATTAATATATTTTATTTTATTTTGTAGGATTTAATATTTGTTGCAATAAAGTCAAAATCTTGGTGATCAAGGGATATTTAATGCTTTTATTCATATAAGGAATATCCGAGAAGAATCCTACAAGGAGTAGGAAAGAGGTTGAACAATCTTGGTGTGCAAGTCAAACCCAATAAGAGAAGAAA
This sequence comes from Panax notoginseng, assembly GCA_016801055.1. Taxonomy (NCBI): domain Eukaryota; kingdom Viridiplantae; phylum Streptophyta; class Magnoliopsida; order Apiales; family Araliaceae; genus Panax; species Panax notoginseng. The sequence goes on from CM029022.1 coordinate 33,329,502, forward strand.
AGTATATCTAGAAGATCTTTTTGAGAAGTTGATTGGGGACAAAATTGTCCAAGTTCAATTAGGGTTTCAAGTTATTTTCCTTATAAATAGGCTTCTTCAAAGGCACCACTTATTATTTTCTTTTTCTTAGTTTTTCACTAGGGTAGAAGTGAGTAACATATTTAGAGTTTGTTTTTTCTCTTATTCCAATCACGTGTGAAACTACTGTCAGGGAGTATTTATATCTTTCTTTTATTTATATAATAGAAATTCTCTTTTTAATTATTGTTCTTATTTCATGCAAATAGTAGTACTAATATTATTTATTTTTATTTTTAATTCCATGGCTAGCTAAATTTCTAACACCTAGGATTATAATGAAACTAAGTATTTCATAATAATATTTTCTTTCCGTTGCAAAATTAATGCCTAATTATTTTCGCCTTCATATTTTTCTCCGCATAAATTGCATATGATTTTTATATTGATTGCGAGGTTTTGATAAGTTATAGTTAATCTGTGAATTTTTCATAGCTTATGCTTGCCCATATTAATTATATGAATCAGTATTTATATCTTTCTCATTAATAGTTTTCGTTATTAATTAGTAGTTTGAATAATTTAGTTAATAAACTTTCTCCACCATATTTATTTTTAATTCGCCTAAAATATTAATTAAGGATATATTAAAGAATTAATCTAGTCTCTGTGGGTTCGACCTGTACTTGCCAGTTCTTCAATTTGACACTGTGCACTTGCAGTTACATATTTTTATCACATCAGTGGTGGAACAAAACCTTCATGATTAAGATGATGTTTGTATGTGTCTGAATACCTCTTAATTTACGTGTCTCTGATTCGGTTAAAAGCAAATCTATGATTCGGTTTATTTAAAATTTATAGATAAAAATAGTCTCAATAAATATTATATTATTTCAATTTTAAATTTTAAGATCATTCAAATAACAGTTTTAAATAACTCAGAGGTTTAAAATAGTAAAATAGTGTCATTCAAATATTTTACACTTTATAGCTATCAAACAGTTTTTTTAAATTCAAATGTTATTTCGTTTGGATAATTTAATTTAATAAAATGTATTAACCATTTAGGTCTAAATTACTTAATTTTATCAAACACCGGATAAGTAATATAAAAGTACCGATACACTTGCACACCAGTATAATTCATTTCTATTGATATAAAAGTCAAAAGTTTGATTTTTATTGTCTAAAAACAGCAACAGAAGTGTATCCCATCTTCCTCCTAAATCTCTCTCCCCTTAAGTGAGGATTAATTATTCTAATAAATTAAAACATTCAAGAAATAAATAAATTATTCTAATAGATTAAGACATTTAAAAATAATGAAAGTAAACAATATGATGACTATGTATTAGAATATTAATTTGTTAAAACTTCTTTCTTTTTCTTGTCGAAAAAGTCTAGGGGGACCGGTTATTTTCGATCGGGGTAGTGACCGGTCGGATTTTTTTATTTTATTTTTTGCTTTTGATTACAAAATAAAATGCAGTGATTTAGGTATACGTGTATCCAAACGGACGCCTAAATCACTGCATTTTATAAAAATTTCAGTTCCAATAAATCACATTAATTATTTTGTAATCAAAAGCAAAAAAAAAAAAAAAAAAAAATTCCGGCCGGTCACTATCCCGGTCGGAAAACGCCGGTCGGCGTAGAAGGACTCTTTGTTGTCCCTATCAATTTAGGACAAAATTAGGTGAAATTTTGGACTTTAGTCAGGATTTGGTCTTTATCAACTTGGTTTGTTATATAGGGAAGTGGTTAGTATGAAGTTTATTTTGGTGGAAGTTGGTCAATTGACCAATAGAATATGTGTGTCAGTGTTCTATTGGCCAATTGACCAACTTACTAAAAAAATAATTTCATGCTAACCGGATCCGTTGTATAGTACTACTTTCCTCCTAAAAAAGATGACAAAAAGACAACTTATACATAAATTAAGGTAGTTAAAAATGAAAGAGAGACTATAATTTGGGGCTGTTTGTGTGACGCCCCCAAAATAGGTATACAACACCCATTCTGAGTCGCCAAATACATGGTACAGAAAACAAACTACAACTTCAATAATACAATTGTCGTGCAAAATACGACAACACATACTATGAGTTTAAATACAAATATTATCTTCTAGACAATATCCACACTCAAATAAGTCCTCGTTACAATTATTCAAACACTATTTTACAGAAATAGTGAGGACTGCTAAAACATCTTTCTAGAACCATCACTCCGTACCCCGACTAGTTCCTGCTATGTTCTCACCTCCTGAGAAGAAAAATGGAACAAAAAGGAAAAGGGTGAGCTCAACTAACCCAGTAAAGAATATTATGACTAAGATAATATACAAACAAATTATCGTTAGTCTTTAACAGGAAAAAATCTGATAGAATATAATCGACAACAAGTTTTAGATCAACAACTGCAGCGGAAACAGCAAACCATTAGAAGAGTCAAGTAGAGAAAGAATTCTACTATCTTCTAAGATTTAAAAGTCCATCATCAATATTTTATCCCTATAACATCAATTAATAATCATCTTTATCCAAATATTCATCTTTGCACTACAGGCCAAAGATATTCATTTGTATCACCTGTCGGTCATGTTCACCTCAACACCTGTTCATCTTTGCACTACAGGCCAAAGATATTCATCAAGTAATCATACATCTTTGCACTACAGGCCAAAGATATTCAGTAATATCATCATTTAGGACTGAGGATGATGAAAAATATCTTAAAGAGAACGAATCCAGTGAGACAGAAGGACAAATAGTAGGGATTCGTATAACAGTTTATCCAAGATCAATAATACTTCATAATAATAAATTGTGAAGCAGAATTCAAAAATAAAGATCAAAACATGGATACAATTAAAGATAGTAACCATAATAGACATCTTGGACAAAAATGGAAAATTTTATTTTTCGGTGAATAGTGCCGTATTCGTGAATAGTACCGTATACGTGAATAGTGCCGTATACGTAAATAGTAACCCCGACACAAAAAGTTCCAAATTTGATAAAAACTCATATCAATATTTCAGCATAATGATATTGAAGAAAATAATATCATTAAGAAGAAAATAATATCCCTTACCTCAAAATATCAGTACTTCTGGTCGGAATACTGGTATAAGGCTGAAAGAAACTTGCTCTGATGAATAGAAACTCTCAAAGTATCTAAATACTCACAAAATACACTCAATAATCTAGAGAGAGAAAGAGAGAAAACTTGTTTCTGGTGTGATTTTCAATTCTAACTTAGCCCTCTATTTATAGGAAAATTTTGGTAGGTTTGACCTGCAACCTGATGGCTTTACCTGCTACTATTCCCACCCACCACATTTGAAATATAATTCAGCACATTTCTTCACCAACCACAAGTGGGGCCCACCAATTCTAGAATTTTCCATCAAAATGATAAACTCCGAAAATTCAATAATTTCTGAACCAGTCATCTTGTAAAATTCATAATAAATCATACGTTCATTTTTAACGGTTCAAAATTTGTGGGCATATACTCAACTTATATATGTATAACATATCCAAAAATTACCACGATCCAACGGTCGGATTAAAAATTATAACCCCCGCAAAATATCTCAAAAACCCTGATTTTTAATACCTCCATTCCGACAAAAATACGGATAAAAATCTCAACATTAACTCCTTCATTTTTAACCACAAAAATATATTCCTCATTTATATCCACATAAAATAAATATTTTCTTATCATATGAATCAATAATTAATTATTCACAAATAATATTACAGAATCACATTTATGACAACCAGGCCGTTCCCAGGAAAGAGGGGGCTTTCCAATAAGGATTTTTCCTTACTGGCGCGCAATTAGATGACCAAACCTCTCCTTAGACAGAACTTTCTAGACATTGCCAATAATGTTATCTAATAATATTATTCAAATAATATGAATTATTGATCTGATAATGGAAAATACTGTGCAACAACAATTATTGAAACAACAATAATATAAAATATCAACGCAGCAATTATTGAATCAATAAAATAAAATATTGAATAATAACTACTGTAACAATTATTGAGTAGTGCCTTCTTACGTAAGAATCAATAATTGGTGCAATACCGTGTGCTACTGTATTTTAACCACCGGGTATTCCAACAGTATTAACGGTAACAACTACGCCGTTATTTATAAACAACTTATACTTGTCGTTTTCTTCATCCAATCGCTTTCCGTTATGGGGCCCACACAAGGCTGCGCCGTCGTACGAATATTCCCCGACAGCAAGAATATTCCACGACCAAACGAATATTCCCCGACAAAATGAATATTTTATAACCACTTGCTTATTTTGCAAAATTTGCACATTTCACCCATAACCAAAGTATTATATCAAATTAACCCCTTATTATTCACAATAATATTTAGAGAAAATTTGATTTTATTCATTAATAAGTTGGGGTCTTACAACCTCCCCTCCTTATGAAATTTCGTCCTCGAAATTGACGTACGTACCTGATGTTTCAAAAAGGTGAGGATACCTCGCTTTCATTTCTGATTCCAACTCCCAGGTCATTTCTTCAATAGCATGGTTTCTCCACAAAACCTTAACTTGTGGTATAACCTTCGTGCGTAGGACATGCTCTTTCCTATCCAAGATCTTAACAGGTACCTCCTCGTACGTTAAATCTTCAGCTATCTCGTCTGGTTCTAACTCAATAATGTGGTTCGGGTCTTTAACATATTTACGAAGCATAGATATGTGAAAAACATTATGAACACGAGACATGCTTGGAGGTAATGCGAGTCTATATGCCACATTTCCTATTCGCTCAAGAATCTCAAATGGACCAACAAATCTTGGATTGAGCTTTCCTCTCTTCCCAAATCTTGTAACTCCCTTCCATGGTGCAACACGTAACAATACATGATCCCCAATATTAAATTCCACGTCCTTCCGATGAAGATCCGCATAACTCTTTTGTCGATCCTGTGCCGTTTGTATACGTTGTCGAATCGTTTGGATCTTCTCTGTAGTAATGCGTACCAATTCTGGTCCCAACAATGTTGCTTCACCCACCTCGTCCCAGCATACTGGAGAACGACATTTTCTTCCATACAACGCCTCAAATGGAGCCATACCTATGCTCGCCTGATAACTGTTGTTGTAGGAGAATTCCACCAATGGTAGGTACTTATCCCAACTCCCTTTGAGATCTAAGACACAAAGTCTTAATAGATCTTCAAGAGTTTGAATAGTCCTCTCTGATTGTCCGTCCGTTTGAGGATGGTATGCTGAACTGAATCGTAAATCCGTGCCCATAGCTTTCTGCAAGCTAACCCAAAATCGTGAAGTGAATCTTGGGTCACGATCCGAAACTATGGATACTGGCATGCCATGCAATCTCACAATCTCGTTCACGTACATACTAGCAAGACGTTCAAGGGAATAAGTCTCACGTATCGGCAAGAAATGAGCGGACTTGGTTAATCTATCAACAATAACCCAAATCGCATCTATACCTTGAGAAACCTTGGAAAGACCCGTAACAAAATCCATAGTAATGTGTTCCCACTTCCATTTCGGAATCTCAAGTGGTTGCAATGGACCCTTTGGTACTTGATGCTCCGCTTTTACACGTTGACAAGTTAAACATCTCGAGATAAACTCCGCGATCTCTCTTTTCATATTGCTCCACCAAAATGTATGTCGAAGATCGTGATACATTTTGGTACTCCCAGGATGGATTGCAAACGGTGTGTTGTGTGCCTCCATCATTATTCTATGCTTCAAGTCAAAATCGTTAGGAACACAAAGTCTGGAGTTGACTCGAAGTATTCCTTCTTCATCGATTCTTGCTTCTGGAATAGCACCTTCTTGCACTTTCTTCTTCATACGCATCAGCTCCATGTCCGTAGCTTGAGCAGCTTTAACTTTATCGATTAAAGTCGGTTCTACTCGTATATTTGATATCATCATGTGGGTACTTGGAGCCTTCATCTCTATCTCCATCCTTTGCAAGTCATACAAAATGGGCCTTTGTGTTAAAAACATTGCACTCGTACCCGCATATGATCTTCTACTCAATGCGTCAGCTACTACGTTTGCTTTTCCAGGATGGTATTGGATGGTATGATCGTAATCTTTCAACAGCTCAAGCCAACGTCGTTGCCGCATGTTGAGTTCCTTTTGGGTGAAGAAATATTTGAGGCTTTTATGATCTGTATAGATCTCCACTTTCTCCCCATACAGGTAGTGTCTCCAGATCTTCAACGCAAAAACGACTGCTGCCAACTCCAAATCATGAGTAGGATAATTCCTCTCATATTCTTTGAGTTGTCGTGAGGCATAGGCTATGACTTTCCCATGTTGCATGAGAACACATCCTAACCCTTTGCCTGAAGCATCGCTGTAGATAACAAATCCATCCGAACCAGATGGTATTGTCAAAACAGGTGCCGAAATGAGTCTCCTCTTGAGTTCTTGGAAACTCTTCTCGCATTCCTCACTCCATACGAATTTTGTATCTTTCCGAGTCAGCTGAGTTAACGGAGTAGCGATTCGAGAAAATCCTTCCACAAATCTCCGATAATAACCAGCTAAGCCCAGAAAGCTACGTACTTCGGTTACCGACTTCGGTTGCTCCCAACTTTTTATGGCTTCAATCTTCGCCGGGTCGACAGATACTCCATGTTTTGACACCACGTGCCCAAGGAATGCTACTTCCTCAAGCCAGAACTCGCATTTCTTCAGTTTGGCATATAGCTTGTTTTCACGAAGCCTTTGCAATACCAGCTTCAAATGGTGCTCATGATCTTCACGGCTTTTGGAATAGATGAGGATGTCATCAATAAAGACAACAACGAACTGATCCAAATATTCTTTGAATACACGATTCATCATATCCATGAAAGCAGCAGGAGCATTAGTCAATCCAAAAGACATTACTAAGAATTCATAATGCCCGTACCGAGTTCTGAAGGCAGTCTTTGGAATATCCTCAGTTTTAATCTTCAGCTGATGATATCCAGAACGAAGATCGATCTTTGAAAAGAATTGTGCTCCTTGCAACTGGTCAAACAGGTCATCAATACGAGGTAGCGGATACCTATTCTTGATAGTGACATGATTCAATTCTCGATAGTCGATACAAAGTCGCATACTCCCGTCTTTCTTCTTTACGAATAACACCGGAGCACCCCAAGGAGATGTACTAGGACGAATAAAACCGATGTCCAACAACTCCTGTAGTTGGACTTTTAACTCCTGAAGTTCAATAGGAGCCATTCGATATGGGGTTTTAGAAATGGGCTTTGTACCGGGTTCAAGGTCAATAAAGAATTCAACTTCACGTTCTGGGGGTAGACCAGAAAGTTCTTCAGGAAATACATCGGAAAATTCTCTAACAATAGAAATATTATTCAAATCTGACTTGTCTTTGTTCAAATCCATAACATGGGCTAAGAAAGCTTGACATCCGTTTTAAAATTAACGAATAGCTTTGTGGCTTGATATGACAGTGACTGATTTTAGTGGTTTAGTAGTTTGAATTCGTATGACAGGTTGGTTAGGAATATGAAAACTAACAACCTTACGAAAACAATCAATTTTAGCATGATGAGTGGTTAACCAATCAATTCCTAAAATCACATCAAAAGCAAGTATCTTTAAAGAGATAAGATCAACAGGTAATGTGATAGTGCCAACTTGGATCATGCAAGATTTATAAACTGTAGATGTAACGAAGGTTTCACCCAACGGAGTTTCAACAGATAAGTTAAAGTCCAATTTCTCCGGAGTCAAGTTTAAACGTTGAGCACAAGCAGGAGAGATAAAAGAATGGGTAGAACCGGTATCTAGTAAAGTATAAACTTCGCAAGAATTCAAGATTAGCTTACCCGTGATCACCTCGTTCGGGTTTCTCGCGTTTTGGCCAGTAACGACAAACGCCCTTCCAGGAACCGCTGATTTCGACTTATCCGGGATAACTTTTGGAGTCACCATCCCCGCTGAACTTGGTTTTGCTACAGAACACTCTCGAGCTATATGACCTTCCTTTCCACAGTTATAACATACCTTGGATTGTTGTGGGCAGTTTGGGCTGATATGTCCCTCTTTCCCACATTTGTAACATACGACCGGTGGTCGTTCTCCTCCCCTAGAAACAGTTGATGTTTGTGCTGACGTCTTCACGTTATCATTGTTGTACATTCTCTTCTTGAAATCTCCTCCCGACTCGCTCCTTCTATTATCACGACCACGATTACCACCAGAGTGGTTACCGCTTTTGTCCGAATGTTTTCCTCCCTGCTGGTTTTCATTGCTTCGATGACTGCCGCCACCGGTATGACCCTGGTTGTGGTCCCTCGGTTGCACATACTCATTATCTCGCTCTAATAATTGAGCCCTGTTTACAACATCTGAATATAAAGAAAATTTATGAGAGATAAGATATTGCCGAATCTCGGGTTTTAGACCTCTCAGAAACATCCTTGTCATTCGTTCCTCATTTTCGACCAAATGAGGTGCAAACCTGGATAACTCTGCAAACTTCGCCTCGTACTGGGACACCGTCATGTTGTTTTGTTCCAGTCTAATAAACTCAACCTCCTTCATATGACGAATACTTTCAGGAAAGTACTTGTCATTGAACAGTTTTTGAAATGTTTCCCAGGACATGTTGAGTGCGTCAGGCTGGGTACGCTTCACAGACTCCCACCAGTAGTCTGCCTCACCGCGGAACATAAATGTGGCGAATGGAACCTTCTGTTCCTCCGTGCATCCCAAGACATCAAATATCTTGGTAATTTGCTTGACCCACGTTTCCGCCATGATCGGATCCGGCTTTCCCTTAAATTCTGGTGGTCCCAATTCTTTGAACTGCTTAGCTGTGACAAACCGCGCGTTGTTATCATTTCCACCCGTATTCTGCACACGAGTCTCCCTCGTCTGATTTTGCATGAACTGCAAAAAGCTCCTAAACATTCCATCATTCATCGTTTGCTCGGTAACGTTGTTTACAGGAGGAATATTGCCTTCCTGTTGCACGTTCCCCTGGGTAGTGATCAAAGGTGTCTCCACGGTCTGATTTACTCCATTATTAACGTTCTCAGCTGCCATTCTTAAATACTGCCATAAAACAAGGGTTAATAGTCATGTCATATATTATCCCTATACTCTGACCGACCAAATAAACACCAAATAAACTTAGTCAGGTCATACTAGCGAAGGAATTCCCCGTCTCTCCCCTCCTAGTTCTTGTCTCACATCTCAGCCAGGGATCATATCCCTAAGCTCTGATACCAACTGTGACGCCCCCAAAATAGGTATACAACACCCATTCTGAGTCGCCAAATACATGGTACAGAAAACAAACTACAACTTCAATAATACAATTGTCGTGCAAAATACGACAACACATACTGTGAGTTTAAATACAAATATTGTCTTCTAGACAATATCCACACTCAAATAAGTCCTCATTACAATTATTCAAACACTATTTTACAGAAATAGTGAGGACTGCTAAAACATCTTTCTAGAACCATCACTCCATACCCCGACTAGTTCCTGCTATGTTCTCACCTCCTGAGAAGAAAAATGGAACAAAAAGGAAAAGGGTGAGCTCAACTAGCCCAGTAAAGAATATTATGACTAAGATAATATACAAACAAATTATCGTTAGTCTTTAACAGGGAAAAATCTGATAGAATATAATCGACAACAAGTTTTAGATCAACAACTGCAGCGGAAACAGCAAACCATTAGAAGAGTCAAGTAGAGAAAGAATTTTACTATCTTCTAAGATTTAAAAGTCCATCATCAATATTTTATCCCTGTAACATCAATTAATAATCATCTTTATCCAAATATTCATCTTTGCACTACAGGCCAAAGATATTCATTTGTATCACCTGTCGGTCATGTTCACCTCAACACCTGTTCATCTTTGCACTACAGGCCAAAGATATTCATCAAGTAATCATACATCTTTGCACTACAGGCCAAAGATATTCAGTAATATCATCATTTAGGACTGAGGATGATGAAAAATATCTTAAAGAGAACGAATCCAGTGAGACAGAAGGACAAATAGTAGGGATTCGTATAACAGTTTATCCAAGATCAATAATACTTCATAATAATCAATTGTGAAGCAGAATTCAAAAATAAAGATCAAAACATGGATACAATCAAAGATAGTAACCATAATAGACATCTTGGACAAAAAGGAAAAATTTTATTTTTCGGTGAATAGTGCCGTATTCGTGAATAGTACCGTATACGTGAATAGTGCCGTATACGTAAATAGTAACTCCGACACAAAAAGTTCCAAATTTGATAAAAACTCATATCAATATTTCAGCATAATGATATTGAAGAAAATAATATCATTAAGAAGAAAATAATATCCCTTACCTCAAAATATCAGTACTTCTGGTCGGAATACCGGTATAAGGCTGAAAGAAACTTGCTCTGATGAATAGAAACTCTCAAAGTATCTAAATACTCACAAAATACACTCAATAATCTAGAGAGAGAAAGAGAGAAAACTTGTTTCTGGTGTGATTTTCAATTCTAACTTAGCCCTCTATTTATAGAAAAATTTTGGTAGGTTTGACCTGCAACCTGATGGCTTTACCTGCTACTATTCCCACCCACCACATTTGAAATATAATTCAGCACATTTCTTCACCAACCACAAGTGGGGCCCACCAATTCTAGAATTTTCCATCAAAATGATAAACTCCGAAAATTCAACAATTTCTGAACCAGTCATCTTGTAAAATTCATAATAAATCATACGTTCATTTTTAACGGTTCAATTTGTGGGCATATACTCAACTTATATATGTATAACATATCCAAAAATTACCACGATCCAACGGTCGGATTAAAAATTATAACCCCCGCAAAATATCTCAAAAACCCTGATTTTTAATACCTCCATTCTGACAAAAATACGGATAAAAATCTCAACATTAACTCCTTCATTTTTAACCACAAAAATATATTCCTCATTTATATCCACATAAAATAAATATTTTCTTATCATATGAATCAATAATTAATTATTCACAAATAATATTACAGAATCACATTTATGACAACCAGGCCGTTCCCAGGAAAGAGGGGGCTTTCCAATAAGGATTTTTTCTTACTGGCGCGCAATTAGATGACCAAACCTCTCCTTAGACAGAACTTTCTAGACATTGCCAATAATGTTATCTAATAATATTATTCAAATAATATGAATTATTGATCTGATAATGGAAAATACTGTGCAGCAACAATTATTGAAACAACAATAATATAAAATATCAACGCAGCAATTATTGAATCAATAAAATAAAATATTGAATAATAACTACTGTAACAATTATTGAGTAGTGCCTTCTTACGTAAGAATCAATAATTGGTGCAATACCGTGTGCTACTGTATTTTAACCACCGGGTATTCCAACAGTATTAACGGTAACAACTACGCCGTTATTTATAAACAACTTATACTTGTCGTTTTCTTCATCCAATCGCTTTCCGTTATGGGGCCCACACAAGGCTGCGCCGTCGTACGAATATTCCCCGACAGCAAGAATATTCCACGACCAAACGAATATTCCCCGACAAAATGAATATTTTATAACCACTTGCTTATTTTGTAAAATTTGCACATTTCACCCATAACCAAAGTATTATATCAAATTAATCCCTTATTATTCACAATAATATTTAAAGAAAATTTGATTTTATTCATTAATAAGTTGGGATCTTACAGTTTGATTAGCACTTATTGGGTTTGAAGGACTACAAATAGACCTGGCAAACGGCCAGGCCGGGCCGGGCCAAAATGGCCCGAATTTTGGTGGGCTGGAAATATGAGGCCCGTGGCCCAACGCGGGCTTCTCCCTTTAAATTTTTTTTTTTTTACAAACTCTTTGCTACACCAGAAATAGTAATAATAATAAATATTAAAAATAATAAAATAATTAATAATAAACAATAATACAAACAGACGCGATTAATTAATTACTTACATTAACTACATATCTCAATCAATTAAAATTTTAATAGTATTATAAATTAGTATTATTAATTAATTACCTACATTAGCTACATATTATAATTATAGTTTTTAATTATAATTAAAATATATTGAAGATTGTATTAAAAACAAATAATTATTGTAACTCAATTAGTTTAAACTCTTATTTATTTACTTTTGACCGGTCTAACTACAAATCTTAATCGCTAAATCATTCAGCCTATTTGATTTGAATATAATAAGGTCTGAACAATGAAAGTGGTCTCGACCATTTGACTTCAAATTTCTGAATGAATCGGTAAAATCAGCCGGAAATTTAACGATTCAGTCAGAAAATTAAATTATCTTTTACTTAAATACCATCACACAACACAGAAAATTACATTTAATATCCCTTTATGGCTTTCTCCCCCACTCGCGCCTTCTCTTTCAATTTCGAAAAAACCCAAATCTCGCCAGAAAACTTACTCGCAGATCGGTCTACATCTATGTATAATCTTAAGAATCAAAGTAAATTTGTCCCAATTTTCATCGAATATCCAACTTTTAGCCAACAAACTCCATTAATCTGAGTTTGAAACTCACTGGGTTTTGTAAATCGGTGCCGAAAAACATCCAAATCACAGCATGAAAAAACCAGTCACGACAAAGAAGGAAGCAAGGATTTAGCCCAATTTTCTTCCAACCATAAGCAGAAAACAAGTGATGATATGAACAATATCCTATATATATATATATATATATTGAAGGTTTTCGCACTTTTATTATTATGTTGACGTAAGTGGGAGAATCATCGAAAGTTTTAAATAGAGAATCCGACCGAACAGAAATTGAATTAATTGAAGGAGAGAGAGAGAGAGAATGATAACTGGATGGATTTTCTATGTACTCTCTGTTTAATGAGCCCAATACTGACGCTATTGAGCTTGATTATCCTATGCAAACTCCACATAATTTAGTTGTGGTGGTGGATTCTTGTAATGGGTTGGTTTGTTTAGTTTCTGAGGAAGATTCTATATTTTTGTGGAACCCATCTACTAGAGAAGATTGCGTATCGCGGATATTAATAAGGGATTTGGGTATTATCCGGTATATGGGTTTGGTTATGATGAATGTAGTGATGATTTTAAAGTAGTTGGGATCTTTTGTAATGCGGCGAGTGATTGTGAATTTAAGGTGAAGGTTTATAGCTCAAAGGCTGATTGTTGGAGAATGATTGAGGATTTTCCTTTTGGTTTTCCGTTGGATGAATATGGTAAGTTTGCAAATGGAGCTCTTCATTGGGCTGCTAGTCGCGATAGTTGTTCTAGTTCTCCACATTCATGGATTATTGTTTCTCTTGATTTAGCAAAGGAGACGTATGGGGAAGTTTTGCAACCTAGTTGTGGAGAAGGTGAATACAATTTGACCTTGGGGGTTCTGGGAGAATCCCTTTGTATACTTCGTACTTATGGCAGAACCCTTATGGAAGTGTGGATAATGAAGGAATATGGTGTCAGAGAGTCTTGGATGAAACTGGTTAGCATCCCGTATTTGGATGAACCAAGGTTCTTGATAACTCGGTATTCACTGCTAGGCATTTCTGAGAATGGTGACATTTTCCTGTTGAAATGTGGCGTTCATTATAGACTTTATTATATCCATTTTTCGCTTTAAGGAGAAATAGTATACCTCTTTTAGATGGTTAAGCAATAAAGCGAGCCTTTATAAAGTACTCCTACGTATCCTTTTGGCTCTAATTCAAAATCTAACACACAATTATCAACCAATCTTAGTGAATATTGGAATTATGGATTCACATGTTAAGTATTCTCCTGTCATTCTTTGTTGCTTATTAAATGGCTTTCAACATCTTCATTAAGATATTTAGTGAGCTTTAACTTGAAGTGCAAAGGAAATGTGAAATTTACTCTATGGGAATTATGTTTACAGGGTATAGGGATAAAAGGAATTTTTAAATGCGCATAAACGTGTTTGATTAACCTGGTTCATGACATGTGGATAGGTTTTGTTGGTCAGTCCCTAACTTGACTTTCTAAATTCATGAGGACCATCTGTTTTATGTTGCTTTGGAATTTGTGTTTGCATGGACATGATGTTGTGGTTTATCTTCTCTCTTAATTGTTTGACGACATTTTCATCTTAATATTACAACTCATGACCTTGTTTTGGAAACGTCTTCTTGCAATACCGTGCAAAAGAATTGACGTGCTTTGAAATATAAATAGGTCTTAGAAAAGAAATCGACTTTTTAATATATTTATATTTTTGTGTAGTTCATTTCTGAACAAACCTTATTGAGGACCTCTAATTGCAAAATTATTTAACCTTTCAAACATACTTAAAATATCAAAAATCTCCTATTTTCGGATGAATATTGTCTTTTAACAATTTACACCCAACCAACTCCAACCTCTCACCTATAAATAGTGTACCTTTCCAACTAAGGCAGGATATCCTTGGAATACAACAACTATATAACATCTCTGTCATGGAAGTAAGTTGCTCCATGATCTTGTTACTTTGTGTAAATAATTCTTACCTGTATTGATCTTGATCTTTTATATTTTTAATGGAAGGTATATATGCTATATGTCACTTTTTGATTCATAGTAAATAGATGTTATGGATCATTCCCCATATATATATATATATATATATATATATATATATATATATATATATATATATATATAGGCCGGATCCTGTCGGGAGCCCGGATAGGTTTAAAATCCGGACCTTTATTTATTTATTTATTTTTTTTTAAAACAATTAAAAAAAATAAAAATTTATGGAACTTGAATTTTTACATAATACAGTGTTTTGGGTGTGATTTGGATACATATAACAAAACATGTCTGTACAAACATATTTTGTTATATGTATCCAAATCACACCCAAAATATTATGTAAAAATTTAAGTTCTATAATTTTTATTTTTATTTTTATTTTTTATTTAGCATAAAATAATTAGTAGGTATGTATGTGTACATATCATAAATATTAGCATAATATGTATGTGTATGTGTCCATAGATAAATATGTCTCTTGCAAAAGAAATAGAGGGAGTATTCAATCGAATAAGGCAATTTTTGGTTAAACTTGATAGCCCAATTGACCCGTTGGGTCTATTTATAACAAAAATAATATGTTGATATCTTATAAAAAATTTATGTTGATATATCTTATAAAAAAATTTCGTATTAAATAATATCTTATAAAAAAATTTCGTATTACCAAAAATAATATGTTGATATCTTATAAAAAATTTAATTAAATAAATTATATTTACATTCACTAATTAAATTTCTTTATTAAATTTTGGATACTATACTAAACATTATTATTTTCACTTGTAGTGTAGCATAAATAGTAAAAATTTAAACATAAACATAATATTTATTTTAAGTAAGTAGTCAAACTATTAATTATATTTCTAAAAATATATTCCATTTTAAATGTCTCTTGCAAAACAAATAGAGGGAGGGAGGGAGTATTTAATCGAATGCGTCAAATTTGGGTTAAACTACCCAATTGACCCGTTGGGTCTATTTATAACAAAACAACCCAGCCCAGCCCAAAATATCAAGTCGATCCGACACACTCCATTTCCTTCGTCTCCATTTCACCCCCAAATTTTCTTCTGAAAAAGTAAACAAACCCCATAACCATGGATGAAAACCCAACTCAGAAACAACGCAAGAGAGAGAATAAAACCCATGAAATCACCTCCAGTTCCTTGCAGAATTTAATTCCAATCCCTAATCTTCCAGAAGAAATTATCGCCGAGATACTCTCAAGGCTCCCCGTGAAGTCTCTCTTGCAATTCAGGTCAGTTTCGAAGTTATGGCTCTCTTTGATTTCTAGCCCTCAATTCATCAAAACTCACGTTGCTAAATCAATTGCAGACACTAAATTAACCCACCATAGACTCATTTTGAGCTCTACCCATCCTCACTTTAACCTCAACAGTTGCTCTGTCTACTCTGTGTTTAATGAGCCTAGTACTGATGCTATTGAGCTTGATTATCCTATGAAAACTCCACATAATTCAGTTTGGGTGGTGGGTTCTTTTAATGGGTTGGTTTGTTTAGCTATTGAAGAGGATTCTATATTTTTGTGGAACCCGTCTACTAGAAAATCTAGAAGATTGCGTAGCCCGGAGATTAATATGAGATTTGGGTGTTATATAATATATGGGTTTGGTTATGATGAATGTGGTGATGATTTTAAAGTGGTTGGGATATTTTGTGTTTTTCGTAATGGTTATGCATATGAAACCGAGGTTAAGGTTTATAGCTCAAAGGCTGATTGTTGGAGGAGGATTGAGGATTTTCCTTTTGGTATTCCATTGGATGATTCGGGTAAGTTTGCAAATGGAGCTCTTCATTGGGCTGCTAGTCGTGATATTAGATCTGGTTCTCCAAATTCTTGGATAGTCGTTTCTCTTGATTTGGCAAAGGAGACGTATGGGGAGGTTTTGCAACCTAGTTATGGAGAAGGTGAATACGATTTGACCTTGGGGGTTTTGGGAGAATACCTTTGTATACTTTGTAATTATGGCAGAACTCGTACGGATGTGTGGATAATGAAGGAGTATGGTGTGAGAGAGTCTTGGACGAAATTGGTTACCATCCCGTATTTGAAGGAAACAATGACGTATTCGAAACCGCTAGGAATTTCAGAGAATGGTGATATTTTACTGGAGTTTGAGTCACACTTAATATTGTACAATGCTAATGATAGCATATTCAAGGATCCTGAGATTCACAAGTTTGATGGCTGTCTAGAAGCAGATACTTATGTTGAGAGCCTGGTTTCTCCCAATTTCTAAAGCTGGGCTTAGAGACAGCATCAATAGCAAACGAGAAAGGAAGGTAAATTTTGGTTATATCATACAATCTCTTTTCATTATTAAATGTCTACTATTACTTCCCCACTTTTTTGGTAGTCCTTTTAAAGCTTGGAATATGCATTTCTATTTACGCAGTTTTGATCTTCTTAGACCACTTATGTAGATTATTTTTTATGGATTTTCTTTTCTTTTCTTTTGGGTGGATAATATGAAGTTTCTTTTTTATTTTCTGGCTATAGAAAGGTGGCATTAAATAAATGTGTTAATAATGAAAATAACTCATGTTTGTAAGATGTCTTTTTCATCAATATGTTAAAATGATGTGGTGAATTTTAGTTGCATTCCTGTTGAAATGTGGCATTCGTTATAGACTGTTTTATATCCATTTTTTGCTTTTAGCATGAATAGTATACTTCTTCCGGACGGTATAAGCAATAAAGTGAGCCTTTACAGAGTACTTCTTTTTCATTCACAATTTTAAGCCAATCTTAGTGAATATTGGTGTTAAGTATTCTCCAGTGCTTTGTTGCTTATTGATTTGCTTTCAATATCTTCATTAAAATATTTAGTGAACTTTAACTTGAAGTGCAAATCAAATAAAGAAATCACGTGCAACGTGAAATTTACTACTATGGGAATTATGTTGTCAGGGTGGAATTTTTATTGAAGTGATGAGGGATAAAAGGAATTTTTACAAGCACATAAACTTCTTTGATTAACCTGGTTCATGACATGTGGATAAGTTTATTGTTGGTCAATCCCTATGTTGACTTTATAAAGCCATGAAACGTAAGTGAGGACCATCAGTGATGTGGTGGTTTATCTTTTCTCTCTAAATTGTTTGACTACATTTTCATTTTAATATTACAAATCATCTCAAACATTATAGTTCTTGACTCTTGACCTTGTTCTGGAAACGTCTTCTTGCAATACCCTGTAAAAGAATTGACGTGCTTTGAAATTTAATTAAGTCTTAGAAAAGAATTCGACTTTTTAATATATTTATATTTTTCTGTAGTTCATTTCTGAACAAACCTTACTGAGGACCTCTAATTGCAAAATGATCTAACCTTTCAAGCATACTTAATTATTTCTTGTAGCAGGGATGCTGATTTTAGGAACAAAATACCAACGTATAATTATATGATCTTCTTCTGATTCAGCTTTCTCATTGTTTTCATCGTCTTGGAAATGTCAAAATTTTGAAATATTTTGGATTTTTGGGGCTACTACTTCCAATTTGAAGCAGAAGCAGTTGGATGCATCTATTCAGTTTCTCCTCGTTGTCTTGAAATGTTCATTTTTTAAAAGCTTTGAATTTTTAGGGCTACTGCTTTCAAATGAAATTGACAGCGTGTGAAGATGTTTGATTAAAGTGGTCATTAGTAAACTAATGATATAAATGCCTACATTGGCTTATAGATTATTTTTTTGAGCAACTATAATATATTACTGGCCTGGAAATATATATTAGTGTTATACTCCTCGGTACACAAATGCTTAGTGGTTTGCTTTGGTTTTGATTTCAGGCCCTTGTGAGCTTTTCAATGCAAGGCTGGCTGATAACAGGGACAATGAAATCAGTATAACAGTTTCTGTTTTCTTTCACCATTTTTCTTCATGCATTTTGTGTATTGTTACAATTACATATGACTTGTAAGTCTGGGATGTTATAAGTTGTACTTTTAAAAGTTGTGATGATGATGATGATAATATGTAATGATGATACCCCTTTCAATATTATTCTCATTTAATTGAAGTGCAATATTATTAGTATATATTTGGTGCATGTTTTAGACCTGGAAGATGAAACCTTTATAATTACTGCTTTTTATGTGTGAATTTTTAATCTTTCTATAAACAATATCAGCAAACTGCAAAATATATTCTCTGATTCTTTCGAGGCAATTACTTGGACAAGTTATGACACATTTTTATTTTTAGACAGTAATATTTCATGAAATTTCTGATGAACATTTTCAAAATCTCTCAGTGCACGGTGGTGGCGAAATGATTTTTTAGTGTTTGCATGTCTGTTTTGGGGGGTACTTAAGCAATGCTTCCATGACCCAACGATCCCCTTCATGTTCAGTTTATGTAAGGTATCATAAGCTTAAGGCGTGTTTGAGCCGGCCTAGACATGGGCAACATCAGTTTATATTGATTAGACAGCACTGTCGAATATAGTGTGACCAGACCAGTTCATTTGTAGATATGGCTGTTACCAGGACTTAGAAGAGGAGGATGTTTTTTAATCCTTGGTCTCTCTCAACTTCATATATTATTAGTTCAGCGAACCTCAAAGTTATCTAAAGAGTAAAGACCTACCTAAACCATTCTAAGTTTTGGAATGAAGGAAGGAAGGAAGGATTGTTGAAAGGAAAGGCATTCATTATATAGAACTTAAAACTAACAGATATAGGTAGGTTCATATATAGCTGAAATCAGATATCTCTTTATTTATGGCATAACAAAGGCCAAGTGAAAAGAATAATTCATGATGAATCACTTCCCCTTGGTAAAGATATTTGCCCCCCAAATATCTCTCAAGTTTTCCATTGAAATTATATATACTGGAATTCATTCCCTCGCCCTCGCCCTCGCCCTCGCCCTCACATCTATTCCTAGATTAATCAAACTTATAATATTAAAAAAAATCCGAAAAAATAATTCTGAATAATGAATTTCTCACAATGTGTAAATGAGTATTTAAAGCTCTTAAAAGGGGGCGAACAGCCCCCACAACTAGTTAACAATATTCATAAAAATATTTTTTATGAATATTGGAAGTGCAACCCAAACCCAGTGATAAAGGGAAAAGCTAATCTAAGACAATGCCTTGACCAAGCTTTGACTAAAGCCATTTAGTAGAACGACATAATTTTATACAAAATTAATAAAACTAAATCGTTTTGTTAAGTGACCTTAGCCAAGCTTGGCCAGGCTATGCCTTAGATAACATTTTTCACAACCACTGATCTCATGTGCAGCAAGAAACAGAATAAAGCTAATAAAAACACCTGTAATATGCCAAAGTTTAACATCATTACAGAAACTGGAGAGTAAAAGAAGGGCAAATACCAAAAGTTGTAATCCATATTATCCCATCCATTCCTAACAATTACATCCGGTGCAACCATTAGGAAGAATTCTTGACCAAAATGATTCAAATACATCCAAAAGTTCTGATCTTTTAATATTTTGTCACCCAAGTCCCACCGATTTTCCTTCACTGTATCCATACTTGAATATCAGGCCATATAAGAGGGCTAACCTAACTTGAAAACTGAAAACTATGAAGATTTCTTCGGAGGAACATTATGCTGCCAAAAAGGATACGGTTAATCATCAACCTCAGTCCCAATAGCACAAATTAAATTGATTTCTCATTCAATAAAATCGTAATAAAGAGGAGCCACCGGATGAAAAAGATAGTTAGAGTCTAGAGGTCAGAAGTAAACCTAGCTCAACCATCCCAGCACTTCAAACCAATTGAACAACAGAAAGAATACACAGAAGAGATGCAGTCAAATATTTTCACACATCACATGATACTATGAAAAGAAAACAAGGTACAGCCACAAACAAGTTTACTCAGCACAACTTTTAGAAGGATTTTAAGGAATCAAATAAATACTACAATTATTACTTGCACGGCTTACCATGCATCTCAGTTATCTTCTTGTTTCTGCAATATGTAACATCTCATGGATGCCTATCCTTTAGAGGTACTCAAATTGGATTAGTGCTTGATTTTTAGCTTTCAAGAGTCTCTTTCATACATCCTTCCGGGGTCTCCAACCCCCTTCAGACGGCCTCCTGGTCTTCCCCCACTTCGACTTGTTACGAGTCGTCCAACGGAAAAGGCTTTCTAAATGGGGTAAAAGCCGCCTCTCAGATCCCCCAACCGGTTCTACGATAGACCAAAAACAGCTTACAACTTTCACCGTACTCTGCTCTCCGAAGAGCAACTCTTCTCAATCTCATCGTCCCTCTTGGTTATTGATCTATTTGTTGTTAATAGGTCAATAAGAGTAGTAATTGTTTCAATAAATAACTCTTCTGTATTCTGTAGAGTCGTTCCATTTTAATTTGGCTCTCATATTTTACCACATCGATCTTAACTCTTAAAGACCACCTCAATTTTGTAAGATTTTAATAATTTCCTATATTACGTCTCAAAATTGTTCATTAATATCTAGTTAGTCTACAAGAAGGGAACCCTTACTTAATCCAAATTCCAACATGCTATCTCTAATCTCCCCCTCGTGATAAATATTATTTTTTTTGGTCCTCCTTTTGAATAATTAAACCTCAAAGATCTAGTTCTCATTTTCCCCCATTTCTCACCCTTACAATCTTCAGTCGTCAATGTTTTAATTTTAAGGGTCAACATAACCTTCTATGATGGAATCAATTAACAAAATAATGAGATCTTCATAATGGTTCTACCAAAACATATTACTCCATGGGATCTCAACTTTGGATCTTCTGTAAGGGATAAATGATAAGGTCATTACTCCATCTTTAGTTGAAGTGAGGTCACCTTTTTGTATTCTTAACTCTCCGTAGATGCTAACCCTAAATATTATTGAAAAAAGGAACCTTTTGAATAATTAAACCTCAAAGATCTAGTTCTCACCCCCACCCCCACCCCACCCCACCCCAACCCAACCCAACCCAATCTCTCATCCTTACAATCTTGAGTTGTCAATATTATAAGAGTCAACATAACCTTCTATGATGGAATAGATTAGCAAAATAATGAGATCTTCATAATGGTTCTTCCAAAACATATTACTACACGGGATATCAACTTTGGATCTTCTGTAAGGGTTAAATGATAAGGTCATTACTCCATCTTTAGTTGAAGTGAGATCAACCTTTTTGTTTTCTTAACTCTCCACAGATGCAAACCCTAAATATTATGGGAAAAAAGGGAAACAGAAAAAGTAGTAGCAGAAATCCACAAAAAGCTTCTATCAACTTCAACTTCTAATCCTTAAATTGGCTGCCAAATCAAGGATAAAGCAATTTTGAATATTTGATATTTAATCAACAGAAAAATGATGTAATCCAAAGCTTACCCAACATAATCATGGAGCAGGACAACAAACTTCGTATAAACAAAGCTTCCTCCCCTAACATGTAGCAAGACCAACTCAATCCCTGGTTATAACTAACTAGAACACATTCTTAAACAAATTAATACATATAGATTCTTATTCAAGTTCAATTAGGTCTCCTTTGCTTGTCCAACATTACCCCCCCACCCCAAATTGATTCTTATCTGATTTATTACTTGCTTATCTTTCTTTTTTTAACAAGTAAAATTTTATTCTTAGGACGCCAAAAGGGTCTCCAACCAGTAATGTGAGGTATACAAAAAGGCAGTACACACGAAAAAGGTCTGCATCAAGAAACAAAAAAATCCATGTACAACAATATCAAGAAAACACCCGAGAGCAATACAAAAGAAATACCCGCATCATGCCCCTAGATGAAACACCCTTAAAGTAATATATGAAACAACAGAACCGATTATTTTAACAAAAGAAAATAGTAACTCATAACCAAAAATGGGATAACGACAATATATCTCCCCTTTCCTTTGAAGGGGCATATCCAATTCGCCTGATCTCTCTTATGCATTTTAACTCCCTTTCATGCACCAAATAACTCTACTAGCGAGCTGGGTATCACTCACACAAACCCTAACTTTTAATTCAGACAATGAGAGAAACAACGTATGAATATATAGCAATGTGTATATACATATATATATATATATACACATATATATATATAGAGAGAGAGACCAATAAATAAGAATGAGCCAACAAAGAGATCACAGAAAAGAATAGATAAATTTCAAAACTTTCTACAACGTACAAATGTAGGCCTGTCGAAAGAATAAAGTCACAAAAAGTTGCACATTAAGTACATCATTTCTAGATCTAAGCATGTCATGTTATATAAATATTTAATTATTCCTTTTTCGGATAAAGTACAAGTCACTTACAAATTACAATAGGTATGACTGCTAAAACTCTTGCTGGATTGACAAATGAAATTACTATACAGTTAGCAGAAAAGAGAGATAAGTTACCATTAAAAGTCTCACACAAAATACTCAAAATTTAATATAAGGAGAATTACACCTAAACAATATGTAAGAATAGGTGTGGTATCCCCCAAACAAATGCTTGTAGATATGCACTACTTATATTTACAATCAAGGCACAACAAAGAATTAAGATATGACCAATTGAGTTGTAATTTTTTTTTGGCAAGCTAGAAACATCAGTTGCATTGGCTAGTACTCATATCATGTACACGTGGAGCTCGGTTTGTGATTCAACAATTAACTTACTACTAATACATGGTGGATATAATCTTGCTTCTAAAACAAACAGAATCATAATTTTAATAAATGTGAAATACAATGAATGATAATACAAACTTCTTGTCTATATATCACTCCAACATCCTTCTAGGAATTTAAAGAGGTTTTTTTTTTTTGGGGGGGGGGAATGGATATAATACAAGAATTTATTGCGCTTTGACGAATTAAGGATAGAGTGAATCAGAATCCCATAATAAATGTGTATTGGTTGGTAGTAGTATTCCATTTCCAGTAATTTTGAAGTAGAACTCTTAGGTTATATATAAAGTTAATGTTTAGTACCAATAGGTCCAATACCCACCAAACGAGAGAAAATTTCCTACAACAGAAAATACGAATGCTAAAGTAAATCTGAACATGCAACCTAAATCAACAGCATTGCCATTATATGCACTTAGACGATCAAATATTCCCACACATGTCACTATTAAAACTCGTAACGCCAAAAAATTGTACAAATTTGATGGAACATAATAAAGAAAACTTTGTGGCTTTGAGATCATAATACAAACCTAGGGATATTATACTAGAATATATAAAATAATAAATTCAACACTAGGTGCATTACACACATTTAAGAAAGAATGGAAAGAGAAAGTCAAAGTCTATTTACCTTCTATTTCCTCTATGGCTGCCAGTGTTGCTTGTAGCTCGATGTCAGTCTTGGGAGAAACTAAGCTTTCAACATATATATCCACAAAAAGACAGCTATTAGGATAACAAAGGCAGAAGTTGCGAATTTCACATTCCTTCAATGTATTATGTTCTGGATTGTACACCATTAAGCGGCTTGGAGAATCCAATAAAATTTCACCATTCTTCAAAATGCAGAATGGCAATGAACACATATACTCTACAGGATTCATCAAATATGGGATACTAACCATTTTTGTCCAAGACTTTGCCACACAATTTTCCTTCATTAACCATAGATCAAAACGATTACCATAGTAACATCTTACAAAAAGCGATCCTCCCAAAGCTCCCACAGACCAACTAAAAAAACCCTCTCCAAAAGTAGGTTGTACCACATCTCGGTATGTTTCATCTCTTAAATCAAGAGAAATAATATGTGAAGGACACTTCGCCCACATACGTGGATTCGCTGTCCAATAAAGAGCTCCATTTGCATAAACACCTTCATTTTCATAAAGTTCAACACAAGGGAAATCCCGAATCCTTCTCCAAGAACCGGCCTTCACTGAATAAATCCAAACTTGATATTTTTGAACAAGATCAAACATACCAACAAAGACTCCAACCACTTTATAGTCATCACTAAAATCATCATACCCAAGTCCATATCTATCAATGCAACGATACTTCTTTTCAACATCCGGGAGTGGCAATTTCTTACCTTCTCTAGTACATGGATTCCACAAATACAAGTTATCAACATCAATTGTTATACACACCAATCCATTACAAGAGCCCTCAATGCAAAATGTAGCACGAGGGCTAGGGATTCCAAATAAGTGAGGAAGCTCAACGGCATGAGGTTCATTTGGTACAGAATACAGTGGACAACGCTTGAGCTCAAACCCAGAAATATCAGAGGATAAAATGAGCTGATGAAACTCAGTGTTTTTAGTGCATAAACCCATGTGGGTTTTGACAAATTTGGGACTGGAAATTAGAAAGCGCCATGATTTACAAACAGACCTGAATCGCAAGAGAGATTTCACAGGAAGGCATTCCAGTATCTTGGTGATGATTCCAATAGGAAGGTAGGGCAATGGGGTTGAATCGTCGCCTTCAATTTCTTCTTCTTCGTTCGGCATTTTGATCCTCCGTTAACCCTAGATCTTCGCTGCTGCGGAGTAACATGTATACAAGGAGATTAGTGGCTGCAATTGCGCCAGGTATTATACGCAACGGGATTTCTTTTCTTTTTCTTTTTTGAAAAAGATAATACGAAATAGACTTCTTTTTTTGGAAGTAGGGGTAGTATTATACAATAGCTTCAAATTTATTTTTATTTTTTATGTGTGGATAATAATAAACGAACTAGGCTGCTCACCAATTCAATTCATAAAACTTGAAAAAAAATTTCATAAAATTTGAGTTGTTAAATAAGTTTCATTTGAAAAAAAATCTTTACCCGTTTAGTTAAACGACTAAAATTTGAACAATGTGATATTGAACATGTTTAATGTTTAATTAATTATTATTTTAATATTATTTATAATATGCTAAATGAGTCGTACTTGAACTTGACTAGGCTTAGTTTTATTAGAGCATTCACAATAATTTCTCCAATAGACTCTCTATCCCCATATTTGAAGAATATATCAATAAATCAGTATCCAACAGTTTCCTTATCTTTATATAATTCTCTATTTTAATCCCTATATATGATTTGACTCCTCAGGGGGAGGGAATCAAAAGAGCGTTCTCTATTTATGTAAAATGACATTTCACACCCTATTTATTGCGATTTTATGTTGGTTAAAGGATATTTATCTCACTTAATTGCTGATTTTGGCATGCCTATCAAATTCACTCATTTTTATTTTTTAAACAGAGGATTTAGAGAAGAAAGAGAACTATAAAAAAATAAAAAAATCAGTCAAATTTTGATTTTGATCATTTTTGTAAAAAAATATTACTACTAATTATAAATTTTTTTATTTTATAATTAAAATAATATTGTTTTAGTTCTCATAAACACATAATGATCGTTGCACATTTTGATTTCTAGCAATATATATTTTTAAATTAAAATAATTGTATTTTTTAAATTCAAACAACAATTACTTTTAAATAAAAAATAGTTATAACGTTTAAAACATGATTTGACTGTTGGAACTTTCAAATTTTAACTTTTAAATTTCAAAATTTAATATTTAAGGAATCAATATAAGGAACCTGTTGGGTACGTAATAAAAAAATTGAATCCCTATCCTACAGAATAACCCAATAGCACTTCTGCATAGTAGGAATAGAAATAAAAAAACTGTTATAAATGCTCTTAATCCCGACTTGTGCTCAACTTGTTTATTTAACATGATCAAATTCGTACTTTTGTTTAAATTCCAATAAAACTCAACTTGTTCAACTTTTAAACAAATTCTATCTGGACAAGTCAAAATCCTACATTCTTATGGTTACTAATTTGTGAGTGAAAAATATTGTTGATGATTGTGGTACTAGTTGGTTAAATTAAACAAGAGTAGTTATATTTTGTTTTTTTTTCCTTGCTACTCCCAAAAAAATATATAATATTTATTCCAACTGACATTTTTACAACTCTATTTTGTATATGTATCCAAATTATACCTAAAAATACTTTCAATTGAAATAAATACTTTTGGGAGATACAAGAAAAGCCAAAAAAAAAAAAAAAAAAAAAAAACTTGGACCGGTTCAATTTTCCGGTCCAAAAAAACTGTCTGCTTAAATAAACAATTTTGAATTGTGGTCCTGCACTTTTTGTTATGTCTATTAACTGGACAACAGACTAACGAGAAAAAGAAAAACTTAAGAAGATGAGTAGTTCAAGTAGAGCATAAGTCATCACCAAGACTTATCTCATTTTGTATGCAGTGAAAAAACAGCATTAAAGCTAATAAAAACACCCGTAATTTGCCATCATTACAGAAATTGGAGAGAAATAGGGGGGGGGGGGGGAACATGAATCCAGTCCAGGCAAAAGTTCATACAATATCCAAAAAAAGAAAAGCAAATACCAAAAGTTGTCATCCAAATTATCCACCCATTCTTAACAATTACATTAGGAAGGAACTTGATCAAACTGCTTTAAGTTTAAATACCTCCAAAAGTTCTGATATTTTAATATTGCCACTCAAGTCCCACTGATTTTCCTTCACCGCAACCATACTTACTTGAACATGGGATCATATAACTTGAAAACTGCTAAATATGAATATTTCTTGGGGGGAACATCATGCTGCCAAAAACGATATGGTTAATCATCAACCAGTTCAAATTGTTCGGTAAGCAAATTTAATTGATTTCTCATTCAATAAAATTGCAATAAAGCAATGATGGGAGGGGAGCCACTAGATAGAGGTCAGATGTAACCCTATCTCAACCATCCCAGCACTTCAAACCAATTAAACAACATCAAGAATACACAGAAGAACTACGGTCAAATATTCTTAGTACATCACATGATATTATGAAAATAAAACAAGGAACAGCAGCAGTAAACAAGTTTACTTGAGACAATTTGTAAAAGGATTTTAAATAATCAAATAAAATACAAGAATTATTACTTGCACGGCTTACCATGCATCTCAATGTTTTAAATTTATCTCCAAGAAGTGCAATACATACCAACTCATGGATGTGTTGCACTTTAATTTGACTCTCATATTTTGCCATATCCATCTTTAACTCTTTACGTTAACCGCCTCATTTTTGCATGATTTTAATAATTACCCGTATTATGTCTCATAATTGTTCTTTAAAACCTTGTTTCATCTTCAAAAATATAAAACACCAGTTACACCATTGAATACACAACACGGGATTCCTTAATTAATCCAACATATTATCTCTAATATCTCCCTAATGATGAATACTTTTTGATATGCTCCTCTTGAATAATTAAACCTCGAAGATCTACTTCTCATTTTTTCTCTCACCGTACAGTGTTCAGTTGTCAATATAATAAAGGTCAATTTAACCTTCAATGATGGAATCAATTAACAAATAATGAGATCATCATAATGGTTCTTCCAAAACATATTTAGGGTTACATGAGAAGATAATTACTCCATCTTTAGTAGAAGTGAGGTCAACATCTTTGTATTCTCAACTCTCCATAAATGCTAACCCTAAATATTATTAAAAAAGGGAAAAAAGGAAAAAAGGGAAAGAAAAGAAGAAGAAATAATCCACAAAAAGTTTCAATCAACTTCTAGCTAATAATCTTAAATGGCCTGCCAAATCAAGGATAAAGAACCTTTAAATCTTTAATAATCAATCAACAGAAGAACTGACATAAAACAAACCTTACCCAACATAATCATGGACCAGGATAACAAACTTTTTTCTAAACAAGCTTCCTCTGCCGCAGATATAGCAAGACCAAAACAATCCATGATTCGAACAAGAACACATTGTTTAATCGCATTAATACCTACAGGCTCAACGTCAATTAGGTCTCCTTTTCTTGTCCAAAATGACCCCAAATTGATTCTTACCCGGTTTATTACTTATATTCTTTTTTTTTTCTTTTTTAAACAAGTCCATTTTATTTTTAAAATGCCAAAAGGGACTCCAACCAGTCACGTGAGGTATGCTGTACACAAAACGTCAGTACAACACAAAAAAGGTCTGCACCAAGACACAAAAAATCCAGCACATCAGTATCAAGGAAACACCCTAGGGCAATACAAAAGAAACACCCGCATTGTTCCCCCAGATTAAACACCCTTAAAAGTAAATGTAGGAAACTACAAAACCGTCTATTTTACCAAAAAGAATAGCATTATAACCAAAAATAGGATAAAAACAATATATCACTACTTTCCCTCAAAAGGAAATAGTTAGCCATAAACCTTTGGGCATAATGGCATATCCACTTTGCCTGATCTCTTTTATGCATTTTAACTCCCTTTCAAACAATAAAAGACCAAAATGAACGTTAAAGTCAATTTGAAAATTCAACCTAGGTCAACACCATTGCCTCTAAATGCATTTAGACTATCAAATATTCCCAAAAAAAGATGTACAGATTTGACAGAACATAATACAGAAAACTTTGTGGCTTTGAGATAATAAAACAAACCTACGGATATTATACAACAACATAAAAGATAATAAATTTCACCACCATGCACGTTACACACATTCCAGAAAGAATGAAAAGAGAGCCAAAGTCTAATTACCTTCTGTTTCCTCTATTGCTGCCCGTCTCAACTGTAGCTCAATGTCAGTCTTGGGAGAAACTAAGCTTTCAACATATGTATCCACCAAAAGATGGCAATAATTCATGCGGAAGTTGTTAATTTCACAATCCT
The DNA here is from genome assembly GCA_016801055.1 of Panax notoginseng. NCBI lineage: Eukaryota > Viridiplantae > Streptophyta > Magnoliopsida > Apiales > Araliaceae > Panax > Panax notoginseng. Next base: position 33,358,803 of record CM029022.1, read on the forward strand.
TTAGTGTATTATCTTTTGAATTGTATAACACTATACGCTTTTCTGATTTAAATAAAATTGCACCATTCTTCAACATGCATAATGGCATTGAACACATATACTTCATAGGCATCAAATATGGGATACTAACCATTTTGGTCCAAGACTTTGCCACACTATATTCCTTCATTAACCACAGATCAACACGACTACCACAGGCACATCTTACAATAAGTGAGCCTCCTAAAGCTCCCACGGAAAAAGTAAATTTACCATCTCCATAAGTAGGTAGAGCCACCTCTCGGAATGTTTCGTCTCTTAAATCAAGAGATATAATATGTGAAGGACACCTCACCCTCGGTGTCCTATGCCGTTTTGCTACCCAATGAAGAGCTCCATTTGCATAAACACCATCATTTCCTTCAATTTCAGCACAAGGAAAATCCTGAATCCTTCTCCAAGAACCAGCCTTCACCGAGTAAACCCAAACTTTATAAATTAGATCAATAAAACCAGTAAAGAGTCCCACCACTTTGAAGTCATCACTAAAATCATCATACCCAAGTCCATATCTATCATCCAAAATATAAACCAATTCAACATCCAGGTTAGGCAATTTCTTGCATTCTCTAGTACATGGATTCCACAAATACAACTCATCAAGATCAATTGTTACACATACTAACCCATTGCAAGAACCCACAATGGAAAATGTAGAACGAGGCCAAAGGTTTCCAAACGAGTGATGGAGCTCAATGGCATCAGCATATGGTGCAGAATACAGTGGACAACACTTGATCTCAAAATCTCCAGGCATTTCAGCGGATAACATGAGATGATGAAACTCACTGTTTTTAGCGGATAAACCCATGTGGGTCTTGACAAATTTGGGACTGGAAATTAGAAAGCGCCATGATTTACAAACAGACCTGAATCGCAAGAGAGATTTCACAGGTAGTCGTTCCAGTATCTTGGTGATGATTCCGATATCTAGGTAGGGCAACGGGGTTGAGTCGTCGTGTTCAATTCTTCTTCTTCGCTCGGCAGGTTGACCCTCCGCTAACCCTTGATCTTGAATGTGTCTAGGATTTATTGGTTCCATTCTTCCTCTTCGCTCGCCAGCTTGATCCTTCTCCAACCCTAGATTTCGGTGTGACTAAGGTTTCCTGCTATGGAGAAGTACAACTCTACTACTAATTTGTAAAGGAAATTAAAAGAAAGAAAAAATCATTCACAACGATGGATACTTAACCAGAGTTGTAAACCAACTAGACCTCGAACAAACTCATTTGTTAAATGAGCAGAATACAAACGGTGTGAATGATATCCAACTCAATTATGTCCAATTCGAGTAAACCCGACCTTTTTAGTAATTAATTAATTAATTTTTTCAAAAAAATCTATATCTATAAAATAGAGCAGAGAGAGAAAATAGACAAATGTCACATCAAGTTAACGTCAGCAGCTCTCTCTTTCATTCCCCTTTATTCAAATTTGAAACCTTCTCTCTCTCTGTTCTACCACACACGTCTCTCTGTTTTACCACACACAGAGCTCTCTCATTCGCTCTTATTTCCCCCCAAACAAGTCGATCCCTCAAAACTCCCCTAAATCTCTTTATCTCTCATACCCAACCCTAAATCCTCCTCTGTTTCTTCTAATAAGCTCGCCTGAGGCGAACCCCAAAATCGGCTGGCCAAAGACGAAGATCTGTACGGAGCAGATCTACATCGAGTTAATAAAAAAGCATTCTTTGGTGGAGTAGACCTCTGTGACTCTTCGTCTTCGTCTTCTCCGATTTGATTCGGGACGAAATGATCGGAACTTGGGTTTTCTCAACTTGCAGAACAAATTTTTTGGGACCCGGATCGGTCAACCCACCGGCCATTCCCTCATCCCTCCTTCCGCTGGCCGCACCCATCACTCCCCTCCGTCCTCTTCTTCTTGTAAGTCCCTTTTCCTCTCTTTCTGTATGGATCAAATTTATCAATTGTGATCAACTTATTTTTATTTTTATTTTGATAATTTGCAGCTGGAATAGGCATTAGGGTTGCTATAAAACCTGAATATCGTATAACACCACCGGTATGAATATTAGTTTTGTGGAATTTTAGACTTATTTACTAATTCGTGCTGATGTTAACATTGTGACTAATTAATTTACTTTGGATCAATTATTAACCACGTGTTCATATGAGGATCAATTATTGCTGGTATTGCTTTCTTATTTATACTAATCTGATTTTAATATTGGTGTCTTTTTAGTTTGTTCAAATACTTGGCATACTTTGATTAAAGGTATTGATCAATTACATGTAGCATCAACGTTTTCCATGAACCTTTCCTTTATGGCTTAATCATTGTCCGACTTTCTTTTCTTTCCCCATTGATATAATAAATAGATTGAATCCCCCCATCCCTAATTCTTTCTCTTCCATTTGGCCTCCAAGGTTCACTAATTTCTCTTCCATTCTTTCTAAAGCTACAAAGCTACTATACAACTTGATTGACTGTGTACTTGGAAGTTATATAAAGAAACTTAATCACTCAGTTATTTTCATGGTGATATGTTGAAAAACAAAGAAATTTAAAGCTATATGATGGTAACATATCTAACCGGATAGTTTTTTTTCTTCATAGAACCTGCATCCACTACCTTAGGGTGTGTGTTGTTACAGAGAGGTGAAGAGTATAAAATGGATCATTATTTATAATTAACAAATGAGTTTAAAAACAATTCAAGTACATAGCTTCCTAAACTAACTCCTAAAAATAATGAAACTGAACATACAAAATTCAAACTTTAAATACCAAGTCAAACAGAATCTAAATGTGTAGCAGAATTTAGCTTGCTCTATTATGTGTATAAACCACCATATGCATGCAATACCCCACCCCACCACACACCAATTAAGCCCAATAGTAGTAAATTTTATGTGGGTCGCCCTAAGGAGAGCATTCCCTTTGCGGAGTATTGACTTTTAAAGGCACATATCTCTAGGTTTAGTACACTTGAGCTATCCCCTTGGGTTTTTCTAAGCTTGAACGTAATGTGTGCCAATTTTTTCATATTAATACTCTTAACCAGCACTGTCTGCTAAATACAACGTAAAGATCCTGCTTGTTTCTAACATTATGAAGTTAATCTCCTCCAAGCATCTAAGTACCTATTAATTTTCTATAATTGCATCTCTATTTTGGTGGAGTATATTGAAAGCTAATTAAGGAACGTGATGGTTGATACTGATGTATTTAATTTTTGGTGGAGAGATATGAGGATATTAGGAGGCCCTGTTATAAACATGAAGTTTAGTTGATTTAGGGGCTGAATGAAAATCAATGTACTCCTGTTTGTATATAGTATAGCTGGAAGGTAAGCTAAGTGGGATATGGATGGCATTGGTTGGTAAAGGGACTTCCTGCCGGCATTTCTGCTACTGACTTGCACTTGATTTTTTCTTTACCAACAGGTAGTTTTCTTTTCTCATCAGTTCATGTGACATTCAACTGTCTCCACAAATACATTTGGTTTATAATAAGATCTATTACCCTATTTGAGGGATATTGTACCGATTTGTTCACATTTAATTTGGTTTTGATTTGCTGATATCGTTTTGAATGATTGATAATCCATAAATATATCTGCAAGGACCTGACACACTTTAGCGATCATGATATTTTGTTGCTTGGCGTGCTGATATCTTGATACTGATTCTTAATGACTGTGATCTTATCCTCTTACTACTTTGAATCTGCCTCTGCATTTATTCTGTCGTGTAGCTATTAATCTGCACGGTGCAACTAATATAATAGTTGAGTACTGTATCCAATATTTCTAGATTCAAAAATCTAAAACTTTACTCGGGTATGAGGTCTAACATTAATAGCCTCTGCACATGAGGTCTAACATTAATAGCTTCTTCCTTGGATTTTTTTTTTTTTTTGCAATTTTAGCTTGACTTAAATTTTGTTGTGTTAACTTCCAAGTGCAAAAGGCTATTAAATATATAGAGCATTAAAGGTATCTGCAAATTTCAATATCCTTAATCCTAAGTTATTTGGTTGAACTTTACTTGTATGTAGTACTAATGTTGAAGCAAACAATGACCTTATATTACTTTACTTTTTTTTTTAAAGTTTGTCTCTTACTTGTGATTTGGTTCCTCACAAATTATATTAGTGTAAAAATGAGGAATAATAGACATTCTTACTTTTAATAGTCGATGCTTCTAAGATGAAATATACAAATGCACGATTTAAAATGAAAATTGCTTTACTGATGGAGTTGAGGTATTTCACCATTAACAATTGAGAACCATACTAGAGATTATGAATCGGGGAATATTCTCACCCAATTGGAAATAATTCATATCAAAAGTATATCATATATGTTAACAAAAGTGAAATCCGGGCAGTTTTTTCTTTGGATGTTGAGTTTACTAGACCTTTGTGGGTTTTTGGAACAAGTTCTTATGATTTTGTCCAGAGTAATGAGCAGATTTTGTATTCCAAGTGTAAACATAGAACTTTTGCTTACTGTTTACCCACTCTTTATGTGAGTACTATGTTTTGTAATGATGTTATGTAGGAAAAATGGGAAATCTTATCTTGCCATTATAGATGAAGTTTAGAACTTGTGGGTTGATTTAAAAGCTTTGATGTTCTATTTTTTTTTATATTATCATGCCTAGATTTCAGGCAATCATTTCCTATACATTGAGGGTGCATCTGCAATCCATCCATCCTCATTAGCAAAGGTATTTTGGGACAGTTATTCTGTTTTCCCTTTCTTGTAAAGACTTCACTGGTAGCAAGTAACTATTCTCCAATCATTTTTATTTAGTCTATTCTGTGTTAGCAGGTGACTTTAGATGATCATAAGTCCAAGGTAGTTGACTTGCCGATTATATAGTGTTCTTCTTCGGACAGTCAGCAGTACAAATCATACTTTAGCATGCCAGAGTTCATTGAATTTCCAATAGTCATTACTGGTCAAACGGCCTATGCTTACTTTTATCCACCGAGCAACCCGAAGTATCAGCTTAGTAATGAGGAAATCGTGATGCCACTAATGATAGAGTTATTGTAGAAAGTGTTGAAGCCACTCTGAAGTAAGTCCATTTATTATTTTTTTAAATTGCATAATTGTTACTTTCGATTTCCTACATAGGTGTTTTGTTTACAATTAATTATTGTACATATGCTTTTTGTGTGATGAGTTGATAATTTTGGTTATTGACTATTTATTTGATTGTTTTAGCCTTATAGGTAATGCTAGCCACCTGAAAATTCTTGGGCTAACTCCATCCTATGAGTGTATAGCTTGTGTAACTGTAGTTATTATATTGCTTTCTGTAATTCTTGCTGCTTTTTTCTTTCTGGCTATCTTTGATCATTAAAACCGTGTCAATAATTAAGTATCTTACAATGATAGTAAGATAAGTCTGTTATTTTTCACTTCCTTTTCCCATATATCCTTATCCTTTATTGGAGACTGGAAAGGAAACCACGAGATGCTTATGGACATTGAAACCTGTTAGTGGGTGGTAACTATGTAAAATTTATCCAGTGAAGTTAATTATCCTTATGAACTGTCATCTAGCCCAATTGTAATGGAGTAAAGGGCCTTTATATGGTGTAATCACAGGCCATGAGACCTCATTTGGATAGCAGGAATGGATGGGAATGATGTTCTCACCTCATTATAAGTTAGTTCTGGTAGAAAGTAGTGATGACGTCATTAGATGAATCCGTAAGAGCATAGTTGGTATGGAAAAGATATTTTTCGTTGTAGATATCTAATAGCTATCTAACGTGTTGGTATTTCGGTTAGAGCGATATACACTATATTGTCGGTGATATTTTTGAGTTCCTCACACTTCACTCTCACCCTTACACATCTCTCTCACGCACACACGACTCTATTCTTACATGAATTTCGCAGCTCTACATGAATTTGATTTTTGAGCTGCTAACATATTGTCCAAATTATGTATTGGTTTCCTTAGTCATTTTTACATATTATAGATTCTTAGTTAATTTTTTTGTTTCCCCTTCGTAAATTTTTACGTTGTGTTTACTTGCAGTAGATTAATGCAATTTCTATTAGGAATTTGAAATCATATTAGTTCGCTAATTTTTTAATTTATTTCACACATCACTTCCTATCTTAGGCTCTCGCATCAAATTTTGCTTCCTCTAAAATTAAGGCCCAAAGCGCCGATAGGAACAATATATTGAGAAAGAGCCGATAAAAATTGCATCAGGGTGAGCAGAAGAAACTAAACTGCATTGTTGACAATTTTATATTCACCATTGATAGTAACAATATATTGGCAGAAGGGAATTGTAAATTACTAATACTGTGAGAGTCCCATTTGTCCTTTTTGTCCCTTTTCCTTACACCTTGGTTTTGAGTTTTAAAACTTATTAAATGAATTCCCATGTTCGCCTGCAGCCTGAATCAACCTCTGGATGTCACAAAGCAGGAAAACTAAAAGCGTTTCCCACAAGGAAAAGTAGGTTCCCAATCCAAATTGCAAGCCATCAATGTGTCTGAAAGCTGGAGAGCATGCATGTTTCCTCCAAACAGTGAGACAGAGCTTCAGAGATGGTTCCTGGATGCCTACCTTGACCCAAAACAGAAGATATACATACTCAAGGTAAGCATGACCGATCCTATTCTTTTGCACTGATGCTGTGATTTCATGTTTCATAAGTGGTTGAACAAGTTGGATTCCTTCTTGGCTCAGAGATATGAGATATATATTGTTCTAGCGGAAGGCTTTTGCAACCAAGGAAAGATTCTCATGGCTCAATCAAACTGCTTAGCTCTCCAGAATCCACTGCTCTTTGAAATTTGTTCGTTTCATCAGTAAACAAATCATTGAAACTGATTTGGACTCCTGTAGAGAAAAGTAAACAATAAAATCGGATCAGATTGAAGCAATACAACCAAATAAAATAAAATTAGGAAAACACATGATTTAAGGGTGAAACAAGATTTAGTGGGCAAAATTTAATAATGAAAGAGACAAAGGCAACGTCACCAATACTAGACATAATCTTTTGAATAGTCTCCTCTAATACAGTTGAATATGAGAAATTTGTGCTTTGTACTTTGTTTACATGAACCATTTATTATTTATTTTACCTGCCATTTATAATTCAGGGTAAAGTAAGGGTTCTTATGTTTCGAATTTTCAGTTATTTTATTTTGACTCGCATATTTCGATAATTTTTATATTTCAAATATTTTCAGGTATACATTGAAGGATGCTTGGTGTAAGCTGTAAAGTAATGGGTCTTATGCAACATGTTTCTCTATTTTCTGCCCATTTGTATTTTTTGTGTTCCGTCTTTTGTAAAGCTAATTAATTATACATGGTTATGGTAATTTTTGGGTATGGAATGATGGTTGTAAGTTTTGTAGACAGGTTTAGAATTTTTTGGATATCTATTTTTAAAGGAAACTCTGCTGAAATTTCGTAAAATTAGTACCAACTAGCTCGATGTTTGGGTGGTTGGATATGCATTGATATGATTGAGTATGAATGTCTTTAGATAATGTAATATTTTTTGAATTTTAATTTAATTTTTCGTGGAAGGCAAAAGTAATTAAATATGTGTTGAAGAAAAGATTCAGTACTCTAAATATATCGTACATATGCTTCTCCTATTTGTAAAATAATTTTATGAAGAGCAGATGGTGGATAAGCGGTTAGAAACTAAAATTCAAGGTATTATAATTTAGTTCCCGAATTTGGGTGGGCGTTACAGTTCTTTATGATTGGATTTCAACTATACTGGGTTAGTAATTAAGTAGGATGCTCAAAAGTCTTGCTTGAAAAATGGACTAGAAAATAATATCCACACATGTTAGTGATTCCAGGTTGGTTTGTTTGCGCAGGATTATCTTTGTCCAAGCTTAAAGTACAAAAAGCAAAGTGCGGGTTGAGTGAAAGTATGTATTGGTAGGTTTACTGAAGCAATGTCTTTTCCATGAAAGTCTATTCCTTAGATTTTGACAGGGATTAATTATTTCATATGTTCAATTTAGCAACAATTGCAAAACTTCAATTGCTGACTTACACAGAAGCTGTCCACAATGTTATTATGATCTTTGCCTTATTTGTTGCCGGGAGATGCATGATGGATGCCTGTGGGGAGGTCAAGAGGAAGTGATAATGCAATTTATAGACCCTGGGGTGGACTACTTGCATGGTGGAAATCGTTGTCAATTGACACAACCAAGATGTGGACAGTCCAATTATCAAAGTGACACAACCAATATTTAGGGGGAGGGGGGATAAAGAGAGAATAACATTATCAAAGTGCCTTTAAATTTCTAAATCTCCATCTAAAATAGCTAAAGAGGACAGTCCAATTTGGTTAGGCTTCCCAATTTTTATTTGGAAAAGAATTTTGCTTAACATATAATTTTTATCATAGAATTGTGAGGTGCATCTCATTCTTTCAGTTTGAATATGTATTAATTCAGTTTCAAGCATGTAATCCCTATTTCATGAACAAAAACTCATTTAGACTGCACAAAGTATAAATGTTACAGGGCATGATAATTTGGAATAGTCTGCTTCTTAGTCAATAAATAGTAGTGAAGTAATTTGATTTTCAAAGCAGATTATGCAGAATAGTCAATAAACAGTAGTCCATTTCTGCTTAATATTCAAAGCATATTGTGATTTTCTATTCAACACAAAAAATTGCATACTTTTAATTTGAAAGTTCATACCTCAAAACTGAAAAATTGTATCTAAAAAACTTTGAACTTTGTCATCACATTTAGTATATTTTTAGGTATACATTAAAGGATACTTGGTGTAAGTGATAAAATAATGGGTCTTATGCACAACATGTTGTTTCTCTATTTTCTGTATGTTTGTATTTTTTGTGTTCCGTCTTTTGTAAAGTTATCTAATTATACATGGTTATGATTGATTTTTTGGATATATATTTTTAAAGAAAATTTTGCCGAAATTTCTTGAGAGTAGTACCGACTAGCTCGATGTTTTGGTGGTTGGATATGTATTGATGATTGAGTATGTATTAATTGTTGTGGTGGTATGTGTCTTTAGATAATGTAATATTTTTCAAATTTTAATTTTATTTTTATTTTTCGTTACGCCGTGCCTTCAGGCACGGGTTATAGCTAGTATTATGATAAAACTAAACGATTAAATTCGACTAGGTTCGGTTAACTTAAACTCGACTTGAGCTCAATTTTTAACATGGTGAGTTCGTACATTAAAGTGGTGTTCCATAAAATTGGATAATTAATATCTGAATGGTTAATACATCTTAATAAATTAAATTATCTGAATGAAATAACATATGAATTTAAAAAATTGTTTGATAACTAAAAAATATACTACATCTGAATGACATTATTTTACCATTTTAACACTCTAAGTTATTTAAAATTTTTATTTGAATGATCTTAAAATTTAAAATCGAAGGAGTACAATATTTATTGAAACTATTTTTGTCCATAAATTTTAAATAAATTATTAAGAGGCAGCTCTTATGTAAGACCCCAACTTTTTAATAAATAAAATCGAATTTCATCTAATTATTATTGTGAATAATAACGTGTTAATTTGATATAATGCTTTAGTTATGGGTAAAATGTGCAAATTTTTCAAAATAAACAAGTGGTTATAAAATATTCATTTTGTAGGGAAATATTCGTTTTGTCGTGAAATATTCTTGCTGTCGGAGAATATTCGTACGACGGCGCAGCCATTTGTGGGTCCCATAGCAGAATAACTGTCGGATGAAAAAAATGACAAATTTAAGTTTTTACAAATAACGGCGTAGTTGTTACCATTAACACTGTTGAAATACCAGGTGGTTAAAAAATAATAATACGCGTAGTTGCACAGTAGCACACGGTATTGCACAATATTAAATTATTGATTCTTACGTAAGAAGGCACTACTCAATAATTGTTACAGTAATTACTGTTCAATATTTTATTTTATTGATTCAATAATTGTTACGTTGATATTTTATATTATTGTTGTTTCAATAATTGTCATTGCACAGTATTTTTTATTATTAGATCAATAATTCATATTATTTGAATAATATTATTAGATAGCATTATTGGCAATGTCTAAAAAGTTCTGTCAATGAGAGGTTTGATCACCTAATTGCGCCCCAGTAAGGAGAAATCCTTATCGGAAAGCCTCCTCTTTTCTGGGAACGGCCTGGTTGTCATAATTGTGATTCTATAATATTATTGGTGAATAATTAGTTATTGATTTATATGATAAGGAAATATTTATTTTATGTGGATATAAATGATGGATTTATTTTTGTGGTTATAAATGAAGAAACTAATGTTGGGGTATTTTATCAGTATTTTGTCGGAATGAAGGTATTAAAATCGTTCGTATGTGGATTTCGGGCATTTTTCGTTTGAAATTTGGAAAAACTTTCTTCTACAAAGTTGTAGAAAATTAAATTTTCTATGAAAGGACATGAGATTCAATTTTTTTTGATAAAAGGACTATTTATTATGAATTATTGAAATTTTAGAAATAAATGATTTTATTAAAATTATGGGTGGGTCTCACTTTTGGTTGGTGACAAATAAAATGTGCTAAAATTTTTATTCAAATGTGGTGGGCGTGAATAGTAGCAGGTAAAACCATCAAGTAGCAGGTTAGTCTGCTATGGTGTTCTAAGCATTTTTCCTATAAATATGGTGCTTAATTAGAATTGAAAATCACACCAAAAACAAGTTTTCTCTCTTTCTCTCGCTATATTGTCGAGCGTATTTTGTGAGTTTTTAAATACCTTGTGAGTTGCTATTCATCAGTGCAAATTTTTTTCAGTACTATATCCGATATTTCAGCCAGAAGTACGGTTCGGTTGAGGTAAGGGATGTTATTTTATTCGTAAATGATATTATTTTCTTCAATATCATTATGCTGAAATATTAATATGAATTTTATTGTGGAATTTCTACCTTTTTATGTCGGGATTATTATTCACGTATACGATACTATTCACGAATACAGCATTATTCACCGAAAAATGAAATGTTCTATTTTTCGTTCCAGATGTCTATTATGGTTACTATCTTTGATTGTATCCATGTTTTGATCTTTATTCTTGAATTTTACTCCACAAAGCAGTATCATGTTGGCAATTTGAACGTTATTGAATTCTGGATAAGTTAAATTATAAATCTTTAAAATTTATCCTTAAACTTGTTTTATTGAATTCTTATCTCATTGTCATCATTCTCATGTTTATAATATGTTGAAAGTCATCTGTGGCCTGTAGTGCATAGATGGACTTGGTATGATTATGACCAGGGATTATTCGGTATAATCATGACCGTAATGTTGCAAATGATGTGGTAAAAGTCCGCATTGGCCCGTAGTGCATTGATGGACAGTTTTTGGTATGATTATGGACATGGATTCTCTTCAGCCAAATGTGCAAAGATGAATTATTTTATCGCATGATCATGACCGTTGATGAAAACACGATTATCTTTGGCCCGTAGTGCAAAGATGAACAGGTGTTGAGATGAATATGACCAACTGGTGATGCAAATGAATATCTTTGGCCTGTAGTGCAAAGATGAATATTTGATTTAAGATGTATATTGATTGTTGTTATAGGGATAAAATATTGATGATGGACTTTTAAATCTTAGAAGAGAGTAGAATTCATTCTCTACTTGACTCTTCTAATGGATTGTTGTTTCCGCTGCAGTTGTAGATCTAAAACTTGTTGTTTATTATATTTTATCAGATTTTTTCCTGTTGAAGACTAATGATAATTTGTTGTATATTATCTTAGTCATAATATTTCTTACTGGGCTAGTTGAGCTCACCCTTTTTTTCACTGTTCTCTTCAGGAAATGAGAATATAGCTGGGACTAGTCGGAGAATGGATTGACGGTCCAGATGATTGCATTAGTAGTCCTCACAATTCTATGAAATAGTGTGATAATAATTGTAATGAGGACTCCTTTTGAGTTTGTATACTGTCTATTAGACAATATTTGTATTCAAACTCACAATATATGTGTTGTCGTATTCTGCACGACAATTATATTACTGAAGTTGTATTTATTTCTGTACCATGTATTTGACGACTCAGAATGGGTGATGTATACCTATTTTGGGGGCGTCACATTTGGTATCAAAGCTTAGGGATATGATCTCTAGCTAAGATGTGAGACTAGAACTAGGAGGGGAGAGATGGGAAATTTCTTCGCTAGTATGACCTACCTAAGTTTATTTGGTATTTAATTGGTTGGTCATAGTATAGGGATAATATGTGGCATGTCAATTAAACCTTATTTTGTGACAGTGTTTGAAAATGACATCCGAGAATGTTGAGAATAGCAGTGGAGCACATGAGACCGTTGAATCACCAACGATCAATATCTAGGATAATGTGCATCAGGAAGACAATAATTCTCGTGTAAACAACAACACTGATCAAATGACGAACGACGGTACATTTAGGGGCTTTTTAGAATTCATGCAACACCAAATGAGAGAGACTCCTGTTCATAATGCAGGGAGAAACATTGGCAACCCACGGTTGGTCACCGCTAAGCAGTTCAAGGAGCTGGGACCACCAGAGTTTTTGGAAAAGTCAGAACCACTTAAGACAGAGAGGTAGATAAAGCAGATCACCAAGATATTTGATGTCTTGGAATGCTCAGAGGAGCAAAAGGTTCCATTCGCCACATTTATGTTGCGTGAAGAAGCAAATCATTGCTGAAAATCTGTAAAACGTACCCAACCAGACGCACTCAAGATGTCTTGGGAGAAGTTCTAAGAATTGTTCAACGACAAGTACTTTCCCGAAAGTATTCGTCACATGAAAGAGGTAGAGTTCATCAAGCTAGAAAAATATCAGTACTTCTAGTCGAAATACCGGTATAAGGCTGAAAGAAACTTGCTCTGATGAATAGAAACTCTCAAAGTATCTAAATACTCACAAAATACACTCAATAATCTAGAGAGAGAAAGAGAGAAAACTTGTTTCTGGTGTGATTTTCAATTCTAACTTAGCCCTCTATTTATAGGAAAATGTTAGCACACCGAAGCAGACTTAACCTGCAACCTGATGGCTTTACCTGTTACTATTCAAGCCTACCACATTTGAATAAAAATCTCAACACATTTCTTCACCAACCAAGAGTAGGGCCCACCAATTCTAGAATTTTCCACCAAAATGATGATACGAGGCTAAGTTTACGGAGTTATCCCGATTTGCATCTCATTTGGTTGATAATGAGGAGCGAATGACACGAATATTTCTGCGAGGTTTGAACCCGATATACGTCAATACCTCATTTCTCACAAACTTTGTTTATATTCAGATGTTGTGAATAGGGCTCAGTTAGTAGAGCGCGATAATGAGTCAGCTCAACCAAAAGGTAACGACTAATAACACGATAATAATCGTATCGGTGGCAACGACCATCGAAACAACGATAACCATCGTGGGGAAAATTATCATGCCAAGAATGGTAACCACTTCGGTGGTAATCATGGCCAAGATAATAGAAGTGGAAATTTCAAGAAGAGGAGGTTCAATAATGATGGAAAGACAGCAGCACCAGTGTAACACCCCTGTCCCACATCGAAAGATAGGGAAAATATTTGTCAGTATATAAGAAAATAAGTTACTACCAATAGTACCTTCAAGTCATGACCTTTTGGGAGCCTATGGTGGGCTAAGATGACCCAAGAAGATACTATTGGGCTAGTGGTTTGAGGCCTTATTTTGATGGATTTGATTCGATTCGAACTTGGAATTTGACCCGAGATTTGTTCTGGACTCGGGATTTGACCCGGGTTGTTTCATATGGTATCAAAGCCGACTCTAGAAAGCTCGGGTCGGGTCATCCGATCGGGTTGCCAGAGGTGGAGACACGAAGGCTGGTGGTATTATCCCACAATGGAGAGATGAAGGTCCGGAGGTGGGAACACGAAGCCAGCCTGTAAGACCCCGAATTTTATGAAATAAAAGTATTCAATTTTTTTTATAATTACAATTCAGTAAATGGTTAAATTGATAAAAGTTTAAAGTTATGAGTGAAATATAATTTTTTTTCAAAATAAGCAAGTGGTTATAAAATAATCATTGTTGTCGGGGAATATTCGTTTAGGTCGTGGAATATTCTTTCTGTCGGGGAATATTCGTACGACGGCGCAGCTATTTGTGGGCCCCATAACAAATAACTGTCGGGTGAAGAAAACGACAAATTTGAGTTTTTATAAATAACGGCGTAGTTGTTACCGTTAACACTGTTGGAATACCCGGTGGATAAAATACAGTAATACGCGTTATTGCACAGTAGCACACGGTATTGCATAGTATTTTTGAAATTATTGATTCTTACGTAAGAAGGCACTACTCAATAATTATTACAGTAATTACTGTTCAATATTTTATTTTATTGATTCAATAATTGCTACGTTAAAATTTTATATTATTGTTGTTCAATAATTGTCACTGCACAGTATTTTCTATTATCAGATCAATAATTCATATTATTTGAATAATATTATTAGATAACATTATTGGCAATGACTAGAAAGTTCTGTCTAAGGAGAGGTTTGGTCACCTAATTGCGCGCCAGTAAGGAGAAATTCTTATTGAAAAGCCCCCTCTTTCCTGGAAACGGTCTGGTTGTCATAAATGTGATTCTGTAATATTATTTGTAAATAATTAATTATTGATTCATATGATAAGGAAATATTTATTTTATGTGGATATAAATGAGGAATATATTTTTGTGGTTAAAAATAAAGGAGTTAATGTTGAGATTTTTATCAGTATTTATGTCGGAATGGAGGTATTAAAAATCAGGGTTTTTGAGATATTTTGCGGGGGTTATAATTTTTAATCCGACCGTTGGATCGTGATAATTTTTGGATATGTTATACATATATAAGTTGAGTATATGTCCACAAATTTTGAACCGTTAAAAATGAACGTATGATTTGTTATGAATTTTACGAGATGACTGTTTCAGAAATTGTTGAATTTTTGAAGTTTATCATTTTGATGGAAAATTCTAGAATTGGTGGGCCCCACTTGTGGTTGGTGAAGAAATGTGCTGAATTATATTTCAAATGTGGTGGGTGGGAATAGTAGCAGGTAAAGCCATCAGGTTGCAGGTCAAACCTACCAAAATTTTCCTATAAATAGAGGGCTAAGTTAGAATTAAAAATCACACCAGAAACATATGTTTTCTCTCTTTCTCTCTCTAGATTATTGAGTATATTTTGTGAGTATTTAGATACTCTGTGAGTTTCTATTCATCAGTGCAAGTTTCCTTCAGCCTTATACCGATCAGAAGTACTGCTATTTTGAGGTAAGGGATAGTAAGGGATAGTAAGGAATTTTAAGGGTTGTTATGTTTTTCAGTTTCGTAATTTTTATGACCTTCAAAAATTATGGAAAAATTTGAAATGATATTTTGATGAGTTTTATTGATTGTGTCCAAAAATGGTGATTTTTGGATGTATAGATTAAGAGTTATGAATTTTATGGGAAAAGACTATTTTAAAAGTAACAGCTTATAATTCCTTGTGGTTAACTCCAAAATTGATGAAATTTTTATTGGGAGTACATATATATGATAGAAGTATACTCTGTAAATTTCAGAATTTTTAGACAAAAGTACAATTTTTGATAAATGTCTAAATATTCGGTTATTTTGGCCATATGAAAAATAGTAAATGACTTTTAAAAATTCTGAGAAAAATATATGTTCACTATGGGACTATATTATGCTAAATCCCAGAAAAGAAATATTTTTGGAACTGATTTGGTATTTTTCATGAAAATGGTCTAGTTATGAGTAAATGAATTAAATATGTTTTGTGAAGAAATAAAATTGAAAAATAGGATTTTATGGCTTGAGAATCCTATATGAGGTATATGCAGATTTTTGATGAGGGTTTTGGTTATTGATGATGAAATTGTAAGAGTTGGCATTTTATGATGATTAAATGCATTAATTAGTAAAGTGTAAACAATTAAAATAAATTATTTATAAATTTAAGTAATGTTATTCTTTCAATATCATTATACCGAAATATTGGTATGAATTTTATTGTAAAATTTCTATCTTTTGTGTTGGGGTTACTATTCATGAGTTACGAATATTACTCTTGAGATTAAAAGTATATGTTGATCATATTATTTTTATCATCATATATAACATTTTTATAACCCTGATGTTGAAATTCTCTTTCACTGGAGTGTAAAGATGGGTAGATTATTGGTATGATCATGACTAGGGTTCTCTTTGGCCTGTAGTGCAAAGTTGAATTGTGACTGGTATGATCATGACCATTGAATTTATAATTGAATATCTTAAGCTTAAGTGCAAAGGTGAATTGATCAACATGGTTATAATTATTGTTTATATAAATTCTGAAATGAGTATATATTTCTTTGAGATATGAATATATTTGGCCTGTAGTGCAAATATGAATTGTTGAAGAATATCTTTGGCCTGTAGTGCAAAGATGACCTGTTGATGAATATCTTTGGCCTGTAGTGCAAAGATGAATTATTGATGAATATCTTTGGCCTGTAGTGCAAAGATGAACTGTTGTTGAATATCTTTGGCCGTAGTGCAAAGATGGTTTTATTAGTATGATTATGAACAGGAACTGTGATTTGGTATAACCATGATATTTGATGTTTCAGGTAAAGACAGGTGATGAAAATATTCTTCGTCCTGGGTGCGAAGAAAAATTTATAGTCACAATTATGATTATGAGTTATTCATATGATTGTGGAAAGGAACTGTTGAGTGATGTTACATGGATAAAATATTGTTGGTGGATTTTTAACATGGAGAAGATAATAGACTTTATAGTCTATTTGACTCTTCTAATGGATTGCTCGTTCCGCTGCAACTATGGTTGAAATTTTTATCATTTACCATATGTTCTAAATCTCTGATTTATTGTTGATGAAGGCTATTGATATTTTAATTATCTTTAGTCATGATATTCTTTACTGAGCTAGTTGTGCTCACCCTTTTGCTTCACAATTCCTTTCAGGTAATAAGAGTGTAGCTGGGTCGAGCGAGGGTAACGGGGAAATAGAACGGTGGTCATCATTTAGTAGTTATATTTGGTGAAGAAAATAGGGTGAGTCGAACCCAACGTTGGAAGGGTGTTTTGTCACTATCATACAAGATGTCTAATGACATACAACCTCGTGTCATCATAAGACAGGGTTGTGCTCATCCACTTGCTGAGTATATCTATGGGCACTACCTATATAATCTTGGTGTTTGTTTGAAGTATAATTCTCAATTAGAGGCAGTGGAGATAATGATAAGTCAAGAGAAGACTCACCATTGGGAAGAATATGATAGTAATCTTCTCGTTTTTCTTTGGGGTCTATTGGGTCAACCAAGGATAATTCTGTGGCCATATGATATCTATCATAACCTAGACGCGTGGCCTCCCATGTACGAAGGTTTCCTTGAGCACTTCCCAAAGATTCTAATTTCTAAAACAGTTTTTGACTGTACCTTTATGTAAGGTACCTTTGTGAGGTGCTGATACATGATGGTGTCCAATGTCACATTTGGTATATATTTGTATCCAAACTCACAGCATATGTGTTGTTGTATTTTGCACGACAATTGTTGTAATAAAGTTGTAGTTGTTTTCTGTACCATGTATTTGACGACTCAGAATGGGTTGGATGGAATGGACCTATTTTGGGGTTGTCACACAGCCGGTATTATCCCACAATGGCTAGAGAGCAAAGAACTTTGGCCCGTGTGTGTGATCGGTTCTGATGGGGACGTTAAAAATATTTAAGTGGGGGAATTTGTAACACCTCAGTCCCACATCGAAAGATAGGGGAAAAATTTGTCAGTATATAAGAAAATAATTTATGTACCTTCAAGTCATGACCTTTTGGGAGCCTGTGGTGGGCTAAGATGACCCAAAAAGATATTATTGGGCCAATAGTTTGAGGCCTTATTTTGATAGATTTGATTCGATTCAGATTTAGAATTTGACCCTAGATTTGTTCAGGACTCGGGATTTGACCCGGGTTGTTTTAACCAGCACCCGTTTCAAAGGAAGAAGAACGACCAACATTCGTATGTTTTAAATGCGGACAGGAGGGACACATCCGTCCAAACTGTACATAGCAACCCAAAGTGTGTTTCAATTGCGGAAGAGAAGGTCACCTAGCTCGATTTTGTCATGTAGTGAAGTCAAGTTCAGCGGGGATAGTGATGCCAAAGGATGTCCAAGACAAGTCAAAGCCGGTTGTTTAAGTGAGAGCGTTTGTCGAGGAACCCGAACGAAGTTATCACGGGTAAGTTAATCATAAACTCTTGCAAAGTTTATACCTTATTCAATATCGGTTCAACCCATTTTTTTATTTCTCCTACTTGCGCTCAACGTTTAAATTTGACCCCAGTATAAAACCCATTTCTAAAACCCTCAAATATTTCTTCACCCAAAATGAACGTAATATGCACCAAAGACGTTGGCTCGAGTTGTTGAAGATTACGACCATACCATTCAATACCATCATAGAAGAGCGAACGTGGTAGCTGACGCGTTGAGAAGAAGATTGTATGCAGTTACAAGTGTGGCGTTGTTAACATAAAGACCCATTTCGTACAACTTACTCTAGAGACCCACGTGATGATGTTAAATATACGATTAGAACAGACTTTAATCGATAAAGTTAAAGCCACTTAAGCTACAGACTCATAACTGATGAATGTGAAGAAGAAGGTTCAAGAGGGCGTTATTCTAGAAGCAAGAATTGAAGAAGAGAGAAAATATCAACCCTCAATTTAATTGTTCTATTTGAAATCCTCGATCGAGTAGGAACTGTGGCCTATAGACTCATTTTAACGCCAAGTATGTCGCGTGTTCATAACATTTTTTTCGTATCAATGTTACGTAAATATGTTGACGATCCGAACCACATTATTGAGTTAGAACCGGACAAAATAGCAGAAAATTTAACGTATGAAAAGATACATGTTAAAATCTTAGATAGCAAGGAACATATTTTACGCTCAAAGGTTATACCTCAAGAGTTAGAATCTGACGAGGTATCCTTATCTGTTCGACATACCAGGTACGTACGTAAATTTCGGGGGCGAAATTTCATAAGGAGGGGAGGTTATAAGACCCTAACTTTTTAATGAATAAAATTAAATTTTCTCTAATTATTATTGTGAATAATAACGTGTTAATTTGATATAATGCTTTAGTTATGGGTAAAATGTGCAAAATTTTCAAAATAAATAAGTGGTTATAAAATATTAATTTTGTCGGAAAATATTCGTTTGGTCGTGGAATATTATTGCAGTCAGGAAATATTCGTACTACGGCGCAGCCACTTGTGGGCCACATAGCAGAATAACTGTCTGATGAAGAAAACGACAAATTTGAGTTTTTACAAATAACGGCGTAGTTGTTACCATTAACACTGTTGGAATACCCGATGATTAAAAAACAGTAATACGCGTGGTTGCACAGTAGCATACGGTATTGCACAGTATTGAATTATTGATTCTTACGTAAGAAGGCACTACTCAATAATTGTTATAGTAATTACTGTTCAATATTTTATTTTATTGATTCAATAATTGCTACGTTGATATTTTATATTATTATTGTTTCAATAATTGTCATTGCACAATATTTTCCATATTTAAATCAATAATTCATATTATTTGAATAATATTATTAGATAGCATTATTGGTAATGTCTAGAAAGCTCTGTCAAGGAGAGGTTTGGTCACCTAATTGCGCACCAGTAAGGAGAAATTCTTATCGGAAAGCCCCCTCTTTTCTGGGAATGGCCTGGTTGTCATAATTGTGATTCTATAATTTTATTGGTGAAAAATTAGTTATTGATTTATATGATAAGGAAATATTTATTTAATGTGGATATAAATGATAGATTTATTTTGTGGTTATAAATGAAGGAATTAATGCTGGGGTGTTTTATCAGTATTTTGTTGGAATGAATGTATTAAAAATCGTCCGTATGTGGATTTCGGGCATTTTTCGTTTGGAATTTGAAAAAACTTTCTTCTACAAAGTTGTAGAAAATTAAATTTTCTATTAAAGGACATGAGATTCAAATTTTTTTGATAAAAGGGCTATTTATTATGAATTATTAAAATTTTAGAAATAAATGATTTTATTAAAATTATGGGTGGGTCCCACTTTTGGTTGGTGACAAATAAAATGTGCTAAAATTTTTATTCAAATGTGCTGGGCGTGAATAGTAGCAGATAAAGCCATCAAGAAGCAGGTTAGTCTACTATGGCGTTCTAAATATTTTCTTATAAATAGGGTGCTTAGTTAGAATTGAAAATCACACCAGAAACAAGTTTTGTCTCTTTCTCTTTCTATATTATCGAGCGTATTTTGTGAGTATTTAGATACCTTGTGAGTTGCTATTCATTAGTGCAAGTTTTTTTCAGCACTATATCCGATATTTCAGCCGGAAGTACGGTTCGTTTGAGGTAAGGGATGTTATTTTATTCGTAAATGATATTATTTTCTTCAATATCATTATGCTGAAATATTGATATGAATTTTATTGTGAAATTTTTACCTTTTTGTGTCGGGATTACTATTCACGTATACGGTACTATTCACGTATACGGCACTATTCACGAATATGACACTATTCACCGAAAAATGAAATATTCTCTTTTTCGTCCCAGATGTCTATTATGGTTACTATCTTTGATTGCATCCATGTTTTGATCTTTATTTTTGAATTTTACTCCACAAAACAATTTCATGTTGGCAATTTGAACGTTATTGAATTCTGGATAAATTAAATTATAAATCTTTAAAATTTATCCTTGAACTTGTTTTATTGAATTCTTATCTCATTGTCATCATCCTCATGTTTATAATATGTTGAAAGTCATCTGTGGCCTGTAGTGCGTAGATG
Source organism: Panax notoginseng (assembly GCA_016801055.1). NCBI lineage: Eukaryota > Viridiplantae > Streptophyta > Magnoliopsida > Apiales > Araliaceae > Panax > Panax notoginseng. The sequence continues at coordinate 33,379,773 of CM029022.1, forward strand.
GACTTGGTATGATTATGACCAGGAATTATTCAGTACAATCATGACCGTAATGTTACAAATGATGTGGTAAAAGTCCTCATTGGCCCGTGGTGCATTGATGGACAGTTTTTGATATGATTATGGCCATTACTATTCTCAACATTCTCGGATGTCATTTTCAAATACTGCCACAAAACAAGGGTTAAATAACATATCACATATTATCTCTATACTCTGACCGACCAATTAAATACCAAATAACTTAGGTAGGTCATACTGGCGAAGGAATTCCCCGTCTCTCCCCTCCTAGTTCTAGTCTCACATCTTAGCCAGGGATCGTATCCCTAAGCTTTGATACCAACTGTGACGCCCCCAAAATAGGTATACATCACCTATTCTAAGTCGCCAAAAATATGGTACAAAATTCAAATACAACTTAATTATACAACTGTCGTGTAAAATACGACAAAACATAAGCTGTGAGTTTAAATACAACACTTTCTTCTAAACAGGATTTAAACTCAAAATAAGTCCTCAATACATTTATTTTCACACTATTTCATAGAATAGTGAGGACTACTAATGCTATCATCTGAACCGTCACTCCGTTCTCCCACTAGTCCCCGCTACGTTCTCATTTCCTGAAGAGAACAATGAAAGCAAAAGGGTGAGCTCAACTAGCCCAGTAAGAAATATTATGACTAAGATAATGCAGAATAAATTATCGTTAGCATTCAACAGTGTTAAACTGATAAAATATAACAAACATCAAGTTTAACTGCAGCGGATCAAGCAATCCATTAAAAGAGTCAAGTAGAGAATAAAATCTACTATCTTTTATGATTTAAAAGGTTTTTCATGACTTAAATCGTTGAGACTCAGCTTAATAAATAATCCACCCTGTACTACGACCAAGGATATTCATTAGTATCACAATCACAAATTATCCATGCATCACAGCCAATGATATTTGTGTATTCATCAATGGTCATGATCATGCCAACCACTGTCCATCAATGCGCTACGGGCCAATGAGGACTTTTACCACATCATTTGTAACATTACGGTCATGATTATGACGAATAATCCCTGGTCATAATCATACCAAGTCCATCTATGCACTACATGCCACAGATGACTTTCAACAGAATATAAACATGAGGATGATGACAATGATATAAGAATTCAATAAAACAAGTTCAAGAATTAATTTATCTAAGAACCAATAACGTCCAAATTGTCAACATGACACTGCTTTGTGCAGTAAAATTCAAGGATGCTCAGAAGAATATTTTCATGAAAATATACTGGATGAAGCGCAAATATCAAGGATATTCCACTAATTTCATGGAGTATAAAAGCCAAAACTTTAACCAACGGAGTATAATAAAGAATGGAATAACAAAAGAAATCACCAGGCATGCGATGGACCGCACAGACAGGTTATTCCAACAGAATAATAAATAACGGAACCAGGTCATGCGTAAACGCACTGACAGGATATTCCGACAGAATAATAAATAATGGAACTAGGTCCGGCGTAAACGCACATATAGGATATTCCGATAGAATAATAGATAATGGAACCAGGTCCGGCGTAAACGCACAGACAGGATATTCCGACAGAATAATAAATAATAGACCCAGGTCCGGCGTAAACGCACAGATAGGATGTTCCAACAGAATAATAAAAATGGAATAACAGAAGTTCTCTTCATGAATAAGAAAGAAAGAATACCGAGTACAACAAATAATACCCCCTACCTTAAGAAGAAGAATACTGGATATATGACTAGTGCAGTAGCAAAATATTTTTCTTCTTTCTCTCTAAAACTTCTCTCTCTAGAGTTTCAGTGAATTCGTAAGAAATAATGAAGGAATGAGCTTCTATTTATAGAAAAATAGACTGCATAGTAACTAACTCATGAACGGTCCAGATTGATTTACTTTAATCTGACGGTCCATATTTAAAGCAAAATCTTTTAAATAAAATATAATATATTCTATTTATAATCTAATAAAACGAATAACTTTATAAAAAATTTTACTATGCAAACACTATGCATGCACTATGTAAATACTATGCATAATAAAATATAATATATTCTAATTATTGTCTAATAAAACAGATAACTTTATAAAAGTATTCTGTTTTATATAAAAAGATTTTACTATTAGCCTAATAAAACGAATAACTTTATAAAAGTATTCTGTTTTATATAAAAAGATTTTCTGTTTTATTACATTAATAATACCAATAAAACAAAACTGAGTGACTTATCACGTAAACATCAATAATCAATACCGTGTGCTACTATGCAACCATGCGTGTTACTGTACTTTTACTACCGAGTAGTTCAACAGTATTAATGGTAAAACTTCTGCCGTTATTTTCATAAAGTATTTTTGTCGTTTTCTTAACCCGACAATAATTTCGTTGTGGATTCCACCAATGATTGTGTCGTCGTACGAATATTCCCAGTTAAAATGAATATTCCCCGACCAATCAAATATTATATAGCAACTTGCGTACTTTGTAAAATTTATAAATATTACCCACAACTATAACATTATATCAATTTCACTCCATGATATTCAAAAATGATATTTATAGAAAATTCATCTTTATTTATAAAAGTTTACAACCTCCCCTTCTTATGAAATTTTACCCTCGAAATTAGGGTACGTACCTGGTATATCGAAGAGGTAAGGATACCTTGACTTCATTTCAGATTCTAACTCCCAGGTCATTTCCTCAACATCGTGGTTTCTCCACAAAACTTTGACTTGAGGTATAACCTTGGAGCGTAGAATATGTTCCTTCTTATCCAAGATTTGAACAGGAACCTCTTCATACGTTAAGTCTTCTGCTATTTCGTCCGGTTCTAACTCAATAATGTGGTTCGGGTCTTCCACATATTTACGTAATATGGATATGTGAAAAATATTATGAACACGAGACATACTTGACGGTAAAGCGAGTCTATAGGCCACATTTTCTACTTGATCGAGGATTAAAAATGGGCCAATGAATCGAGGATTGAGTTTTCCTCTCTTTTCAAATCTCGTAACTCCTTTCCACAGAGCAACTCGTAACAACACGTGATCTCCTATATCAAATTCCACGTCTTTTCGATGAAGATCAGCATAACTCTTTTGTCGATCTTGTGAGATTTTTATACGTTGCCGGATCGTTTGAATCTTTTTCGTAGTCATACGTACCAACTCCGGTCCCAACAACGTTGCTTTACCCACCTCATCCCAGCATACTGGAGAACGACACTTTCTTCCATACAACGCCTCAAATGGAGCCATGCCAATACTTGCTTGATAACTGTTGTTGTAGGAAAACTCCACCAATGGTAAGAACTTATCCCAACTTCCCTTGAAGTCAAGGACACAGAGTCTTAATAAATCTTCAAGAGTTTGAATAGTCCTCTATGATTGTCCGTCCGTCTGGGGATGATATACCGAACTAAATCGTAAATCCGTGCCCATAGCTTTTTGCAAACTAACCCAAAATCGTGAAGTGAATCTTGTGTCTCGATCAGAAACTATGGATACTGGCATACCATGCAGTCTTACAATCTCGTTTATGTACATACGAGCAAGACGTTCAAGTGTATAAGTTTCTCGTATTGGTAAGAAATGAGCAGACTTGGTCAATTTATCAACAATGACCCAAATTGCATCAATGCCTTGAGAAACCTTGGGAAGACCAGTAACGAAATCCATGGCAATGTGTTCCCACTTCTATTCTGGAATTTTAAGTGGTTGCAATGGACCTTTTGGTACTTGATGCTCCGCTTTGACTCATTGACAAGTTAGACACCTTGAGATAAACAGTGATATCTCTCTCTTCATATTGCTCCACCAAAATGTATGACGAAGATCACGATACATTTTGGTACTCCCAGGATGGATTGCAAACGGTGTGTTGTGCGCCTCGATCATGATTTTATACTTTAAATCAGGGTCGTTAAGAACACAAAGTCTGGAGTTGACTCAAAGTATTCATTCTTCATCGATTCTTGCTTCCAGCATAGCACATTCTTGCACTTTCTTCCTTATACGCATTAGCTCCAGGTCTGTAGCTTGAGCAGCCTTAACTTTATCAATTAAAGTCGGTTCTACTCGTATATTCGCCATCATCACATAGGTCTCTAGAGTCTTTAACTCTATCTCCATCCTTTGCAAGTCACACAAAATGGGCCTTTGCGTTGACAATATCACACTCGTACTTGCATATGATCTTCTACTCAATGCATCAGCTACCACGTTCACTTTTCCAGGATGGTATTGGATGGTATGATCATAATCTTTCAATAGTTCCAGCCAACGTCGTTGTCGCATGTTAAGTTCTTTTTGAGTGAAGAAATATTTGAGGCTTTTATGATCCGTAAAGATCTCCACTTTCTCCCCATACAAGTAATGCCTCCAAATTTTAAGTGCGAAGACAACAGCTGCCAACTCTAGATCATGAGTAAGATAATTCCTCTCATATTCCTTGAGTTGTCTTGAGGCATAGGCTATGACTTTCCCATGTTGCATGAGAACACATCCCAACCCTTTGCCCGAAGCATCACTGTAGATGACAAATCCCTCCAAGCCAGATGGTATTGTCAGAACAGGTGCAGAAATGAGTCTCCTCTTGAGTTCTTGAAAACTCCTCTCACATTCTTCGCTCCAAAATAACTTTGTATCTTTCCGAGTTAGCTGAGTTAATGGAGTAGCGATTCGAGAAAATCCTTCCACGAATCTCCGATAATAACCAGCTAAACCAAGAAAGCTACGTACTTCGGTCACTGATTTAGGTAGCTCCCAGTTTTGAATTGCTTCAATCTTTGCCGGGTCAACAGATATTCCATGACTTGATACTACGTGCCCAAGGAATGCTACTTCCTCAAGCCAGAACTCGCATTTCTTCAACTTGGCATAAAGCTTGCATTCACGAAGCTTTTGGAGTGTTGCTCATGATCTTCACGGCTTTTGGAATAAATAAGGATGTCATCAATAAAGACGACCACAAAGTGATCCAAATATTCCTTGAATACTCGGTTCATCATATCCATGAAGGCAGCAGGAGCATTAGTCAATCCAAATGACATGACTAGGAATTTATAATATCCGTACCGAGTTCTGAAAGCCGTCTTTGAAATGTCATCTGTTCTAATCTTCAATTGGTGATATCCGGAATGAAGATCGATCTTTGAAAAGAATTTGGCTCCTTACAACTGGTCAAACATGTCATCAATACGTGGCAACGGGTACCTATTTTTGATGGTGACATGATTCAACTCCTGATAATCAATACAAGGTCGCATACTCCCATCTTTCTTCTTCACGAATAGAACAGGAGCACCCCAAGGAGAAGTACTAGGACGAATAAAGCCAATGTCTAACAATTTCTGCAGTTGGGTCTTTAACTCCTGAAGTTCAATAGGAGCCATTCGATATGGGGTTTTGGAAATGGGTTTTGTACCGGGTTCAAGGTCGATACAAAATTCAATTTCACGCTCTTGGGGTATGCCAGGAAGTTCTTCAGGGAATACGTCAGGAAATTCATTAACAATAGAAATATCATTCAAAATTGAAGTATTTTTATTTAGATCCGTGACATGAGCTAAGAAAGCTTGACATCCGTTTTCAATAAACGAATAGCTTTATGGCTTGAGATGACAGTGATTGATTTTAATAGTTTGGTTGTTTGAATTCGCATAATAGGTTGATTAGGAATATGAAAGCTAACAACCTTACAAAAATAATTAATTGTTGCATGATGAGTAGTTAACCGATCAATCCCTAAAATTACATCAAATGCAAGTATTTTTAATGAAATAAGATCGACAGGTAATGTGAGGGTACCGATTTGAACCAAACAAGACTTATAAATAGTGGATGTAATGAAGGTTTCTCCCAACGGAGTTTTCACAGATAAGTCAAAGTCTAATTTCTCCGGAGTCAAATTTAATCGTTGAGTGCAAATAGGAGAAATAAAAGAATGGGTAGAACCGGTATCAAATAAGGTATAGACTTCACTAGAGTTTATGATAAGCTTACCCGTGATGACCTCGTTCGGGTTCCTTGCTTTTTGGGAGGTCACAACAAACGCTCTCCCTTGCACTACCGGTTTTAATTTTTTTGGGACGTCCTTTGGTGCCTCCATCCTAGCTGAACTTGTCTTCGGTGAACGACAAAATTGGGTTAGGTGACCTTCTCTTCCATAATTATAACATGCTTTGGACGACATCGCGTAGTTTAGACTGATGTGTCCCTCCCCTCCGCATTTAAAGCATATGATCGGTGGTCGTTCTCCTTCCTTAACCACGGGTGCTGGTGCTGACGTCTTTCCATCATTGTTGAATCTCCTCTTCTTAAAATGTCCATTCTTATTGTTTTGACCATGATTACCACCGAAGTGGTTACCATTTCTGGCCTGTTGATTCCCTCCACGCTTGTTGTCACCGCTTCGATGACTACTTTCACTGGTATTATCATTTTGCCTGTTGCTCTCTTTAGGCTGCGTTGACTCGTTATCGCACTCCATTAACTGAGCCCTATTTATAATATTTGAATACAAACACAGTTTATGAGAAATAAGATGTTGACGTATCTTCGGCTTCAAACCTCTTAAAAACATCTGCGTCATTCTCTCTTCATTATCCACCAAGTGGGACGCAAACCGGGACAGCTCGGCAAATATAGCTTCGTACTGCGACACGGTCATATTATTCTGCTCCAACTTGATGAACTCTATCTCCTTCATATGACGAATACTTTCGGGAAAGTACTTGTCATTGAACCGTTCTTGGAACTTCTCCCAAGACATCTTGAGTGCAGCAGGTTGAGTACGCTTTACCGATTCCCACCAGTAATCTGCCTCTCATCGCAACATAAAGGTGGCAAAGGGAACCTTTTACTCCTCGACGCATCCCAAGACATCAAATATCTTGGTGATCTGCTTTATCCACGTTTCCGCCTTAAGTGGTTTTGGTTCTCCAATAAACTCCGGTGGTCCCAGCTTCTTGAACTGTTTAGCGGTGACCGTCCAAGAGTTTTCAGTGTTTCCACCTACATTTTGGACAGGAGCCGCTCTCGCCTGCTGTTACATAAATTGCATAAAGCCTCTGAACATTCCATCATTTATCATTTGCTCAGTGTTGTTGTTTGCATAAGGATTATCGCCTTCCTGATGCACATTATTCTGATTATTGATATGTGGTGATTCAACGGTCGCCTGTGCTCCATTACTATTCTCAGCATTCTCGGATGTCATTTTCAAATACTGCCACAAAACAAGGGTTAAATAACATATCACATATTATCTCTATACTCTGACCGACCAATTAAATACCAAATAACTTAGGTAGGTCATACTGACGAAGGAATTCCCCGTCTCTCCCCTCCTAGTTCTAGTCTCACATCTTAGCCAGGGATCGTATCCCTAAGCTTTGATACCAACTGTGACGCCCCCAAAATAGGTATACATCACCTATTCTAAGTCGCCAAAAATATGGTACAAAATTCAAATACAACTTAATTATACAACTGTCGTGTAAAATACGACAAAACATAAGCTGTGAGTTTAAATACAACACTTTCTTCTAAACAGGATTCAAACTCAAAATAAGTCCTCAATACATTTATTTTCACACTATTTCATAGAATAGTGAGGACTACTAATGCTATCATCTGAACCGTCACTCCGTTCTCCCACTAGTCCCCGCTACGTTCTCATTTCCTGAAGAGAACAATGAAAGCAAAAGGGTGAGCTCAACTAGCCCAGTAAGAAATATTATGACTAAGATAATGCAGAATAAATTATCGTTAGCATTCAACAGTGTTAAACTGATAAAATATAACAAACATCAAGTTTAACTGCAGCGGATCAAGCAATCCATTAAAAGAGTCAAGTAGAGAATAAAATCTACTATCTTTTATGATTTAAAAGGTTTTTCATGACTTAAATCGTTGAGACTCAGCTTAATAAATAATCCACCCTGCACTACGACCAAGGATATTCATTAGTATCACAATCACAAATTATCCATGCATCACAGCCAAGGATATTTGTGTATTCATCAATGGTCATGATCATGCCAACCACTGTCCATCAATGCACTACGGGCCAATGAGGACTTTTACCACATCATTTGTAACATTACGGTCATGATTATGACGAATAATCCCTGGTCATAATCATACCAAGTCCATCTATGCACTACAGGCCACAGATGATTTTCAACAGAATATAAACATAAGGATGATGACAATGATATAAGAATCCAATAAAACAAGTTCAAGAATTAATTTATCTAGGAACCAATAACGTCCAAATTGTCAACATGATACTGCTTTGTGCAGTAAAATTCAAGGATGCTTAGAAGAATATTTCTATGAAAATATACTGGATGAAGCGCAAATATCAAGGATATTTCACTAATTTCATGGAGTATAAAAGCCAAAACTTTAACCAACGGAGTATAATAAAGAATGGAATAACAAAAGAAATCATCAGGCACGCGATGGACCGCACAGACAGGTTATTCCAACAGAATAATAAATAACGGAACCAGGTCATGCGTAAATGCACTGACAGGATATTCCGACAGAATAATAAATAATGGAACTAGGTCCGGCGTAAACGCACAGATAGGATATTCTGATAGAATAATAGATAATGGAACCAGGTCCGGCGTAAACGCACAGACAGGATATTCCGACAGAATAATAAATAATAGAACCAGGTCCGGCGTAAACGCACAGATAGGATGTTCCAACAGAATAATAAAAATGGAATAACAGAAGTTCTCTTCATGAATAAGAAAGAAAGAATACCGAGTACAACAAATAATACCCCTTACCTTAAGAAGAAGAATACTGGATATATGACTAGTGCAGTAGCAGAATACTTTTCTTCTTTCTCTCTATAACTTCTCTCTCTAGAGTTTCAGTGAATTCGTAAGAAATAACGAAGGAATGAGCTTCTATTTATAGAAAAATAGACTGCATAGTAACTAACTCATGAACGGTCCAGATTGATTTACTTTAATCTGACGGTCCATATTTAAAGCAAAATCTTTTAAATAAAATATAATATATTCTATTTATAATCTAATAAAATGAATAACTTTATAAAAGATTTTACTATGCAAATACTATGCATAATAAAATATAATATATTTTAATTATTGTCTAATAAAACAGATAACTTTATAAAAGTATTTTGTTTTATATAAAAAGATTTTACTATTAGCCTAATAAAACGAATAACTTTATAAAAGTATTCTGTTTTATATAAAAAGCTTTTCTATTTTATTACATTAATAATACCAATAAAACAAAACTGAGTGAATTATCACGTAAGCATTAATAATAAATACCGTATGTTACTATGCAACCATGCGTATTACTTTACTTTTACTACCGAGTAGTTCAACAGTATTAATGGTAAAACTTCCGCCGTTATTTTTATAAAGTATTTTTGTCATTTTCTCAATCCGATAATAATTCCGTTGTGGGGTCCACCAATGATTGTGTCATCGTACGAATATTTTCTGTTAAAATGAATATTCTCCGACCAATTGAATATTATATAGCAACTTGCGTACTTTGCAAAATTTATAAATATTACCCACAACTATAACATTATATCAATTTCACTCCATGATATTTATAGAAAATTCATCTTTATTTATTAAAGTTGGGGTCTTACATTGTATATGTTTCTGTACCATGTATTTGGCGACTCAGAATGGGTGATGTATACCTATTTTGGGGGCGTCACATCTTAATAGTTAAGATTTGAGTTTATGTCCTAACGATTAAGAAGTTAAAAAAATTACCAAACAAGATTTACTTCTAGACGAATCAGATGCTTGTAAATTAAGAGGCATTCAAACAAATACCACCTAAATCTCAAATTCGATTAAACAACGACTCGACTCGTTTAACTTTTAAATGAGTTCTAACTTGGCAAGTCAATGTCCGACTTGTTCACAACTCTAAATTGGAGTGTGTTATTCCCAAATGCACAAAAAGATCTAAAAGGGGTGGTTAAATAGATCTTTTAAAACTTGGTTTAGAGATTTATTACCAATATTAAATTAAGCAAATTAATTTATTAATTATGCACAGCATAATGATGTTTTGAAACACTCATTCAGATTAATAATAAGTTTTAAATTTAGTGTAAGAAAGTGTAGACAAGTCACAAGGATAAAACAAGATAAATTTAAATGCAAAACGTGGAGCAAAAACTAAGTGCAGTAAAGTAAACGACACAAATATTTTTAAGAGTTTCGAAGTACAAAAGTCTCATAATCATCTCTTATACTGCAAGAGTGAATATTACACTAAGAAAGGGTAATCACTCATATTACAGTTCACTAATAACTGTTTACAATTAATTCAGTAAGAATCTTTCAAATCACACGTACTTAGAATATACACAGATCACCAAGATCGAATCACAAAGAAATTGAATGATTTAAGACGTTGCTAAGTAATATTATGTTTCTTGATTACAGGACTTAGTAGCAATTCAGATTTCTAGATCGTAGAGTTAGTAGATTATGAGTCAAACAAACAGCACTTCGACTTGGTCAATTTATTTATGTATGCCTCATTTGATTGTTTAAGGTTGCTCGTTTTTTATAGTTTCACCTTGGGATCTTCCCGTTGTGATTTAATTGTTATTCCATTTTGACTTGGACACCTGTCGATTTCTAATTATTTAACTTTTAAATGTTGTCGGATATGACCATTTTAAGTCGCTTTATCGTACTCTGCCTAGTGCATATGTAGCCGTGTGTTGTTGTCCTTAGTAGATATAGTTGTTAGACACAATTTCAGGAATATCTTATCCTTATCAACAACCTTTGGGAGAATCATCCTTGTGATCTTCAGTCTTAGGTGTAAGAAATTGTCATAACATGTAACGCCTCAAAATCCGGGTCCCTTGAACTTCGGACCTGGTGCATTACTATACAACCTTCATATGAATATTTATAACATTTATTCATAAAATAATGAATACAGGCTCACTTTGATACCAATTAATACATTAATTCCTTCTATTTTCAAAATCCGCAACCTTTACAGCCTGATGTTACACTTTTAAATCATATTGATTTAAATTATACATTTCAAGTTATAAATAATATTTTTCACTTGAATATATTGATTTTAAGTATCCATGAACTCACAACTACACTTAACTATTCTTCTATGCAATGTTTTTCGACTATACATTTACAATATGTCATATGAACGTTATCTAGCATAACTAGAGCTATACGAATAACTTCAATAAGTACTTCTTCCTTTTTTTTTGTCTATCCCGAATCCTTCGATCCGCTCTAGTTTAGCTAAAAATAATTATTTATAGTAAGGGTGAACAACTACATTGCCCAGCAGGTTTAACAGTTATCACATAAAACATTTTAAACATTTTAAACACAACTTAAATTATTCATGCTTCGCAGTTTATACATAATTAATATTTTTCATACATTGCATTTATCCATGCATCATAATGCTCATACTCAGCAATTATACCTGCTTCATGCATATCATATACCTCATATCATGAATATAGTAAGTTTACATAACTCAATCCACATCAATCATTAACTTGATTTAATAGATTTATATCACAGTATAGCACATAATGCACATCTCAATTTATTCACAAGGAGTACATATAATATAGGGACTATGTACACGTTATAATTAACAAGTTCACATATAAAAACAAATTCTGAAAAACTTGATTGTACCAGCGTTTTACCATTATGCTAACATGTCGTATTCCTTTGCATGACCTACACAGTATGTGAGATTGATATAATAAACACAATCAATACGTGATCTCATGGTTAACCTTACCTTAATAACCTATTTTAACTTATATTGCCTTTGTACCACTTTTATATTCAATTTCGTTAATTATATAATTCAACTTTATTTTCCTTTTCATTGCTACATGTGCTAGTTTATCGCACTTGTAGTTTACTGTGTGTGTATCACACCACTACAGCATACCATATTTGGTTAAGCATTACTCATCTAAGTTCTTTAGACTTAGATTAGGCATATACCCTTCGTTCATCACTTTGTAATCATATACACATGGTATACATTGCATACTTAGTTCTTATACATTATCAAATATACTCATTTTGGTCCAATCATAACTTGATACAAATCATTGGTCATTATACACTTCAAATATCATCTTGCGTTATGCTGTGACATTTCTAGGAATCAAATCTCATTATTCCATCATAGTTCAAAAATAGAAAATATGATTTTCTAAGGTACTTTGGGGATTTTTTTTTGAATCTTTGTAATGAGCTTTTGACTTTCATGTTTGAACAAGCTTTTAGACCATACATCATAGTATTTAATTCCATAATTAGTCAACTGAAACAACCTCTTAAGGCTTCTTAAGATAGTGCCTCTAATGGGTATTTTAAATTTCCATTCTACTACCCACTCTACTACTAACTGCAACAGAAGTTAATTTTTAGGCTACTTTGAGGATGCTTTTGGACTTCATGAGTTAACCCATTTGATCTTTTGTTTGTGCAAGCATTTAAATCATATATCATAGTATTTTTTTCATGAGTTTGGCTTCTTAAATTCAATTATGGAAGTTAACCAAAACATGGCACAAATTAATGTGTTTACTCATTTTAACTCTAGGATTTTCACTCTACTATTTTCACTCTACGATCTGCTGAACTACTCTACTATTTACTGAGTCACTCTACTACCCAACTGTTATAGAATTGAGTTTACTGCCTACTTTGATGATTTGTTGGAATTTCTTGATTAAGCTTTTGGCTCTACCATCTGGTCCTACTTCTAGACTACATACCAAGGTATTTTAATAAAGGTTTAGGTTCCTCATTCATATCAATTAGGCCTACTTTAACTGAGGCTCAAACTGGACAGTATAACATTTTTTTTCTCCAAAACTGATTTTGACACTTATTAAATTTATTCCAGTTTTGGTTACTTGGACAGTCTAGGCATGTGTATTTTAGTTGCCTAAAGTTACTTTTATCATCATCTCACTTTGTTTAGTCATCTAGCGAATTTTAACTTATCAAAGCTCACTTTAGGCTTGAAAAATAGATCCTAACTTGGTTTTCTTACTAGCTTTGGTAATAGCAATGATTAGGAATCATCACAAGCATTCATTAGCAACTTTAATTTTTGTAGCTTACTTATGTCATATTATAGCTATTGAAACTTACCTACAAAGTTCAGGTGTGGCCTCTCTTCGTTTAAGTGTTAGATGACACATTAAAGCTTACTTTTCATGGCCCTTGTGACGCTCCCAAAATAGGTATACATCACCTATTCTGAGTCGCCAATACATGGTACAGAATACAAATACAATATTTAATATATAACAAGAGAGCTGTGAGTTTTAATACAAATACTATTTTCTAGACAATATCCACTCTCAGAATAAGTCCTCATTACATTTATTTTCACACTATTTCATAGAATAGTAAGGACTACTAATGATATCCTCTAAATCGTCACTCCGTTCTCCGACTAGTCCCCGCTACGTTCTTATTTCCTGAAGAGAACAATGAAAGCCAAAGGGTGAGCTCAACTAGCCCAGTAAGAAATTTTATGACTAAGATAATGCAGAATAAATTATCGTTAGCCTTCAACAGTGTTAAACTGATAAAATATAACAAACATCAAGTTTAACTGCAGCAGAACAAGCAATCTATTAAAAGAGTCAAGTAGAGAATAAAATCTACTATCTTTTATGATTTAAAAGGTATTTCATCACTTTTATTGCTGAGACTCAGCTTAATAAATAATCCATATCATTCCTGCACTACGGCCAAGGATATTCATTAGTATCACAACCACAAATTATCCATGCATCACAGCCAAGGATATTCGTGTATTCATCAATGGTCATGATCATGCCAACAACTGTCCATCAATGCACTACGGGTCAATGAGGACTTTTATCACATCATTTGTAACATTACGGTCATGATTACACCGAATAATCCCTGGTTATAATCATACCAAGTCCATCTATGCACTACATGCCATAGATGACTTTCAACAAAATATAAACATGAGGATGATGACAATGATATAAGAATTCAATAAAACAAGTTCAAGAATTAATTAATCTAAGAACCAATAACGTCCAAATTGTCAAAATGATACTGCTTTGTGCAGTAAATTTCAAGAATGCTCAGAAGAATATTTTCATGGAAATATACTGGATGAAGCGTAAATATCAAGGATATTCCACTAATTTCATAGAGTATAAAAGCAAAAACTTTAATCAACTGAGTATAATAAAGAATGGAATAACAAAAGAAATCACCAGGCATGCGATGGACCGCACAGACAGGTTATTCCAACAGAATAATAAATAACGAAACCAGGTCATGCGTAAACACACTGACAGGATATTCCAACAGAATAATAAATAATGGAACCAGGTCCGGCATAAACGCACAGACATGATATTTCGACAGAATAATAGATAATGGAACCAGGTCCGGCGTAAACACACAGACAGGATATTTCGACAGAATAATAAATAATGGAATCAGGTCCGGCGTAAACGCACAGACAGGATGTTCCAACAGAATAATAAAGAATGGAATAACAGAAGAATTTCATCAAGTATAGGGTAGCCCGCGTATACAGGTTATTCCAACAGAATAATAAATAATAGAATAACAGAAGTTCTCTTCATGAATACAAAAGAAATAATACCCCTTACCTTAAGAAGAAGAATACTGGATATATGACTAGTGCAGTAGCAAAATACTTTTCTTCTTTCTCTCTATAACTTCTCTCTCTAGCGTTTCAGTGAATTCGTAAGAAATAATGAAGGAATGCGCTTCTATTTATAGAAGAATGAACTGCATAGTAACTAACTCATGAACTGTCCAGATTGATTTACTTTAATCTGACGGTCCATATTTAAAGTAAAATCTTTTAAATAAAATATAATATATTCTATTTATAATCTAATAACACGAATAACTTTATAAAAGATTTTACTATGCAAATACTATGCAAGCACTATGCAAACACTATACATAATAAAATATAATATATTCTAATTATTGTCTAATAAAACAGATAACTTTATAAAAGTATTCTGTTTTATATAAAAAGATTTTACTATTAGCCTAATAAAACGAATAACTTTATAAAAGTATTCTGTTTTATATAAAAAGTTTTTCTGTTTTATTACATTAATAATACCAATAAAACAAAACTGAGTGACTTATCACGTAAGCATCAATAATCAATAATCAATACCGTGTGCTACTATGCAACCATGCGTGTTACTGTACTTTTACTACCGAGTAGTTCAACAGTATTAATGGTAAAACTTCCGCCGTTATTTTCATAAAGTATTTTTGTCGTTTTTTCAATCTGACAATAATTCTGTTGTGGGGTCCACCAATGATTGTGTCGTCGTACAAATATTTCCTGTTAAAACAAATAATCCCTGACCAATCGAATATTATATAGCAACTTGCGTACTTTGCAAAATTTATAAATATTACCCACAACTATAACATTATATCAATTTTACTCCATAATATTCAAAAATAATATTTATAGAAAATTCATCTTTATTTATAAAAGTTGGGGTTTTACAGCCCTTAAACATGAAAACTGAGTAGTACTCAATATAAACCTCAACTAAGTTAAGGAACAACTTTTCAATGTTAATTATGGACATATTATGGTCTCCTTACTGATTCAAAAGTTCAGGTACTACACTTGACCAAAACAATCATCTAATCTAGAGTTTAAGTTCAGTTTTGGCTATTACTCATAAACTGTCCCCAAGCTATGATTCAAGGGTTATCTAAGCATTCATATAAACTTCAAGTTATCCTTAAAACTCATCATCACATACTTTAACAAGCTTGAAACTTTACTTATGTATCAATACCAAAACAACTCATTTCTAGGTATTATTAGCATAAGTTAGTACTAAACCACCATAATAGCCTTCAAACTTTTAACTACAAGTTTTCATCACAACAAGTACTTTCTGCATATTATATGTTCATGGTTTAATACATCTAAATGCGGGGATTCTATCTTTTGTTCAAAACAATCCCTAATAGGCTTTTAATTCTTCTTTCATTGGTCTAGGAACATCAATTTACAATATTTCAATTTGAGACTCAAAGTGGGGTTCCACAGATCACTCTTAAGTTGATATATACGATCGTGGAGTAAGATACTCTACTATAAAATTATCATGGCATGTAAGTTATACTACAACATGGTATTTTTAAGCAAAGAAACATGTTTGAGGCATTCATATCAATACATGAGCCCGTAGACATGATTTGGACTTTAGTTCATAACTAACATGCTTTTATACTATAATAACCCCTACTTGGACATTTAATCAAAAAGTTGGTGAACATGATTTTATTTATATGTAACCACAAATTTCCTGTCCATTTTCCCTTAACCTTTTGGCTTTTGATTTATTAAAGGTATCTATATAATGCCTCAACAACGAAACAAAGCTCTAATATTATCATAACAGCCACCATAGTCTTATTTAATACTATAGCCACTAACAGCCCATTCTACTATCAAATATGAAATGGAAAAAGAATGGAAAGAGTCTAAGCTTGCTTACCTTGCTAATTTCTAGAGATTGAAGTAGCTTAGCTGCTCAATCCTTCCTTCCCTTCCAGTCATAGCTTTGTTAATCTCTCTATCTAATGGACTACTATTGATATTGCTTTTGGAACTCAGATAAATATAGAAGTTATCTGATTTCAAGTGCATTGTATGGCCATATATGGTTGAGCTTTCTTCTCTCTCTCTCTCTCAATCAGCCTACTTGGCATATTGTTGTTTTCCATCATTATCTCTATATGGCTGCTCTGTTTAGCTCCTACCTATATTGCCATTCATCATTACCACTACAAAGTCCCTACAAGGCTTAGCAGTCTCCTAATGCTCTGCAGTCAACTTGGCCCTTATGTTGACCCCTATTCAGTCCTATAGTAGCTACTTGGCTCATGCAATGAACTTGGCTCCTGTGACACCCCCAAATCTCGGTACTTCATTACCTCAAGAATTGATGTTCACGTAATCAAAACATTCATTTATAACTACCCAATCATAAATAAAATTGGATAATAAACCTGCCCATACAGGAATTACATAAAATAATATCTCCCAGGTTATCTAACCTTTACATACAATCATTCATGCGAAAAATTTAAATAAACTTCATTACATTCTTTAAACCAAAGTCTGATAATAAAACTATCAAAACTATTACAATTCTTCAGTACTTGTTCATCTTTCCCTTTCCTTTACTGGTGCTAGGTACGCCACCCTTTCCATCTGTAGCTGTAAGGATTTTACAGGCAAGAGTGAGCAAACAAGGCTCACTTGAAATAACAATGAATAACTTTTACATTCTCTGCCCATTCAGGGGCTCAATAGAACTGAACAATAGATTCTATTAACATCTTAGACATTCCTTGCCCATTCAGGGGCTCAATAGAACTAAACAATGAGTTCTATTAACATTTTAAACATTCACTGAGGGTCTAATGACCACGAACCTTGTCCACAGTTATAAGTAATCTTTCAACTTAAACTTTTACGGTCATATGACCATAATGACTTTAAGGTACTTAGGGGGATCAACCCTTCGTACATGTATTGTATACAAATATTGCAGCGCAAAGTACAAAACTAAGCGTAACCCCTATAAATAGGGTTGTTCATCTCAGTATTTTGAGTACAAGTCCACCCCAAAGATAGTTTGGTTTGGATACATTTCAAGGTAATTTGGAATTCAACGGACATCAACTAAGAATTAGTTGAATAAAAGATAATAACACTACGTTATTGAATAATCATAACTGAATAAGTATTTCGTTCTAAGTTCATGCTTTAGGGATAATCTAATAGCATAACTATTGAATAACACATCATACCTTGCTTTGAATAACATTAAGCTAAGGTTACATCTTAGAATTTAATGTCAAGCATGCACAACAAATAATAGCTTGAACGATAAACTAAAGGTACTTGCATGCTAATATAACAAGTTTAGAGTTAAGAAAACTTGCATAATCATAATAACTATCTCAACGAAAGTGCAGAGATGAGAACTTGTATCATCATGAATAACTGGATACAATGAAGTTGCTTAATGGAAATACTTTACTCAATAAAGTATAGCATATGAATTTTGCATAATGAAGCTTTAGAATTAGAAAACTTGCTTAAGTATAACATAACAGTGAAAAGCAACCTTGCTGAATAATAAAGTAGCAAAGGTTAGGGAACTTGCCTCGTGCGTAGGTTAAACAATTACTATTCACGTTCACCCCAAGTCCTACACATACTATATGTATTGACAATACACATTAGTTACACTAACATTACCTTTATGAGTTACTTTATTACTCTTAGTATAGCAACTAACGAAGTTTAAGTTTAAACAACATCATATCTTTTCATGAACATTACTTTTTAGCTTTATTACAACTACTTAAGTGATCATGTCATTGCACCACATGCACATTAACAACTTGATACAACATTCTATTACATGTCCAACATGTTATCATTAAGTTATACTAATACACAAAGGGTTGCACTGGCATTCGTGCATCCCGACGCCCTCCGATTGGCTCCAAATACACAACAGTCCTAAAGATGGTCATTTTGACTACTGTTACAGATCTCAAATTAAAAAACTTAAAGCATAAAAGTTGTAGGTCTATTCGTCCTCGTTCCGGATCATCTTCAATTACCTCAATAAAAGTTCGTATGATAAAGTTATGGCCATTTTACTACAGGAGGTCAAAACTGTCTGACCCAGGCCACTTTTCCAGCGCTGGGGCGTGAACAGTGGCGTTGGGGCGCGAGTACCAGCGCCGGGGCGCGAGATACAGCGCTGGGGCGCCGAAACTCACAGAACCAAAAAGAAGAACAGAGCCAAAGCTACTGTCTTAAATTTGTAACAACAATTCGCCCCAAACAACATGTATAACTAATATAAACTACACATAATTGCTAACAATTATCCATATACGAATTTCTAACAATTAAACAACAAATTTAAAAGACTTAAATCACTAAAATAATATTTGGTTAAAACTCAAAATTTCATTGTTGATATCTAAAGTACAGTGAACAAAATTTTCACTGTTATCATCCAAATTTTATTATTTGCTCTGCTTAATTTCTTATCCAATTACACACAAGTCTCAATTAACATAATCACATACTAATTTTTATTAACTTTCAAAAGTCATATTCATGCATATAAGTTTATTGTAAAAAAAATAATTATTTTCGTGTATACGTAATTTATCATACTCTTACCTATACATTATTGACCATACAATCATCAATATATATGTTATCTACTACTAACACATGATTTCATAATCAAATAGTAAAACATTCGAACTCTAGAAAGTTTGTAAAGAACTTCGTCTTACAGTCAAATTGAGAACACCGAGACAATATAAATTCACATAAAATATATGGCATAAAATAGCTATGGTTAAGTTATGTACATACCTTTTGTTTTAGACAGTCTTTGTTAAACACTGATAACTTTCTTTTGCTATGTAAGACCCCGAATTTTATGAAATAAAAGTATTCAATTTTTCTTATAATTACTATTCAGTAAATGGTTAAATTGATAAATGTTAAAGTTAAGGGTGATATATGATTTTTTTTTAAAACACACAAGTGGTTGTAAAATATTCATTGTTGTCGGGGAATATTCGTTTGGTCGTGGAATATTCTTTTTGTCGGGGAATATTCGTACGACGGCGCAGCCATTTGTGGGCCCCATAACAGAATAACTGTCGGATGAAGAAAATGACAAATTTGAGTTTTACAAATAACGACGTAGTTGTTACCGTTAACACTGTTGGAATCTCCGGTGGTTAAAATACAGTAATACGCGTTATTGCACAGTAGCACACGGTATTGCATAGTATTTTTGAAATTATTGATTCTTACGTAAGAAGGCACTACTCAATAATTGTTACAGTAATTACTATTCAATATTTTATTTTATTGATTTAATAATTGCTACGTTAAAATTTTATATTATTGTTGTTCAATAATTGTCACTACACAGTATTTCCCATTATCAGATCAATAATTCATATTATTTGAATAATATTATTAGATAATATTATTGGCAATATCTAGAAAGTTCTGTCTAAGAAGAGGTTTGGTCACCTAATTGCGCGACAGTAAGGAGAAATTCTTATTGGAAAGCCCCCTCTTACTTGGGAACGGCCTGGTTGTCATAAATGTGATTCTGTAATATTATTTGTGAATAATTAATTATTAATTCATATGATAAGAAAATATTTATTTTATGTGGATATAAATGAGGGATATATTTTTGTGGTTAAAAATGAAGGAGTTAATATTGAGGTATTTTATCTGTATTTTTGTCGGAACGGAGGTATTAAAAATCAAATTAGGATTTTTAAGATATTTTACGAGGGTTATAATTTTTAATCCGACCGTTGGATCGTGGTAATATTTGGATATGTTATACATATATAAGTTGAGTATATGTCCACAAATTTTGAACTGTTAAAAATGAACGTATGATTTGTTATGAATTTTACGAGATGACTGATTTAGAAATTATTGAATTTTCGGAGTTAATCATTTTGGTGGAAAATTCTAGAATTGGTGGGCCCCACTCTTGGTTGGTGAAGAAATATGCTGAGATTTTTATTCAAATGTGGTGGGTGAAATAGTAGCAGGTAAAGCCATCAGGTTGCAGGTTAAGTCTGCTTCGGCGTGCTAACATTTTCCTATAAATAGAGGGCTAAGTTAGAATTAAAAAACACACCAGAATTCATAAGTTTTCTCTCTAGATTATCGAGCGTATTTTGTGAGTATTTAGATACTTGGTGAGTTTCTATTCATCAGTGCAAGTTTCTTTCAGCGTCATATCCGATATCCAGTCAGAAGTGCTGCCCTTTTGAGGTAAGGGATAGTAAGAGATTTTAAGGGTTATTATGTTTTTCAGTTCGTAATTCTTTTGATCTTCAAAAAATTTTAGAAAAATTTGAAATGATATTTTGATGAGTTTTATTGATTGTGTCCAAAAATGGTGATTTTTGAATTTATATATTAAGAGTTATGAATTTTACGGGAAAAGACTATTTTAAAAGTAACCGCTTATAACTCCTTGTGATTCACTCCAAAATTGATGAAATTTTTATTGAAAGTATATCTATATAATATCAGTGTACTCTGTGAATTTTAGAATTTTTGGATAAAAGTGCAATTTATGATAAATGTCTAAATATTCGGCGGTTTTGGCCATATGAAAAATAGTAAATGAGTTTTAAAAATTCTGAGAAAAATATATATTCAATATGGGACTATATTCTGCTAAATCCCAGAAAAGAAATATTTTTGGAACTGATTTGGTATTTTTCATGAAAATAGACTAGTTATGAGTAAATGAATTAAATATGTTATGTGAAGTAAAAAAATTGGAAAATAGGATTTTATGGCTTGAGAATCCTATATGAGGTATATGCAGATTTTTGATGAGGGTTTTGGCTATTGGTGATGAAACCTTATGAGTTTGAAATTTTAGGATGATTAAATGTATTATTTAGTAAAGTGTAAACAATTAAAATAAATTGTTTATAAGTTTAAGAAATGTTATTTCAATATCATTATATCAAAATATTGGTATGAATTTTATTGTGAAATTTTTACCTTTTTGTGTCGGAATTACTATTCATGAGTTACTATTCATGAATTATTATTCATGAATTACTATTCACGAAGTTACTATTCATGAGTTACTATTCATGACAAAATTGGTTTCTTTTTCTAACCAAATTATAGTTAATTTATGAATATTACTCTTGAGATTAAAACTATATGTTGATCATATTATTTTTATTATCATATATAACATTTTTATAACCCTAATGATGATATTTCTCTTTGACTTGAGTGTAAAGATGGGTAGATTTTTGGTATGATCATGATTATGGGTTCTCTTTGGCCAGTAGTGCAAAGTTGAATTGTTGACTGGTATGATCATGACCATTGAATTTATAATTGAATATCTTTAGCTTAAGTGCAAAGGTGAAATGATCAACATGGTTATAATTATTGTTTATATAAATTCTTAAATGGTTATATATTTCTTTGAGATAATAATATATTTGGCCTGTAGTGCAAATATGAACTGTTGATGAATATATTTGGCCTGTAGTGCAAATATGAACTGTTGAGGAATATCTTTGGCCTGTAGTTTAAAGATGAATTGTTGATGAATATCTTTGGCCCGTAGTGCAAATATGACATGTTGTTGAATATCTTTGGCCAGTAGTGCAAAGATGAACAGGTGTTGAGATGAACATGACCAACTGGTGATACAAATGAATATCTTTGGCCGTAGTGCAAAGATGAAGTTATTAGTATGATTATGAACAGGAAATGTGATTTGGTGTAACCATGATCTTTGATGTTTCAGGTAAAGATAGGTGGTGAAAATTATCTTCGTCCTGGATGAGAAGAGGAATTTAGAACTACAATTATGATTATGAGTTATTCTTATGATTGTGGACCAGAATTGTTGATTGATGTTACAGGGATAAAACATTGTTGGTGAATTTTTAACATGGAGAAGATAATAGACTTTATAGTCTATTTGACTCTTCTAATGGATTGATCGTTCCGCTGCAACTATGGTTGAAATTTTTATCATCTACCATATGTTCTAAATCACTGATTTAATATTGATGAAGACTATTGATAATTTAATTATCTTTAGTCATGATATTCTTTACTGAGCTAGTTGTGCTCACCCTTTTGCTTCACAATTCCTTTTCAGGTAATAAGAGTGTAGCTGAGTCGAGCGGGGGTAACAAGGGAATAGAACGGTGGTCTCTAGCTGTGGAGTTCTCCCTAAGTAGTATAGAAAAGTTCATTTAGTAGTTATATTTGGTGAATCCAATAGGGTAATGTGTACCCAACGTTGGAAGGGTATTTTGCCACTATAATACAAGATGTCTAACGACATACAACCTCGTGTCATCATAAGACAGGGTTGTGCACGTCCACTTGCGGAGTATATCTACAAGCACTACCTATATAATCTTGGTATTTGTTTGGAGTATAATTCTCAATTAGAGATAGTGGAGATAATGATATGTCAAGAGAAGACTCACCATTGGGAAGAATATGATAGTAATCTTTTCATTTTTCTCTGGGGTCTATTGGGTCAACCAAGGATAATTCTGTGGCCATATGATATCTATCATAACCTAAACGCATGGCCTCCCATGTACGAAGATTTCCTTGAGCACTTCTCAAAGATTTTAATTTCTAAAACAGTTTTTGACTATACCTTTATGTAAGGTGTCACTGTGAGGTGTTGTCCATGGTTGGGACATGTGTCACATTTGGTATATATTTGTATCCAAACTCACAGCATATGTGTTGTTAAATTTTGTACGATAATTGTTGTAATAAAGTTGTAGTTGTTTTCTGTACCATGTATTTGGTGACTCAAAATGGGTTGGATGGAATGGACCTATTTTGGGGTCGTCACATGCTACTTCTCTCACTCAAATTCTCTGAAACTTTTCTTTTTCTCTGAACATCTTTTCTTAGACTAAGCAAAACTGGAGCGTAACACTTAACAAGTATGCGTCAAAACATATAACGTATAATCTTATAAATATAAATATATTTTATTTATATATTTGTTTTATTTTATTAATAATATAATTTAAAATTAACAAGAATTTCAAAAGACATAAGGCCTTGTTTGGCAAACCATTTATAAAATAAAGGATTAATATACTTACACCTTGTTTGGCAACACTAAATTAAAATTACTTTAATTTATTTTAATAACTCTTTATCACATTGTTATTTGTCACACTTTATGTAATAACAATTAAATAAATAAATCACTTAATCACATAACTCAATCCACATAACACATTAATTATTTAACAAATAAATAATTAACTAAAACAACTCAATCAAATTGAACAATTACTTATTCAATAATAAACATATCCAATAAATATTTATATAAATTAATAAATATTTATAACTTACATTTAAAAAATATGGAATGTTACATCATTCTCCTCTTATAAGGATTCTATCCCCAGAATCACAACTCAAACAACACTTTCGTTACATTCTTCCCTACTTATAAAGATTCTGTCCCCAGAATCAAAGACACAGATTAAACAAATAACTCAAGGTACTCTTTCATCATTTTCTCTTCGAGTTCCCACGTTGCTTCTTCAGCATTGTGGTTTCTCCATATCACCTTCACAGAAGGTATCACTTTATTCCTGAGCACTTGTTCTTTCCTGTCGACTATCTGGATAGGAACCTCTTCATAAGACAAATCTTTCTCGAACTGCAACGGTTCGTACTCGATAACGTGATTGTAATCGGGTTTATATGGTCGTAACACCGAAATATGAAAAACATTATGAATGTTTTCCAACTCTGGAGGTAGAGCTACCTCGTAAGCTACCTCTCCAACTTTTCGCAGCACTTCAAAGGGTCCAATAAACCTCGGGCTTTGTTTTCCCTTCTTATCGAAACGAATTTTCTCCTTCCAAGGAGAAACTTTTAGGAATACATAGCTTCCTACGTCAAATGCACGATCTTGCATGTGTTGATCAGCATACTTTTTCTGTCGGTCTTGAGCCGCTACCAATCTTATCCTGATGAGTTTGATAACCTCAGCAGTTTGTTGCACTAATTCTGGTCCTAGTAGTTGACATTCACTAACTTCATCCCAGCACAGTGGGGTTCTGCACTTTCTGCCGTATAACGCTTCGTAAGGCGGCATGCCGATGCTCGCGTGATAACTATTATTGTAGGCGAATTCCACCAACGATAATTGCTCTTCCCAACTTTCTTTGAAATCCATGACGCATGCTCTCAGCATATCTTCCAATGTCTGGATCGTTCGTTCGCTTTGGCCATCTGTTCGTGGATGATAAGCCGTACTCATTCGCAATTGAGTTCTCATGCATTCTTGTAGTCTCTTCTAGAAGTTTGACGTGAATCGCGGGTCTCTATCAGACACAATTGACACTGGCACTCCATGTCTCCAAACGATCTCTTTGATGTACAATCTTGCCAACTGATCAAGATTGAACCTAATCTTTATTGGTAAAATGTAAGACCCCAACTTATTAATGAATAAAATCAAATTTTCTCTAAATATTATTGTGAATAATAAGGGGTTAATTTGATATAATACTTTGGTTATGGGTGAAATGTGCAAATTTTGTAAAATAAGCAAGTGGTTATAAAATATTTATTTTTGGTCGGTGAATATTCGGTTGGTCGTGGAATATTCTTGCTGTCGGGGAATATTCGTACGACGACGCAGCCTTGTGTGGGCCCCATAACGGAAAGCGATTGGATGAAGAAAACGACAAGTATAAGTTGTTTATAAATAACGGCGTAGTTGTTACCGTTAATACTGTTGGAATACCCGGTGGTTAAAATACAGTAGCACACGGTATTGCACCAATTATTGATTCTTACGTAAGAAGGCACTACTCAATAATTGTTACAGTAGTTATTATTCAATATTTTATTTTATTGATTCAATAATTGCTGCGTTGATATTTTATATTATTGTTGTTTCAATAATTGTTGCTGCACAGTATTTTCATTTATCAGATCAATAATTCATATTATTTGAATAATATTATTAGATAACATTATTGGCAATGTCTAGAAAGTTCTGTCTAAGGAGGGGTTTGGTCATCTAATTGCGCGCCAGTAAGGAGAAATCCTTATTGGAAAGCCCCCTCTTTCCTGGGAACGGCCTGGTTGTCATAAATGTGATTCTGTAATATTATTTGTGAATAATTAATTATTGATTCATATGATAAGGAAATATTTATTTTATGTGGATATAAATGAGGGATATATTTTTGTGGTTAAAAATGAAGGAGTTAATGTTGAGGTTTTTGTCAGTATTTTTGTCGGAATGGAGGTATTAAAAATCAGGGTTTTTGAGATAGTTTGCGGGGGTTATAATTTTTAATC
The DNA here is from genome assembly GCA_016801055.1 of Panax notoginseng. Classification (NCBI taxonomy): domain Eukaryota; kingdom Viridiplantae; phylum Streptophyta; class Magnoliopsida; order Apiales; family Araliaceae; genus Panax; species Panax notoginseng. The sequence goes on from CM029022.1 coordinate 33,405,885, forward strand.
CGACCGTTGGATCGTGGTAATTTTTGGATATGTTATACATATATAAGTTGAGTATATGTCCACAAATTTTGAACCGTTAAAAATGAACGTATGATTTATTACGAATTTTACAAGATGACTGGTTCAGAAATTGTTGAATTTTCGGAGTTTATCATTTTGGTGGAAAATTCTAGAATTGGTGGGCCCCACTTGTGGTTGGTGAAGAAATGTGCTGAATTATATTTCAAATGTGGTGGGTGGGAATAGTAGCAGGTAAAGCCATCAGGTTGCAGGTCAAACCTACTAAAATTTTCCTATAAATAGAGGGCTAAGTTAGAATTGAAAATCACACCAGAAACAAGTTTTCTCTCTTTCTCTCTCTAGATTATTGAGTGTATTTTGTGAGTATTTAGATACTTTGAGAGTTTCTATTCATCAGAGCAAGTTTCTTTCAGCCTTATACCGGTATTCCGACCAGAAGTACTGATATTTTGAGGTAAGGGATATTATTTTCTTCTTAATGATATTATTTTCTTCAATATCATTATGCTGAAATATTGATATGAGTTTTTATCAAATTTGGAACTTTTTGTGTCGGGAGTTACTATTCACGTATACGGCACTATTCACGAATACGGCACTATTCACCGAAAAATAAAATTTTTCCTTTTTGTCCAAGATGTCTATTATGGTTACTATCTTTGATTGTATCCATGTTTTGATCTTTATTTTTGAATTCTGCTTCACAATTGATTATTATGAAGTATTATTGATCTTGGATAAACTGTTATACGAATCCCTACTATTTGTCCTTCTGTCTCATTGGATTCGTTTTCTTTAAGATATTTTTCATCATCCTCAGTCCTAAATGATGATATTACTGAATATCTTTGGCCTGTAGTGCAAAGATGTATAATTACTTGATGAATATCTTTGGCCTGTAGTGCAAAGATGAACAGGTGTTGAGATGAACATGACCGACTGATGATACAAATGAATATCTTTGGCCTGTAGTGCAAAGATGAATATTTGGTTAAAGATGATTATTAATTGATGTTACAGGGATAAAATATTGATGATGGACTTTTAAATCTTAGAAGATAGTAGAATTCTTTCTCTACTTGACTCTTCTAATGGTTTGCTGTTTCCGCTGCAGTTGTTGATCTAAAACTTGTTGTCGATTATATTTTATCAGATTTTTCCCTGTTGAAGACTAACGATAATTTGTTGTATATTATCTTAGTCATAATATTCTTTACTGGGCTAGTTGAGCTCACCCTTTTCCTTTTTGTTCCATTTTTCTTCTCAGGAGGTGAGAACATAGCAGGATCTAGTCGGGGTATGGAGTGATGGTTCTAGAAAGATGTATTAGCAGTCCTCACTATTTCTGTAAAATAGTGTTTGAATAATTGTAATGAGGATTTATTTGAGTGTGGATATTGTCTAGAAGACAATATTTGTATTTAAACTCACAGTATGTGTTGTCGTATTTTGCACGACAATTGTATTATTGAAGTTGTAGTTTGCTTTCTGTACCATGTATTTGGCGACTCAGAATGGGTGTTGTATACCTATTCTGGGGGCGTCACAGTTGGTATCAGAGCTTAGGGATATGATCCCTGGCTGAGATGTGAGACAAGAACTAGGAGGGGAGAGACGGGGAATTCCTTCGCTAGTATGACCTGACTAAGTTTATTTGGTGTTTATTTGGTCGGTCAGAGTATAGGGATAATATATGACATGACTATTAACCCTTGTTTTATGGCAGTATTTAAGAATGGCAGCTGAGAACGTTAATAATGGAGTAAATCAGACCGTGGAGACACCTTTGATCACTACCCAGGGGAACGTGCAACAGGAAGGCAATATTCCTCCTGTAAACAACGTTACCGAGCAAACGATGAATGATGGAATGTTTAGGAGCTTTTTGCAGTTCATGCAAAATCAGACGAGGGAGACTCGTGTGCAGAATACGGGTGGAAATGATAACAACGCGCGGTTTGTCACAGCTAAGCAGTTCAAAGAATTGGGACCACCAGAATTTAAGGGAAAGCCGGATCCGATCATGGCGGAAACGTGGGTCAAGCAAATTACCAAGATATTTGATGTCTTGGGATGCACGGAGGAACAGAAGGTTCCATTCGCCACATTTATGTTCCGCGGTGAGGCAGACTACTGGTGGGAGTCTGTGAAGCGTACCCAGCCTGACGCACTCAACATGTCCTGGGAAACATTTCAAAAACTGTTCAATGACAAGTACTTTCCTGAAAGTATTCGTCATATGAAGGAGGTTGAGTTTATTAGACTGGAACAAAACAACATGACGGTGTCCCAGTACGAGGCGAAGTTTGCAGAGTTATCCAGGTTTGCACCTCATTTGGTCGAAAATGAGGAACGAATGACAAGGATGTTTCTGAGAGGTCTAAAACCCGAGATTCGGCAATATCTTATCTCTCATAAATTTTTTTATATTCAGATGTTGTAAACAGGGCTCAATTATTAGAGCGAGATAATGAGTATGTGCAACCGAGGGACCACAACCAGGGTCATACCGGTGGCGGCAGTCATCGAAGCAATGAAAACCAGCAGGGAGGAAAACATTCGGACAAAAGCGGTAACCACTCTGGTGGTAATCGTGGTCGTGATAATAGAAGGAGCGAGTCGGGAGGAGATTTCAAGAAGAGAAGGTACAACAATGATAACGTGAAGACGTCAGCACAAACATCAACTGTTTCTAGGGGAGGAGAACGACCACCGGTCGTATGTTACAAATGTGGGAAAGAGGGACATATCAGCCCAAACTGCCCACAACAATCCAAGGTATGTTATAACTGTGGAAAGGAAGGTCATATAGCTCGAGAGTGTTCTGTAGCAAAACCAAGTTCAGCGGGGATGGTGACTCCAAAAGTTATCCCGGATAAGTCGAAATCAGCGGTTCCTGGAAGGGCGTTTGTCGTTACTGGCCAAAACGCGAGAAACCCGAACGAGGTGATCACGGGTAAGCTAATCTTGAATTCTTGCGAAGTTTATACTTTACTAGATACCGGTTCTACCCATTCTTTTATCTCTCCTGCTTGTGCTCAACGTTTAAACTTGACTCCGGAGAAATTGGACTTTAACTTATCTGTTGAAACTCCGTTGGGTGAAACCTTCGTTACATCTACAGTTTATAAATCTTGCATGATCCAAGTTGGCACTATCACATTACCTGTTGATCTTATCTCTTTAAAGATACTTGCTTTTGATGTGATTTTAGGAATTGATTGGTTAACCACTCATCATGCTAAAATTGATTGTTTTCGTAAGGTTGTTAGTTTTCATATTCCTAACCAACCTGTCATACGAATTCAAACTACTAAACCACTAAAATCAGTCACTGTCATATCAAGCCACAAAGCTATTCGTTTATTGAAAAACGGATGTCAAGCTTTCTTAGCCCATGTTATGGATTTGAACAAAGACAAGTCAGATTTGAATAATATTTCTATTGTTAGAGAATTTTCCGATGTATTTCCTGAAGAACTTCCCGGTCTACCCCCGGAACGAGAAATTGAATTCTTTATTGACCTTGAACCCGGTACAAAGCCCATTTCTAAAACCCCATATCGAATGGCTCCTATTGAACTTCAGGAGTTAAAAGTCCAACTACAGGAGTTGTTGGACATCGGTTTTATTCGTCCTAGTACGTCTCCTTGGGGTGCTCCTGTTTTATTCGTAAAGAAGAAAGACGGGAGTATGCGACTTTGTATTGACTATCGAGAATTGAACCATGTCACCATCAAGAATAGGTATCCGCTACCTCGCATTGATGACCTGTTTGACCAGTTGCAAGGAGCACAATTCTTTTCAAAGATCGATCTTCGTTCTGGATATCATCAGCTGAAGATTAAAACTGAGGATATTCCAAAGACTGCCTTCAGAACTCGGTACGGGCATTATGAATTCTTAGTAATGTCTTTTGGATTGACTAATGCTCCTGCTGCCTTCATGGATATGATGAACCGTGTATTCAAAGAATATTTGGATCAGTTCGTTGTTGTCTTTATTGATGACATCCTCATCTATTCCAAAAGCCGTGAAGATCATGAGCGCCATTTGAAGCTGGTACTGCAAAGGCTTCGTGAAAACAAGCTATATGCCAAACTGAAGAAATGCGAGTTCTGGCTTGAGGAAGTAGCATTCCTTGGGCACGTGGTGTCAAAACATGGAGTATCTGTCGACCCGGCGAAGATTGAAGCCATACAAAGTTGGGAGCAACCGAAGTCGGTAACCGAAGTACGTAGCTTTCTGGGCTTAGCTGGTTATTATCGGAGATTTGTGGAAGGATTTTCTCGAATCGCTACTCCGTTAACTCAGCTGACTCGGAAAGATACAAAATTCGTATGGAGTGAGGAATGCGAGAAGAGTTTCCAAGAACTCAAGAGGAGACTCATTTCGGCACCTGTTTTGACAATACCATCTGGTTCGGATGGATTTGTTATCTACAGCGATGCTTCAGGCAAAGGGTTAGGATGTGTTCTCATGCAACATGGGAAAGTCATAGCCTATGCCTCACGACAACTCAAAGAATATGAGAGGAATTATCCTACTCATGATTTGGAGTTGGCAGCAGTCGTTTTTGCGTTGAAGATCTGGAGACACTACCTGTATGGGGAGAAAGTGGAGATCTATACAGATCATAAAAGCCTCAAATATTTCTTCACCCAAAAGGAACTCAACATGCGGCAACGACGTTGGCTTGAGCTGTTGAAAGATTACGATCATACCATCCAATACCATCCTGGAAAAGCAAACGTAGTAGCTGACGCATTGAGTAGAAGATCATATGCGGGTACGAGTGCAATGTTTTTAACACAAAGGCCCATTTTGTATGACTTGCAAAGGATGGAGATAGAGATGAAGGCTCCAAGTACCCACATGATGATATCAAATATACGAGTAGAACCGACTTTAATCGATAAAGTTAAAGCTGCTCAAGCTACGGATATAGAGCTGATGCGTATGAAGAAGAAAGTGCAAGAAGGTGCTATTCCAGAAGCAAGAATCGATGAAGAAGGAATACTTCGAGTCAACTCCAGACTTTGTGTTCCTAACGATTTTGACTTGAAGCATAGAATAATGATGGAGGCACACAACACACCGTTTGCAATCCATCCTGGGAGTACCAAAATGTATCACGATCTTCGACATACATTTTGGTGGAGCAATATGAAAAGAGAGATCGCGGAGTTTATCTCGAGATGTTTAACTTGTCAACGTGTAAAAGCGGAGCATCAAGTACCAAAGGGTCCATTGCAACCACTTGAGATTCCGAAATGGAAGTGGGAACACATTACTATGGATTTTGTTACAGGTCTTCCCAAGGTTTCTCAAGGCATAGATGCGATTTGGGTTATTGTTGATAGATTAACCAAGTCCGCTCATTTCTTGCCGATACGTGAGACTTATTCCCTTGAACGTCTTGCTAGTATGTACGTGAACGAGATTGTGAGATTGCATGGCATGCCAGTATCCATAGTTTCGGATCGTGACCCAAGATTCACTTCACGATTTTGGGTTAGCTTGCAGAAAGCTATGGGCACGGATTTACGATTCAGTTCAGCATACCATCCTCAAACGGACGGACAATCAGAGAGGACTATTCAAACTCTTGAAGATCTATTAAGACTTTGTGTCTTAGATCTCAAAGGGAGTTGGGATAAGTACCTACCATTGGTGGAATTCTCCTACAACAACAGTTATCAGGCGAGCATAGGTATGGCTCCATTTGAGGCGTTGTATGGAAGAAAATGTCGTTCTCCAGTATGCTGGGACGAGGTGGGTGAAGCAACATTGTTGGGACCAGAATTGGTACGCATTACTACAGAGAAGATCCAAACGATTCGACAACGTATACAAACGGCACAGGATCGACAAAAGAGTTATGCGGATCTTCATCGGAAGGACGTGGAATTTAATATTGGGGATCATGTATTGTTACGTGTTGCACCATGGAAGGGAGTTACAAGATTTGGGAAGAGAGGAAAGCTCAATCCAAGATTTGTTGGTCCATTTGAGATTCTTGAGCGAATAGGAAATGTGGCATATAGACTCGCATTACCTCCAAGCATGTCTCGTGTTCATAATGTTTTTCACATATCTATGCTTCGTAAATATGTTAAAGACCCGAACCACATTATTGAGTTAGAACCAGACGAGATAGCTGAAGATTTAACGTACGAGGAGGTACCTGTTAAGATCTTGGATAGGAAAGAGCATGTCCTACGCACGAAGGTTATACCACAAGTTAAGGTTTTGTGGAGAAACCATGCTATTGAAGAAATGACCTGGGAGTTGGAATCAGAAATGAAAGCGAGGTATCCTCACCTTTTTGAAACATCAGGTACGTACGTCAATTTCGAGGACGAAATTTCATAAGGAGGGGAGGTTGTAAGACCCCAACTTATTAATGAATAAAATCAAATTTTCTCTAAATATTATTGTGAATAATAAGGGGTTAATTTGATATAATACTTTGGTTATGGGTGAAATGTGCAAATTTTGCAAAATAAGCAAGTGGTTATAAAATATTTATTTTTGGTCGGTGAATATTCGGTTGGTCGTGGAATATTCTTGCTGTCGGGGAATATTCGTACGACGACGCAGCCTTGTGTGGGCCCCATAACGGAAAGCGATTGGATGAAGAAAACGACAAGTATAAGTTGTTTATAAATAACGGCGTAGTTGTTACCGTTAATACTGTTGGAATACCCGGTGGTTAAAATACAGTAGCACACGGTATTGCACCAATTATTGATTCTTACGTAAGAAGGCACTACTCAATAATTGTTACAGTAGTTATTATTCAATATTTTATTTTATTGATTCAATAATTGCTGCGTTGATATTTTATATTATTGTTGTTTCAATAATTGTTGCTGCACAGTATTTTCATTTATCAGATCAATAATTCATATTATTTGAATAATATTATTAGATAACATTATTGGCAATGTCTAGAAAGTTCTGTCTAAGGAGAGGTTTGGTCATCTAATTGCGCGCCAGTAAGGAGAAATCCTTATTGGAAAGCCCCCTCTTTCCTGGGAACGGCCTGGTTGTCATAAATGTGATTCTGTAATATTATTTGTGAATAATTAATTATTGATTCATATGATAAGGAAATATTTATTTTATGTGGATATAAATGAGGGATATATTTTTGTGGTTAAAAATGAAGGAGTTAATGTTGAGGTTTTTATCAGTATTTTTGTCGGAATGGAGGTATTAAAAATCAGGGTTTTTGAGATATTTTGCGGGGGTTATAATTTTTAATCCGACCGTTGGATCGTGGTAATTTTTGGATATGTTATACATATATAAGTTGAGTATATGTCCACAAATTTTGAACCGTTAAAAATGAACGTATGATTTATTATGAATTTTACAAGATGACTGGTTCAGAAATTGTTGAATTTTCGGAGTTTATCATTTTGGTGGAAAATTCTAGAATTGGTGGGCCCCACTTGTGGTTGGTGAAGAAATGTGCTGAATTATATTTCAAATGTGGTGGGTGGGAATAGTAGCAGGTAAAGCCATCAGGTTGCAGGTCAAACCTACCAAAATTTTCCTATAAATAGAGGGCTAAGTTAGAATTGAAAATCACACCAGAAACAAGTTTTCTCTCTTTCTCTCTCTAGATTATTGAGTGTATTTTGTGAGTATTTAGATACTTTGAGAGTTTCTATTCATCAGAGCAAGTTTCTTTCAGCCTTATACCGGTATTCCGACCAGAAGTACTGATATTTTGAGGTAAGGGATATTATTTTCTTCTTAATGATATTATTTTCTTCAATATCATTATGCTGAAATATTGATATGAGTTTTTATCAAATTTGGAACTTTTTGTGTCGGGGGTTACTATTCACGTATACGGCACTATTCACGAATACGGCACTATTCACCGAAAAATAAAATTTTCCTTTTTGTCCAAGATGTCTATTATGGTTACTATCTTTGATTGTATCCATGTTTTGATCTTTATTTTTGAATTCTGCTTCACAATTGATTATTATGAAGTATTATTGATCTTGGATAAACTGTTATACGAATCCCTACTATTTGTCCTTCTGTCTCATTGGATTCGTTCTCTTTAAGATATTTTTCATCATCCTCAGTCCTAAATGATGATATTACTGAATATCTTTGGCCTGTAGTGCAAAGATGTATAATTACTTGATGAATATCTTTGGCCTGTAGTGCAAAGATGAACAGGTGTTGAGATGAACATGACCGACTGATGATACAAATGAATATCTTTGGCCTGTAGTGCAAAGATGAATATTTGGTTAAAGATGATTATTAATTGATGTTACAGGGATAAAATATTGATGATGGACTTTTAAATCTTAGAAGATAGTAGAATTCTTTCTCTACTTGACTCTTCTAATGGTTTGCTGTTTCCGCTGCAGTTGTTGATCTAAAACTTGTTGTCGATTATATTTTATCAGATTTTTCCCTGTTGAAGACTAACGATAATTTGTTGTATATTATCTTAGTCATAATATTCTTTACTGGGCTAGTTGAGCTCACCCTTTTCTTTTTGTTCCATTTTTCTTCTCAGGAGGTGAGAACATAGCAGGATCTAGTCGGGGTATGGAGTGATGGTTCTAGAAAGATGTATTAGCAGCCCTCACTATTTCTGTAAAATAGTGTTTGAATAATTGTAATGAGGATTTATTTGAGTGTGGATATTGTCTAGAAGACAATATTTGTATTTAAACTCACAGTATGTGTTGTCGTATTTTGCATGACAATTGTATTATTGAAGTTATAGTTTGCTTTCTGTACCATGTATTTGGCGACTCAGAATGGGTGTTGTATACCTATTCTGGGGGCGTCACATAAAAAGTGCGCTGATTTTGTCAGTCTGTCCACTATCACCCAAATTGCATCGCATCCTCTCTGAGTAGCTGGAAGACCCACCACAAAATCCATCGTGATATGCTCCCATTTCCATTCCGGTATTTCTAACGGTTGAAGTAATCCGCTGGGTCTTTGATGTTCGGCTTTTACTCTTTGACATGTCAAACATTTAGCCAGGCATTCTGCAACATCCCTTTTTATATTCGGCCACCAAAAATGTCGGCGTAAATCTTGATACATCTTCGTGCTTCCTGGATGAATCGAATATCTTGAGCTATGAGCTTCGGTCAAGATTTCGTTTTTCAATTCTGGTGTTGCTAGAACCTAGATTCTTCCCTCGTACCGTAGTAATCCTTCGGTATCGACCTTGTATTTCGTATTGCCACTATCAACCATATTCTCTTTTATCTTTCCACATTCTTCATCTTGTAACTGAGCGTTTTTCACCTTATCCAGTAAAGTTGGACCTGCTTCTAGCTGAAATAGTCGTTCGTCGGATTCCTGTGGAATTTTGATTTCCAGTTCTAACTTTGTCATTGCTGAAATGAGCTCCTCCTGAGTTGTTATCAGCATTAATTTCTCCCGACCTTTCCTACTTAAAGCATCTGCAACCACATTCGCTTTGCCCGGATGATAAAAGATCTCACAATCGTAATCCTTTATCAATTCCATCCATCTCCTCTGACGCATGTTCATGTCCTTCTGATTGAAAATATACTTTAGATTTTTGTGGTCTGTGTAGATCTCACATTTCTCTCCATACAGATAGTGTCTCCATATCTTGAGAGCAAATACCACTGCAGCCAATTCTAAATCATGAGTCGGATAACCTTTCTCATAATCCTTCAGTTGTCTTGATGCATAGGCAATAACTTTGCCGTTTTGCATAAGAACACAACCCAATCCTTTGTGTGAGGTGTAAGACCCCGAATTTTATGAAATAAAAGTATTCAATTTTTCTTATAGTTACTATTCAGTAAATGGTTAAATTGATAAAAGTTAAAGTTAAGGGTGATATATGATTTTTTTTCAAAAATACGCAAGTGGTTATAAAATATTCATTGTTGTCGGGGAATATTCGTTTGGTCGTGGAATATTCTTTCTGTCGGGAAATATTCGTACGATGGCGCAGCTATTTGTGGGCCCCATAACGGAAAACGGTCGGATGAAGATAACGACAAAAATTAAGTTTTTATAAATAACGGCGTAGTTGTTACCGTTAACACTGTTGGAATACCCGGTGGTTAAAATACAGTAATACGCGTTATTGCACAGTATTTTTGAAATTATTGATTCTTATGTAAGAAGGCACTACTGAATAATTGTCACAGTAATTACTGTTCAATATTTTATTTTATTGATTCAATAATTGCTGCGTTGATATTTTATATTATTGTTGTTTCAATAATTGTTGCTGCACAGTATTTCCCATTATCAGATCAATAATTCATATTATTTGAATAATATTATTAGATAACATTATTGGCAATGCCTAGAAAGTTCTGTCTAAGGAGAGGTTTGGTCACCTAATTACGCGCCAGTAAGGAGAAATTCTTATTGGAAAGCCCCCTCTTTCCTGGGAACGGCCTGGTTGTCATAAATGTGATTCCGTAATATTATTTGTGAATAATTAATTATTGATTCATATGATAAGGAAATATTTATTCTATGTAGATATAAATGTTGGATATATTTATTATGGTTAAAAATGAAGGAGTTAATGTTGAGGTATTTTATCAGTATTTTTATCGGAATGGAGGTATTAAAAATCAATCAGGATTTTTAAGAAATATTACGGGGGTTATAATTTTTAATCCGACCGTTGGATCGTGGTAATTTTTGGATATGTTATTCATATATAAGTTGAGTATATGTCTACAAATTTTGAACCGTTAAAAATGAACGTATGATTTGTTATGAATTTTACGAGATGACTGGTTCAGAAATTGTTGAAGTTTCGAAATTTATCATTTTGGTGGAAAATTCTAGAATTAGTGGGCCCCACTCTTGGTTGGTGAAGAAATGTGCTGAGATTTTTATTCAAATGTGGTGGGTGGGAATAGTAGCAGGTAAAGCCATCAGGTTGCAGGTTAAGTCTGCTTCGGCGTGCTAACATTTTCCTATAAATAGAGGGCTAAGTTAGAATTGAAAATCACACCAGAAACATAAGCTTTCTCTCTTTCTCTCTCTATATTATGAAGCATATTTTGTGAGTATTTAGATACTTTGAGAGTTACTATTCAGTACAAGTTTCCTTCGACTTTGCATTCCAGTCAAAAATACTGCACTTTTGAGGTAAGGGATAGTAAGGGATTTTAAGGGTTATTATGTTTTTCAGTTCGTAATTCTTCTGACCTTCAGAAAATTCTGGAATAATTTGAAATGATATTTTGATGAGTTTTATTGATTGTGTCCAAAAATAGTAATATTTGGATGTATATATTAATAGTTATGAATTTTACGGGAAAATACTATTTTAAAAGTAACCGCTTATAACTCCTTGTGGTTAACTCCAAAATTGGTAAAAATTTTATTGAGAGTATATATATATGATATAAGTGCACTATGTGAATTTCGGAATTTTTGGATAAAAGTACAATTTATGATAAATGTCTAAATATTCGGCGGTTTTGGCCATATGAAAAATAGTAAATGAGTTTTAAAAATTCTGAGAAAAATATATGTTCAATATGGAACTATATTCTGCTAAATCCCAGAAAAGAAATATTTTTGGAACTGATTTGGTATTTTTTATAAAAATAGATTAGTTATGAGAAAATGAATTAAATATGTTATGTGAAGTAAGAAAATTGAAAAATATGATTTTATGGCTTGAGAATCCTATATGAGGTATATACAGATTTTTGATGAGGGTTTTGGTTATTGGTGATGAAACCTTATGAGTTTGGAATTTTAGGATGATTAAATGCATTATTTAGTAAAGTATAAACAATTAAAATAAATTGTTTATAAGTTTAAGAAATGTTATTTCAATATCATTATATCGAAATATTGGTATGAATTTTATTGTGAAATTTTTATCTTTTTGTGTCGGGGTTACTATTCATGAGTTACTATTCACGGGGTTACTATTCATGAATTACTATTCATGAAGTTACTATTCATGAGTTACTATTCATGACAAAATTGGTTTCTTTTTCTAACCAAATTATAGTTGATTTATGAATATTACTCTTGAGATTAAAACTATATGTTGATCATATTATTTTTATTATCATATATAACATTTTTATAACCCTAATGATGATATTTCTCTTTGACTTGAGTGTAAAGATGGGTAGATTTATGATATGATCATGACTATGGGTTCTCTTTGGCCAGTAGTGCAAAGTTGAATTGTTGACTGGTATGATCATGACCATTGAATTTATAATTGAATATCTTTAGCTTAAGTGCAAATGTGAAATGATCAACATGGTTATAATTATTGTTTATATAAATTCTGAAATGGTTATATATTTATTTGAGATAATAATATATTTGGCCTGTAGTGCAAATATGAACTGTTGATGAATATATTTGGCCTGTAGTGCAAATATGAACTGTTGAGGAATATCTTTGGCCTGTAGTGCAAAGATGAATTGTTGATAAATATCTTTGGCCCGTAGTGCAAAGATGACCTGTTGTTGAATATCTTTGGCCAGTAGTGCAAAGATGAACAGGTGTTGAGATGAACATGACCAACTGGTGATACAAATGAATATCTTTGGCCGTAGTGCAAAGATGAAGTTATTAGTATGATTATGAACAGGAAATGTGATTTGGTGTAACCATGATCTTTGATGTTTCAGGTAAAGATAGGTGATGAAAATTATCTTCGTCCTAGATGAAAAGAGGAATTTAGAACTACAATTATGATTATGAGTTATTCTTATGATTGTGGACCAGAATTGTTGATTGATGTTACAGGGATAAAACATTGTTGGTGAATTTTTAAATGGAGAAGATAATAGACTTTATAGTCTATTTGACTCTTCTAATGGATTGATCGTTCCGCTGCAACTATGGTTGAAATTTTTATCATCTACCATATGTTCTAAATCTTTGATTTATTATTGATGAAGGCTATTGATAATTTAATTATCTTTAGTCATGATATTCTTTACTGAGCTAGTTGTGCTCACCCTTTTGCTTCACAATTCCTTTTCAGGTAATAAGAGTGTAGCTGGGTCGAGCGGGGGTAACAAGGGAATAGAACGGTGGTCTCTAGCTGTGGAGTTCTCCCTAAGCAGTATAGAAAAGTTTATTTAGTAGTTATATTTAGTGAATCCAATAGGGTAAGGTGTACCCAACGTTGGAAGGGTGTTTTGCCACTATAATACAAGATGTCTAACGACATACAACCTCGTGTCATCATAAGACAGGGTTGTGCACATCCACTTGCGGAGTATATCTATAAGCACTACCTATATAATCTTGGTATTTGTTTGGAGTATAATTCTCAATTAGAGATAGTGGAGATAATGATATGTCAAGAGAAGACTCACCATTGGGAATAATATGATAGTAATCTTCTCATTTTTCTCTGGAGTCTATTGGGTCAACCAAGGATAATTCTGTGGCCATATGATATCTATCATAACCTAGACGCATGGCCTCCCATGTACGAAGATTTCCTTGAGCACTTCCCAAAGATTTTAATTTCTAAAACAGTTTTTGACTATACCTTTATGTAAGGTGTCACTGTGAGGTGTTATCCACGGTTGGGACATATGTCATATTTGGTATATATTTGTATCCAAACTCACAGCATATGTGTTGTTGTATTTTGTACGACATTTGTTGTAATAAAGTTGTAGTTGTTTTCTGTACAATGTATTTGGCGACTCAAAATGGGATGGATGGAATGGACCTATTTTGGGGTCGTCACAGTTGGTATCAGAGCTTAGGGATATACTCTCTGGCGGAGATCGGGAAATATAACTAGGAGGAGAGAGATGAGTAAATCCTTCACTAGTGTGTCCTACCTAAGCTTATTTGTTGGTCAGTCATAGTATCGGGATATTATGTGATATGTTAATTTGTTAAATTAACCCTTGTTTTGAAGCTGTATTCTAGAATGATATTTGAAATACAGGAGATGAGCAATAGAGAAATTATGATGACATGGAAGATGGAATTTGAAATGAAAGGAAGGTATTCTCAACTCTTTGAAATATCAGGTACGTAAATTTCGAGGAAGAAATTTCATAAGGAGGGGAGATTGTAAGACCCCAAATTTTATGAAATAAAAGTATTCAATTTTTCTTATAGTTACTATTCAGTAAATGGTTAAATTGATAAAAGTTAAAGTTAAGGGTGATATATAATTTTTTTTCAAAAATACGCAAGTGGTTATAAAATATTCATTGTTGTCGGGGAATATTCGTTTGGTCGTAGAATATTCTTTCTGTCGGGGAATATTCGTACGACGGCGCAGCTATTTGTGGGCCCATAACGGAAAACGGTCAGATGAAGATAACGACAAAAATTGAGTTTTTATAAATAATGGCGTAGTTGTTACCGTTAACACTGTTGAAATACTCGGTGGTTAAAATACAGTAATACGCATTATTGCACAGTATTTTTGAAATTATTGATTCTTACGTAAGAAGGCACTACTGAATAATTGTCACAGTAATTACTGTTCAATATTTTATTTTATTGATTCAATAATTGCTGCGTTGATATTTTATATTATTGTTGTTTCAATAATTGTTGCTGCACAGTATTTTTCATTATCAGATCAATAATTCATATTATTTGAATAATATTATTAGATAACATTATTGGCAATGTCTAGAAAGTTCTCTCTAAGGAGAGGTTAGGTCACCTAATTGCGCGCCAATAAGGAGAAATTCTTATTAGAAAGCCCCCTCTTTCCTGGGAACGGCTTGGTTGTCATAAATGTGATTCCGTAATATTATTTGTGAATAATTAATTATTGATTCATATGTTAAGGAAATATTTATTCTATGTAGATATAAATGTTGGATATATTTATTGTGGTTAAAAATGAAGGAGTTAATGTTGAGGTATTTTATCTGTATTTTTATCGGAATGGAGGTATTAAAAATCAATCAAGATTTTTAAGAAATATTACGGGGGTTATAATTTTTAATCCGACCGTTGGATCGTGGTAATTTTTGGATATGTTATTCATATATAAGTTGAGTATATGTCCACAAATTTTGAACCGTTAAAAATGAACGTATGATTTGTTATGAATTTTACGAGATGACTGATTCAGAAATTATTGAAGTTTCGGAATTTATCATTTTGGTAGAAAATTCTAGAATTGGTGGGCCCTACTCTTGGTTGGTGAAGAAATGTGCTGAGATTTTTATTCAAATGTGGTGGGTGAGAATAGTAGCAGGTAAAACCATCAGGTTGCAGGTTAAGTCTGCTTCGGCGTGCTAACATTTTCCTATAAATAGAGGGCTAAGTTAGAATTAAAAATCACACCAAAAACATAAGCTTTCTCTCTTTCTCTCTCTATATTATGAAGCATATTTTGTGAGTATTTAGATACTTTGAGAGTTGCTATTCAGTGCAAGTTTCCTTCGTCTTTGCATTCCAGTCAGAAATACAGCACTTTTGAGGTAAGGGATAGTAAGGGATTTTAAGGGTTATTATGTTTTTCAGTTTGTAATTCTTCTGAGCTTCAAAAAATTTTGGAAAAATTTGAAATGACATTTTGATGGGTTTTATTGATTGTGTCCAAAAATAGTAATTTTTGGATGTATAGATTAAGAGTTATGAATTTTACGGGAAAAGACTATTTTAAAAGTAACAGCTTATAACTCCTTGTGGTTAACTCCAAAATTGGTAAAAATTTTATTGAGAGTATATATATATATGATATAAGTGTACTATGTGAATTTCAGAATTTTTGGATAAAAGTACAATTTATGATAAATGTCTAAATATTCGGCGGTTTTGGCTATATGAAAAATAGTAAATGAGTTTTAAAAATTCTGAGAAAAATATATGTTCAATATGGGACTATATTCTGCTAAATCCCAGAAAAGAAATATTTTTGGAACTGATTTGGTATTTTTTATAAAAATAGATTAGTTATGAGAAAATGAATTAAATATGTTATGTGAAGTAAGAAAATTGGAAAATATGATTTTATGGCTTGAGAATCCTATATGAGGTATATACAGATTTTTGATGAGGGTTTTGGTTATTGGTGATGAAACCTTATGAGTTTGGAATTTTAGGATGATTAAATGCATTATTTAGTAAAGTATAAATAATTAAAATAAATTGTTTATAAGTTTAAGAAATGTTATTTCAATATCATTATATCGAAATATTGGTATAAATTTTATTGTGAAATTTTTACCTTTTTGTGTCGGGGTTACTATTCATGAGTTACTATTCACGGGGTTACTATTCATGAATTACTATTCACGAAGTTACTATTCATGAGTTACTATTCATGACAAAATTGGTTTCTTTTTCTAACCAAATTATAGTTGATTTATGAATATTACTCTTGAGATTAAAACTATATGTTGATCATATTATTTTTATTATCATATATAACATTTTTATAACCCTAATGATGATATTTCTCTTTGACTTGAGTGTAAAGATGGGTAGATTTTTGATATGATCATGACTATGGGTTCTCTTTGGCCAGTAATGCAAAGTTGAATTGTTGACTGGTATGATCATAACCATTGAATTTATAATTGAATATCTTTAGCTTAAGTGCAAATGTGAAATGATCAACATGGTTATAATTATTGTTTATATAAATTCTGAAATGGTTATATATTTCTTTGAGATAATAATATATTTGGCCTGTAGTGTAAATATGAACTGTTGATGAATATATTTGGCCTGTAGTGCAAATATAATCTGTTGAGGAATATCTTTGGCCTGTAGTGCAAAGATGAATTGTTGATGAATATCTTTGGCTCGTAGTGCAAAGATGACCTGTTGTTGAATATCTTTGGCCAGTAGTGCAAAGATGAACAGGTGTTGAGATGAACATGACCAACTGGTGATACAAATAAATATCTTTGGCCGTAGTGCAAAGATGAAGTTATTAGTATGATTATGAACAGGAAATGTGATTTGGTGTAACCATGATCTTTGATGTTTCAGGTAAAGATAGGTGATGAAAATTATCTTCGTCCTGGATGAAAAGAGGAATTTAGAACTACAATTATGATTATGAGTTATTCTTATGATTGTGGACCAGAATTGTTGATTGATGTTACAGGGATAAAACATTGTTGGTGGATTTTTAACATGGAGAAGATAATAGACTTTATAGTCTATTTGACTCTTCTAATGGATTGCTCGTTCCGCTGCAACTATGGTTGAAATTTTTATCATCTACCATATGTTCTAAATCTCTGATTTATTATTGATGAAGGCTATTGATAATTTAATTATCTTTAGTCATGATATTCTTTACTGAGCTAGTTGTGCTCACCTTTTTGCTTCACAATTCTTTTTCAGGTAATAAGAGTGTAGCTGGGTCGAGCGGGGGTAACAAGGGAATAGAACGGTGGTCTCTAGCTGTGGAGTTCTCCCTAAGCAGTATAGAAAAGTTCATTTAGTAGTTATATTTGGTGAATCCAATAGGGTAAGGTGTACCCAACGTTGGAAGGGTGTTTTGCCACTATAATACAAGATGTCTAACGACATACAACCTCGTGTCATCATAAGACAGGGTTGTGCACATCCACTTACGGAGTATATCTACAAGCACTACCTATATAATCTTGGTATTTGTTTGGAGTATAATTCTCAATTAGAGATAGTGGAGATAATGATATGTCAAGAGAAGACTCACCATTGGGAAGAATATGATAGTAATCTTCTCATTTTTCTCTGGGGTCTATTGGGTCAACCAAGGATAATTCTGTGGCCATATGATATCTATCATAACCTAGACGCATGGCCTCCCATGTACGAAGATTTTCTTGAGCACTTCCCAAAGATTTTAATTTCTAAAACAGTTTTTGACTATACCTTTATGTATGGTGTCACTGTGAGGTGTTGTCCACGGTTGGGACATGTGTCACATTTGGTATATATTTGTATCCAAACTCACAGCATATGTGTTGTTGTATTTTGTACGACAGTTGTTGTAATAAAGGTGTAGTTGTTTTCTGTACTATGTATTTGGCGACTCAAAATGGGTTGAATGGAATGGACCTATTTTGGGGTCGTCACATGAGGCATCACTATACACCACAAAATTTCCTTTATTATCCGGCAGGGTTAACACAGGTGCCATACTTAGCTTCTTCTTCAAATCTTGGAAGCTCTCTTCACACTTTTCCGTCCAATCGAATTTTACAGCTTTCCGTGTCAAATTTGTTAACGGAGTGGCTATCTTGGAAAATCTTGTATAAATCTTCTATAATAACCGGCCAGCACCAAGAAACTCCTCACCTCTGAAGGTGTCCTTGGTTGTTCCCAATTGATTACAGCTTCCACTTTCGATGGATCTACTGAAATCCCATCTTTGTCAATCACATGACCCAAAAATTGTACATGATCGAGCCAAAATTCACACTTAGAGAATTTCGCGTACAACTTTTCCTTTCATAGTGTCTCCAATGTCAGACGTAAATGTTCCACGTGTTCTTCTTGAGTTTTGGAATACACCAGAATGTCGTCGATAAACACCACTACGAACTTGTCAAAGAATGGTTTAAATACCCTGTTCATCAAATCCATGAACGCGGCAAGGGTATTTGTTAAACCAAAAGACATCACCAGAAACTCGTAATATCTGTACCGAGTTCTGATTGCCGTTCTAGGTATATCCTCCTTTCTTACCTTCAATTGGTGATACCCACTTCTCAAATCTATTTTCGAGAAGTATTTAGCACCCTTCAACTGATCAAACAAGTCATCTATTCTAGGTAACGGATACCTATTCTTAATAGTGACCTTGTTTAACTCCCTATAATCAATACAAAGATGCATTGATCCGTCCTTATTCTTCACAAATAATACTGGCGCTCCCCACGGTGACACGCTTGGTTGAATATACTTCTTGTCCAGTAGTTCTTGCAGTTGCACTATGAGTTCCTTCATTTCTACTGGAGCCATTATGTACGGGGCCTTCGATATCGGTGCAGTTCCTGGCACTAAATCGATTACGAACTCAATCTCTCTATCAGGCGGTAGTCCTGGCAAATCCTCTGAAAAGACATCTACGAATTCTCTAACCACTGGTATCTCCTCCAGTTTTACACCCTTCTTCTGAGTATCGACTATGTAAGCCAAATAACCCACACAACCTTGACTCAACAACTTCTTGGCCTGCATAATCGTCAGATATTTCATTTGTCTAGGCGATTTGCTACCATGGAAAACTACCTTTGACGGAGTCATAAGGTTTACACACTTCTTGTGACAATCAATTACTGCTCCATATTTGAACAACCAATCCATTTCCAAAATTACATCAAATTCCCCGAGTCTAATCGGAATTAAATCTACCATCAGGATATTCCCTTTAATGTTCACTCTACAGTTCTTGTATACAAACTTAACAGGAATCACCTCCCTATTCGTAATTTCTATGTTCAAAGGGAAATTCAGTTCTTTTCTAGGCAATTCTAACCTCTTAGCAAATTCATCAGATATAAACGAACAAGTAGCACCCTAATCAAATAATACATAAGCATTAATATCGTTGATTGGGATAATACCTGACACCACATCTTTTGATTGCACAGCATCTTGCACAGTCATGTTGAAAGTTCTGGCTGTGGGTTTGTTTGACGCTGTAGGTCCAGCAATGGCCCAAGTACCTCCACTGCTGTCTCCCTTACTTCTTACTGTTTCTCCGACCTTCTTCTGAGGGCATTCACGAGCAAAATGATCCTTGGATCTACATGTGAAACAAACATTCTTTTTGGGTTGGGTGCAATTTGAGGCGATGTGACCCTCCTAGCCACAGTTGTAACATGCACGTTTCCCCATCAAGCACACACCCTTATGAAACCTCCCGCATGTAGCACATGCTTCAAACTTCCTAAACTGTTGGTTACTCTTCCGGTTTCCAGTACCCTCGTTTCCATTCCACTTCCTCTTCAAGTTGTTGTTGTTGTTGTTGTTATTGCCACTTCCATTGCCTCCGCTACCATTCTTCACTTCCACCCCATTCTTCTTTTTCTTCTGCTCTTGATTGAATTTTGTCACTGCCTCGTCTCCCTTCAGCGAGTATAGCCTTCTCCATCACTGCTGCAAACGTCTTCAACTGGAACAGGGAAACCCTACTGTACAGCCAGGGCTTCAGTCCCTGTTCGAACCTCTTTGCCTTACGCTCGTCTGTGCTAACTTGATATGGCACAAACCTCGCTAATTCGTTGAATTTCAAGGCATACTCAGACACCGTCATCGCTCCCTGCTTTAGTTCCAAAAACTGAACCTCTAACTGACTCTTAGAACTCTCTGGGAAGTAGGTCTCGAAGAATAACTCCTTAAACCTATCCCAAGTCATCACTCATGGTCCTTCCCGGGTTTTATTGGCCTGCCAACAATAACTAGCTTCTGCTTTCAATATGAATGTTACAAAAGCAGTCTTCTGTTCATCTCCTACCCTAGTGACTTCAAATATCTTCTCAATCTCCATAATCCAAGTCTCTGCCTCGACCGGATTCATTGACCCATGAAATTCAGGTGGTCCGACCGCCTTAAACTCCTTAAACGGTGTGCCTTGGTTTTGAGGTTGATTCTGCAACGCTCCTGTTAGTAATGTCACTAGTTGTTGGACGGGATTATCCTCAGCATCGTTATTGTTAGTTCTCGCATTGGTTCTCTGACGGGGTGGTTCACGTCTGGAAGGAATTTTCTGTTAGAAAAAAAAACATCTATTAGACTATTACCCAACTTCTTTAAGTATTTTCTAATTAACTTGTCTCAAAAAAAAAAATAACCACATAACACTTTTGAATAAAATAATAGCTTTTTATTTATTCATCATAACCTCGAAAAATATAACAATAATAGCATCACTGCCATTTACATTTCTTTCCTGCACTACAAAAGTTACAGGACAACATCATCATTCTAATATCCCATGGTTACTTAACACTTGGAATTTACACATTATTTAACACTTATTACTTGCAAAACAGATAGATTTCTTACGATGATCTATTAAGATAATCAGTAGCCTTTTGACGCTCTTCTTCCATAACACGGAACATGGTTCGGCGATCTAACACGTATGATGGCAGAGTCTCGAACTGAATTGGATAACCCATGACCCGATCTTGAGCTCGATTGTTCACGGTATTGAATACTTTATCCATCTCTTCCATCTTCATCCTCTTTACTTGTGCGCCCCTTACTGCTCTTCCAGTACATTGATAAGCTTCCTCGTAAGCGTCTTCAGCTCTCGCCCTCTTGGTAGCTTCTTCATTCAGCTTTTTCTTCAGTTCCACGACCATCTCGATCAGTTGTTCCTTCTCTCCTTCAGTCTGCATCAGCTTCTCTTCAGCATTAGTTAGACGTTCATCTCGATCCTGGATGTCGTCGTCCTTCTGTGTCATTGCAGTCTGTTGTTCAGCTACTATCTCCTGCAACTCCTCAACTGTGTCCTGAAGTTCCACGTTACGGTCGTAGACCACATCATACATACGAGCAGCCATCGAGGTTAGTGGAGTCTCCTCCTCCTCGTCCTCGTTATCTTCATCCTCCTGTGGAAACTCCACGGGATCCTCTTCATCCGTCTCCACATCATCATCCTCATCTTCAACCACTGTGACCAACGGGGCTGACTCCCATGGTAGTAGTTGTTCCCAAACTACCTGAATGTCGCGAGGCTCCTCCTCTATAGGCATTTGAGGTCCCTCTTCCCTAGCCTGACTAGATTCTCCGGCATTAGTCATCCTGACAACAAAATTTTAAAGTTTTAGTTATTAATCATTCTACTCGACACTCGCGAGCACATAAGTTAAAAACACATAAGCACATAAGTGTTTTATTACCTCTTCCTTCAAAAAAACTCGATAAGAGTTATCTCCACTATCTTTTCAAAGGTTACTTCCTAGGCTTTTCCCCCCTCCTAAGGTTCATAACCTAATGCTCTGATACCAACCTGTGACACCCCCAAATCTCGGTACTTCATTACCTCAAGATTTGATGTTCACGTAATCAAAACATTCATTTATAACTACCCAATCATAAATAAAATTGGATAATAAACCTGCCCATACAGGAATTACATAAAATAATATCTCCCAGGTTATCTAACCTTTACATACAATCATTCATGCGAAAAATTTAAATAAACTTCATTACATTCTTTAAACCAAAGTCTGATAATAAAACTATCAAAACTATTACAAGTCTTCAGTACTTGTTCATCTTTCTCTTTCCTTTACTGGTGCTAGGTACGTCACCCTTTCCATCTGTAGCTGTAAGGATTTTACAGGCAAGAGTGAGCAAACAAGGCTCACTTGAAATAACAATGAATAACTTTTACATTCTCTGCCCATTCAGGGGCTCAATAGAACTGAACAATAGATTCTATTAACAACTTAGACATTCCTTGCCCATTCAGGGGCTCAATAGAACTAAACAATGAGTTCTATTAACATTTTAAACATTCACTGAGGGTCTAATGACCACGAACCTTGTCCACAGTTATAAGTAATCTTTCAACTTAAATTTTTACGTCATACGACCATAATGACTTTAAGGTACTTAGGGGGATCAACCCTTCGTACATGTATTGTATACAAACATTTCAGCGCAAAGTACAAAACTAAGTGTAACCCCTATAAATAGGGTTGTTCATCTCAGTATTTTGAGTACAAGTCCGCCCCAAAGATAGTTTGGTTTGGATACATTTCAAGGTAATTTGGAATTCAACGGACATCAACTAAGAATTAGTTGAATAAAAGATAATAACACTATGTTATTGAATAATCATAACTGAATAAGTATTTCGTTCTAAGTTCATGCTTTAGGGATAATCTAATAGCATAACTATTGAATAACACATCATACCTTGCTTTGAATAACATTAAGCTAAGGTTACATCTTAGAATTTAATGTCAAGCATGCAAAATAAATAATAGCTTGAACGATAAACTAAAGGTACTTGCATGCTAATATAACAAGTTTAGAGTTAAGAAAACTTGCATAATCATAATAACTATCTCAATGAAAGTGCAGAGATGAGAACTTGTATCATCATGAATAACTGGATACAATGAAGTTGCTTAATGGAAATACTTTACTCAATAAAGTATAGCATATGAATTTTGCATAACGAAGCTTTAGAATTAGAAAACTTGCTTAAGTATAACATAACAGTGAAAAGCAACCTTGCTGAATAATAAAGTAGCAAAGGTTAGGGAACTTGCCTCGTGCGTAGGTTAAACAATTACTATTCACGTTCACCCCAAGTCCTACACATTTCATATGTATTGACAATACACATTAGTTACACTAACATTACCTTTATTGTAAGACCCCAACTTTTATAAATAAAGATAAATTTTCTATAAATATCATTTTTGAATATTATGGAGTTAATTTGATATAATGTTATAGTTGTGGGTAATATTTATAAATTTTACAAAGTACGCAAGTTGTTATATAATATTCGATTGGTCGGGAAATATTCGTTTTAACAGAGAATATTCGTACAACGGCACAATCATTGGTGGACCCCACAACGAAATTATTGTCGGATTGAGAAAACGACAAAAATATTTTATTAAAAATAACGGTGAAAGTTTTACCATTGTTACTGTTGAACTACTCGGTAGTAAAAGTACAGTAATACGTGTGGTTGCATAGTAGCACACGGTATTGATTATTAATGCTTATGTAAGAAGTCACTCAGTTTGATTCAATTATTGTCAGTTAATAATATGAATTATTTAGCGATAATGAAGTTTTGTTTTATTCGTATTATTAACGTAATAAAACAGAAACATCTTTTTATATAAAACAGAATACTTTATTAAAGTTATTTTATAAATAGAATATATTATATTTTATTTAAAAGATTTATCTTTAAATATGGACCGTCAGATTAAAATAATCAATCTGGACCGTTCATGGATTAGTTACTATGCATTCTATTTTTATAATATAAATAGCAGCTCATTCCTTCATTATTTTTTACGAATTCACTGAACTCTAGAGAGAAACTATAGAGAGAAACTATAGAGAGAGAAAAGAAAAGTATTCTGCTACTTAACTACTTCCTTATTTCAGTTCTTCTTTAAAACGGTAAGGGGTGTTATTCTTTCTTATTCATGAAGAGAACTTTTGTTATTCTATTTCTTATTATTCTGTTGGAATAACCTGTATACGCGGTCTACCCTATATTTGGTGACATTCTTCTATTATTCTGTTGGAACATCCTGTCTGTGTATTTTACACCGGACCTGGTTCCGTCTTTATTATTATTCTGTTGAAACATCCTGTCTGTGTGTTTTACACCGGACCTGGTTCTATCTTTATTATTATTCTATTGGAACATCCTGTCTGTGTGTTTTACACCGGACCTGGTTCCGTCTTGTTATTATTCTGTTGGAACATTCTGTCTGTGTGTTTTACACCGAACCTGGTTCTATTATTTATTATTTTGTCGGAATATCCTGTCTGTGCGTTTACGCCGGACCTGGTTCCATTATTTATTATTCTGTTGGAATAACCTGTCTGTGCGGTCTATCGCATGCCGAGTGATTTCTTTTGTTATTCCATTCTTTATTATACTCAGTTGGTTAAATTTTGACTTCTATACTCCATGAAATTAGTGGAATATCCTTGATAATTGCGGTTCATCCAGTATCTTTTCATGAAAATATTCTTCTAAGTATTCTTGAATTTTACTCCACAAAGCAGTATCATGTTGACAATTTGGACGTTGTTAATTCTTGGATAAATTAATTCTTGAACTTGTTTTATTGAATTCTTATATCATTGTCATCATCCTCATGTTTATAAAATATTGAAAGTCATCTGTGGCCTGTAGTGCATAGATGGACTTGGTATGATTATGACCAGGGATTATTCGGTATAATCATGACCGTAATGTTACAAATGATGTGGTAAAAGTCCTTATTGGCCCGTAGTGCATTGATGGACAGTTGTTGGCATGATCATGACCATTAATGAATACACGAATATCATTGGCCGTAGTGCAGGGGTGATTCGATGATGTGGATTATTTTATTAAGCTGAGTCCCAGCGATAACAGTGTTGAAAAACCTTTTAAATCATAAAAGATAGTAGAGTTTATTTTCTACTTGACTCTTTTAATGGATTGCTTATTCCGCTGCAGTTAAACTTGATGTCTATTATATTTTATCAGTTTAACATTGTTGAAGGCTAATGATAATTTATTCTGCATTATCTTAGTCATAATATTTTTTACTGGGCTAGTTGAGCTCACCCTTTCTTTCACTGTTCTCTTCAGGAAATGAGAACGTAGCTGGGACAAGTCGGGGAACGGAGTGATGGTCCGAATGATAGTATTAGCTAGTAGTCCTCACTATTCTATGTAATAGTGTGTTAATAAATGTAATGAGGACTCCTTTTGAGTATGGATACTCTCTAGTAGACAATATTTGTATTCAAACTCACAGTTTATATTTTGTCATATTGTACACGACAGTTGTATTATTAAGTTGTATTTGAATTCTGTACCATGTATCTGACGACCCAAGATGGGTGATGTATACCTAATTTTGGGGGCGTCACAGTTGGTATCAGAGCTTAGGGATATGTTCCCTGGCTAAGATGTGAGAATAGAACTAGGAGGGGAGAGACGGGAAATTCCTTCGCTAGTATGACCTACCTAAGTTTATTTGCATGGTATTTAATTGGTCGGTCAGAATATAAGGATAATATATGACATATCAATTAACTTTTATTTTATGGCAGTATCTGAAAATGGCATCCGAGAATGTTGAGAATAGCAATGGAGCACAGGCGACTGTGGATTCACCACATATCAATAATCGGGATAATGTGCATCAGGAAGGCGACAATTCTCATGCAAACAACAATACTGACCAAATGATGAATGATGGAATGTTCAGAAGCTTTATGCAGTTCATGCAACAGCAGGCGAGAGCGGCTCCTGTTCAAAATGTAGGTGGAAACACTGAAAACTCTCGGACGGTCACCGCTAAACAGTTCAAGGAGTTGGGACCACCGGAGTTTAAGGGAGAGCCAAAATCACTTATAGCGGAAACATGGATAAAGCAGATCACCAAGATATTTGATGTCTTGGGATGCTACGAGGAGCAAAAGGTTCCCTTTGCCGCCTTTATGTTGCGAGGAGAGGCAGATTACTGGTGGGAATCGATTAAGCGTACTCAACCTGCTGCACTGAAGATGTCTTGGGAGAAGTTCCAAGAGCTGTTCAATGACAAATACTTTCCCGAAAGTGTTCGTCACATGAAGGAGGTGGAGTTCATCAAATTGGAGCAGAATAATATGACCGTGTCGCAGTATGAAACTAAATTTGCTGAGTTGTCCCGGTTTGCGTCCCACTTGGTGGATAATGAAGAGCGAATGACGCGAATGTTTTAGTGGAGCGCGATAACGAGTCAACGCAACCAAAAGAGAGCAGTCGACAAAATGATAATACCAGTGAGAGCAGTCATCGAAGCGGTGATAACAAGCGTGGAAGGAATCAACAGGCCAGAAATGGTAACCACTTCGGTGGTAATCAGGGCCAAAATAATAAGAATGGTCATTTCAAGAAGAGGAGATTCAACAATGATGGAAAGACGTCAGCACCAGCACCCGTTGTTAAGGAAGGAGAACGACCACCTATCATATGTTTCAAATGCGGAGGGGAGGGGCACATCAGTCTAAACTGCGCGATGCCGTCTAAAGTATGTTATAATTGTGGAAGAGAAGGTCATTTAGCTCGATTTTGTCGTTTATCGAAAATAAGTTCAGCCAAGATGGAGACACCAAAGGCCGTCCCAGAAAAGTCAAAATCGGTAATGCAAAGGAGAGCGTTTGTTGTGACCTCCCAGAAAGCAAGAAACCCGAATGAGGTCATCACAGGTAAGCTTATCATAAACTCTAACGAAGTCTATACTTTATTTGATACCGGTTCTACCCATTCTTTTATTTCTCCTACTTGCGCTAATCGATTAAATTTGACTCCGGAGAAATTAGACTTTGACTTATCTGTTGAAACTCCATTGGGAGAAACCTTCATTACATCCACGGTTTATAAGTCTTGTTTGGTTCAAGTTGGTACCCACACATTACCTGTCAATCTTATTTCATTAAAAATACTTGCATTTGACGTGATTCTAGGGATTGATTGGTTAACTACTCATCATGCAAAAATTGATTGTTTTCGTAAGGTTGTTAGCTTTCATATTCCTAATCGACCTATTATGCGAATTCAAGCAAACAAACCATTAAAATTAATCGCTGTCATCTCAAGCCATAAAGCTATTCGTTTATTGAAAAACGGATGTCAAGCTTTCTTAGCTCATGTCACGGATCTAAACAAAAATACATCAGTTTTGAATGATATTTCTATTGTTAATAAATTCCTTGATGTATTCCCTGAAGAACTTCCTAGCCTACCCCCATAGCGTAAAATTGAATTTTGTATCGACCTTGAACCCGGTATAAAACCCATTTCCAAATCCCCATATCGAATGGCTCCTATTGAACTTCAGGAGTTAAAGATCCAACTGCAGGAATTGTTAGACATTGGCTTTATTCGTCCTAGTACTTCTCCATGGGGTGCTCCTGTTCTATTCATGAAGAAGAAAGATGGAAGTATGCGATTTTGTATTGATTATCGGGAGTTAAATCATGTCACCATCAAAAACAGGTGCCCATTGCCACGTATTGATGACCTGTTTGACCAGTTGCAAGGAGCACAATTCTTTTCAAAAATCGATCTTCGTTCTGAATATCATCAGCTGAAGGTTAGAACTGAGGATATTCCAAAGACGGCTTTCAGAACTCGGTACGGGCATTATGAATTCCTAGTCATGTCCTTTGGATTGACTAATGCTCCTGCTGCCTTCATGGATATGATGAACCGGGTATTCAAGGAATATTTAAATCACTTTGTGGTTATCTTTATTGATGACATCCTTATTTATTCCAAAAGTCGTGAAGATCATGAGCAACACTTGAGGCTGGTACTCCAAAAGCTTCGTGAATACAAGCTTTATGCCAAGTTGAAGAAATGCGAGTTCTGGCTGGAGGAGGTAGCATTCCTTGGGCACGTAGTATCAAGTCGTGGAATATCGGTTGACCCGGCAAAGATTGAAGCTATTCAAAGCTGGGACCAACCTAAATCAGTGACCGAAGTGCGTAGCTTTCTTGGTTTAGCTGGTTATTATCGGAGATTCGTGGAAGGATTTTCTCGAATCGCTACTCCATTAACTCAGCTAACTCAGAAAGATACAAAGTTCGGTTGGAGCGAAGAATGTGAGAAGAGTTTTCATGAACTCAAGAGGAGACTCATTTCAGCACCTGTTCTAACAATACCATCTGGCTCGGAGGGATTTGTCATCTACAGTGATGCTTCAAGCAAAGGGTTGGAATGCATTCTCATGCAACATGGAAAATTCATAGCCTATGTGTAAGACCCCAACTTATTAATGAATAAAATCAAATTTTCTCTAAATATTATTGTGAATAATAAGGGGTTAATTTGATATAATACTTTGGTTATGGGTGAAATGTGCAAATTTTGCAAAATAAGAAAGTGGTTATAAAATATTTATTTTTGGTCGGTGAATATTCGGTTGGTCGTGGAATATTCTTGCTGTCGGGGAATATTCGTACGACGACGCAGCCTTGTGTGGGCCCCATAACGGAAAGC
Source organism: Panax notoginseng (assembly GCA_016801055.1). NCBI lineage: Eukaryota > Viridiplantae > Streptophyta > Magnoliopsida > Apiales > Araliaceae > Panax > Panax notoginseng. The sequence continues at coordinate 33,434,599 of CM029022.1, forward strand.
GATTGGATGAAGAAAACGACAAGTATAAGTTGTTTATAAATAACGGCGTAGTTGTTACCGTTAATACTGTTGGAATACCCGGTGGTTAAAATACAGTAGCACACGGTATTGCACCAATTATTGATTCTTACGTAAGAAGGCACTACTCAATAATTGTTACAGTAGTTATTATTCAATATTTTATTTTATTGATTCAATAATTGCTGCGTTGATATTTTATATTATTGTTGTTTCAATAATTGTTGCTGCACAGTATTTTCATTTATCAGATCAATAATTCATATTATTTGAATAATATTATTAGATAACATTATTGGCAATGTCTAGAAAGTTCTGTCTAAGGAGAGGTTTGGTCATCTAATTGCGCGCCAGTAAGGAGAAATCCTTATTGGAAAGCCCCCTCTTTCCTGGGAACGGCCTGGTTGTCATAAATGTGATTCTGTAATATTATTTGTGAATAATTAATTATTGATTCATATGATAAGGAAATATTTATTTTATGTGGATATAAATGAGGGATATATTTTTGTGGTTAAAAATGAAGGAGTTAATGTTGAGGTTTTTGTCAGTATTTTTGTCGGAATGGAGGTATTAAAAATCAGGGTTTTTGAGATAGTTTGCGGGGGTTATAATTTTTAATCCGACCGTTGGATCGTGGTAATTTTTGGATATGTTATACATATATAAGTTGAGTATATGTCCACAAATTTTGAACCGTTAAAAATGAACGTATGATTTATTACGAATTTTACAAGATGACTGGTTCAGAAATTGTTGAATTTTCGGAGTTTATCATTTTGGTGGAAAATTCTAGAATTGGTGGGCCCCACTTGTGGTTGGTGAAGAAATGTGCTGAATTATATTTCAAATGTGGTGGGTGGGAATAGTAGCAGGTAAAGCCATCAGGTTGCAGGTCAAACCTACCAAAATTTTCCTATAAATAGAGGGCTAAGTTAGAATTGAAAATCACACCAGAAACAAGTTTTCTCTCTTTCTCTCTCTAGATTATTGAGTGTATTTTGTGAGTATTTAGATACTTTGAGAGTTTCTATTCATCAGAGCAAGTTTCTTTCAGCCTTATACCGGTATTCCGACCAGAAGTACTGATATTTTGAGGTAAGGGATATTATTTTCTTCTTAATGATATTATTTTCTTCAATATCATTATGCTGAAATATTGATATGAGTTTTTATCAAATTTGGAACTTTTTGTGTCGGGGGTTACTATTCACGTATACGGCACTATTCACGAATACGGCACTATTCACCGAAAAATAAAATTTTCCTTTTTGTCCAAGATGTCTATTATGGTTACTATCTTTGATTGTATCCATGTTTTGATCTTTATTTTTGAATTCTGCTTCACAATTGATTATTATGAAGTATTATTGATCTTGGATAAACTGTTATACGAATCCCTACTATTTGTCCTTCTGTCTCATTGGATTCGTTCTCTTTAAGATATTTTTCATCATCCTCAGTCCTAAATGATGATATTACTGAATATCTTTGGCCTGTAGTGCAAAGATGTATAATTACTTGATGAATATCTTTGGCCTGTAGTGCAAAGATGAACAGGTGTTGAGATGAACATGACCGACTGATGATACAAATGAATATCTTTGGCCTGTAGTGCAAAGATGAATATTTGGTTAAAGATGATTATTAATTGATGTTACAGGGATAAAATATTGATGATGGACTTTTAAATCTTAGAAGATAGTAGAATTCTTTCTCTACTTGACTCTTCTAATGGTTTGCTGTTTCCGCTGCAGTTGTTGATCTAAAACTTGTTGTCGATTATATTTTATCAGATTTTTCCCTGTTGAAGACTAACGATAATTTGTTGTATATTATCTTAGTCATAATATTCTTTACTGGGCTAGTTGAGCTCACCCTTTTCCTTTTTGTTCCATTTTTCTTCTCAGGAGGTGAGAACATAGCAGGATCTAGTCGGGGTATGGAGTGATGGTTCTAGAAAGATGTATTAGCAGTCCTCACTATTTCTGTAAAATAGTGTTTGAATAATTGTAATGAGGATTTATTTGAGTGTGGATATTGTCTAGAAGACAATATTTGTATTTAAACTCACAGTATGTGTTGTCGTATTTTGCACGACAATTGTATTATTGAAGTTGTAGTTTGCTTTCTGTACCATGTATTTGGCGACTCAGAATGGGTGTTGTATACCTATTCTGGGGGCGTCACAGTTGGTATCAGAGCTTAGGGATATGATCCCTGGCTGAGATGTGAGACAAGAACTAGGAGGGGAGAGACGGGGAATTCCTTCGCTAGTATGACCTGACTAAGTTTATTTGGTGTTTATTTGGTCGGTCAGAGTATAGGGATAATATATGACATGACTATTAACCCTTGTTTTATGGCAGTATTTAAGAATGGCAGCTGAGAACGTTAATAATGGAGTAAATCAGACCGTGGAGACACCTTTGATCACTACCCAGGGGAACGTGCAACAGGAAGGCAATATTCCTCCTGTAAACAACGTTACCGAGCAAACGATGAATGATGGAATGTTTAGGAGCTTTTTGCAGTTCATGCAAAATCAGACGAGGGAGACTCGTGTGCAGAATACGGGTGGAAATGATAACAACGCGCGGTTTGTCACAGCTAAGCAGTTCAAAGAATTGGGACCACCAGAATTTAAGGGAAAGCCGGATCCGATCATGGCGGAAACGTGGGTCAAGCAAATTACCAAGATATTTGATGTCTTGGGATGCACGGAGGAACAGAAGGTTCCATTCGCCACATTTATGTTCCGCGGTGAGGCAGACTACTGGTGGGAGTCTGTGAAGCGTACCCAGCCTGACGCACTCAACATGTCCTGGGAAACATTTCAAAAACTGTTCAATGACAAGTACTTTCCTGAAAGTATTCGTCATATGAAGGAGGTTGAGTTTATTAGACTGGAACAAAACAACATGACGGTGTCCCAGTACGAGGCGAAGTTTGCAGAGTTATCCAGGTTTGCACCTCATTTGGTCGAAAATGAGGAACGAATGACAAGGATGTTTCTGAGAGGTCTAAAACCCGAGATTCGGCAATATCTTATCTCTCATAAATTTTCTTTATATTCAGATGTTGTAAACAGGGCTCAATTATTAGAGCGAGATAATGAGTATGTGCAACCGAGGGACCACAACCAGGGTCATACCGGTGGCGGCAGTCATCGAAGCAATGAAAACCAGCAGGGAGGAAAACATTCGGACAAAAGCGGTAACCACTCTGGTGGTAATCGTGGTCGTGATAATAGAAGGAGCGAGTCGGGAGGAGATTTCAAGAAGAGAAGGTACAACAATGATAACGTGAAGACGTCAGCACAAACATCAACTGTTTCTAGGGGAGGAGAACGACCACCGGTCGTATGTTACAAATGTGGGAAAGAGGGACATATCAGCCCAAACTGCCCACAACAATCCAAGGTATGTTATAACTGTGGAAAGGAAGGTCATATAGCTCGAGAGTGTTCTGTAGCAAAACCAAGTTCAGCGGGGATGGTGACTCCAAAAGTTATCCCGGATAAGTCGAAATCAGCGGTTCCTGGAAGGGCGTTTGTCGTTACTGGCCAAAACGCGAGAAACCCGAACGAGGTGATCACGGGTAAGCTAATCTTGAATTCTTGCGAAGTTTATACTTTACTAGATACCGGTTCTACCCATTCTTTTATCTCTCCTGCTTGTGCTCAACGTTTAAACTTGACTCCGGAGAAATTGGACTTTAACTTATCTGTTGAAACTCCGTTGGGTGAAACCTTCGTTACATCTACAGTTTATAAATCTTGCATGATCCAAGTTGGCACTATCACATTACCTGTTGATCTTATCTCTTTAAAGATACTTGCTTTTGATGTGATTTTAGGAATTGATTGGTTAACCACTCATCATGCTAAAATTGATTGTTTTCGTAAGGTTGTTAGTTTTCATATTCCTAACCAACCTGTCATACGAATTCAAACTACTAAACCACTAAAATCAGTCACTGTCATATCAAGCCACAAAGCTATTCGTTTATTGAAAAACGGATGTCAAGCTTTCTTAGCCCATGTTATGGATTTGAACAAAGACAAGTCAGATTTGAATAATATTTCTATTGTTAGAGAATTTTCCGATGTATTTCCTGAAGAACTTCCCGGTCTACCCCCGGAACGAGAAATTGAATTCTTTATTGACCTTGAACCCGGTACAAAGCCCATTTCTAAAACCCCATATCGAATGGCTCCTATTGAACTTCAGGAGTTAAAAGTCCAACTACAGGAGTTGTTGGACATCGGTTTTATTCGTCCTAGTACGTCTCCTTGGGGTGCTCCTGTTTTATTCGTAAAGAAGAAAGACGGGAGTATGCGACTTTGTATTGACTATCGAGAATTGAACCATGTCACCATCAAGAATAGGTATCCGCTACCTCGCATTGATGACCTGTTTGACCAGTTGCAAGGAGCACAATTCTTTTCAAAGATCGATCTTCGTTCTGGATATCATCAGCTGAAGATTAAAACTGAGGATATTCCAAAGACTGCCTTCAGAACTCGGTACGGGCATTATGAATTCTTAGTAATGTCTTTTGGATTGACTAATGCTCCTGCTGCCTTCATGGATATGATGAACCGTGTATTCAAAGAATATTTGGATCAGTTCGTTGTTGTCTTTATTGATGACATCCTCATCTATTCCAAAAGCCGTGAAGATCATGAGCGCCATTTGAAGCTGGTACTGCAAAGGCTTCGTGAAAACAAGCTATATGCCAAACTGAAGAAATGCGAGTTCTGGCTTGAGGAAGTAGCATTCCTTGGGCACGTGGTGTCAAAACATGGAGTATCTGTCGACCCGGCGAAGATTGAAGCCATACAAAGTTGGGAGCAACCGAAGTCGGTAACCGAAGTACGTAGCTTTCTGGGCTTAGCTGGTTATTATCGGAGATTTGTGGAAGGATTTTCTCGAATCGCTACTCCGTTAACTCAGCTGACTCGGAAAGATACAAAATTCGTATGGAGTGAGGAATGCGAGAAGAGTTTCCAAGAACTCAAGAGGAGACTCATTTCGGCACCTGTTTTGACAATACCATCTGGTTCGGATGGATTTGTTATCTACAGCGATGCTTCAGGCAAAGGGTTAGGATGTGTTCTCATGCAACATGGGAAAGTCATAGCCTATGCCTCACGACAACTCAAAGAATATGAGAGGAATTATCCTACTCATGATTTGGAGTTGGCAGCAGTCGTTTTTGCGTTGAAGATCTGGAGACACTACCTGTATGGGGAGAAAGTGGAGATCTATACAGATCATAAAAGCCTCAAATATTTCTTCACCCAAAAGGAACTCAACATGCGGCAACGACGTTGGCTTGAGCTGTTGAAAGATTACGATCATACCATCCAATACCATCCTGGAAAAGCAAACGTAGTAGCTGACGCATTGAGTAGAAGATCATATGCGGGTACGAGTGCAATGTTTTTAACACAAAGGCCCATTTTGTATGACTTGCAAAGGATGGAGATAGAGATGAAGGCTCCAAGTACCCACATGATGATATCAAATATACGAGTAGAACCGACTTTAATCGATAAAGTTAAAGCTGCTCAAGCTACGGATATAGAGCTGATGCGTATGAAGAAGAAAGTGCAAGAAGGTGCTATTCCAGAAGCAAGAATCGATGAAGAAGGAATACTTCGAGTCAACTCCAGACTTTGTGTTCCTAACGATTTTGACTTGAAGCATAGAATAATGATGGAGGCACACAACACACCGTTTGCAATCCATCCTGGGAGTACCAAAATGTATCACGATCTTCGACATACATTTTGGTGGAGCAATATGAAAAGAGAGATCGCGGAGTTTATCTCGAGATGTTTAACTTGTCAACGTGTAAAAGCGGAGCATCAAGTACCAAAGGGTCCATTGCAACCACTTGAGATTCCGAAATGGAAGTGGGAACACATTACTATGGATTTTGTTACGGGTCTTCCCAAGGTTTCTCAAGGCATAGATGCGATTTGGGTTATTGTTGATAGATTAACCAAGTCCGCTCATTTCTTGCCGATACGTGAGACTTATTCCCTTGAACGTCTTGCTAGTATGTACGTGAACGAGATTGTGAGATTGCATGGCATGCCAGTATCCATAGTTTCGGATCGTGACCCAAGATTCACTTCACGATTTTGGGTTAGCTTGCAGAAAGCTATGGGCACGGATTTACGATTCAGTTCAGCATACCATCCTCAAACGGACGGACAATCAGAGAGGACTATTCAAACTCTTGAAGATCTATTAAGACTTTGTGTCTTAGATCTCAAAGGGAGTTGGGATAAGTACCTACCATTGGTGGAATTCTCCTACAACAACAGTTATCAGGCGAGCATAGGTATGGCTCCATTTGAGGCGTTGTATGGAAGAAAATGTCGTTCTCCAGTATGCTGGGACGAGGTGGGTGAAGCAACATTGTTGGGACCAGAATTGGTACGCATTACTACAGAGAAGATCCAAACGATTCGACAACGTATACAAACGGCACAGGATCGACAAAAGAGTTATGCGGATCTTCATCGGAAGGACGTGGAATTTAATATTGGGGATCATGTATTGTTACGTGTTGCACCATGGAAGGGAGTTACAAGATTTGGGAAGAGAGGAAAGCTCAATCCAAGATTTGTTGGTCCATTTGAGATTCTTGAGCGAATAGGAAATGTGGCATATAGACTCGCATTACCTCCAAGCATGTCTCGTGTTCATAATGTTTTTCACATATCTATGCTTCGTAAATATGTTAAAGACCCGAACCACATTATTGAGTTAGAACCAGACGAGATAGCTGAAGATTTAACGTACGAGGAGGTACCTGTTAAGATCTTGGATAGGAAAGAGCATGTCCTACGCACGAAGGTTATACCACAAGTTAAGGTTTTGTGGAGAAACCATGCTATTGAAGAAATGACCTGGGAGTTGGAATCAGAAATGAAAGCGAGGTATCCTCACCTTTTTGAAACATCAGGTACGTACGTCAATTTCGAGGACGAAATTTCATAAGGAGGGGAGGTTGTAAGACCCCAACTTATTAATGAATAAAATCAAATTTTCTCTAAATATTATTGTGAATAATAAGGGGTTAATTTGATATAATACTTTGGTTATGGGTGAAATGTGCAAATTTTGCAAAATAAGCAAGTGGTTATAAAATATTTATTTTTGGTCGGTGAATATTCGGTTGGTCGTGGAATATTCTTGCTGTCGGGGAATATTCGTACGACGACGCAGCCTTGTGTGGGCCCCATAACGGAAAGCGATTGGATGAAGAAAACGACAAGTATAAGTTGTTTATAAATAACGGCGTAGTTGTTACCGTTAATACTGTTGGAATACCCGGTGGTTAAAATACAGTAGCACACGGTATTGCACCAATTATTGATTCTTACGTAAGAAGGCACTACTCAATAATTGTTACAGTAGTTATTATTCAATATTTTATTTTATTGATTCAATAATTGCTGCGTTGATATTTTATATTATTGTTGTTTCAATAATTGTTGCTGCACAGTATTTTCATTTATCAGATCAATAATTCATATTATTTGAATAATATTATTAGATAACATTATTGGCAATGTCTAGAAAGTTCTGTCTAAGGAGAGGTTTGGTCATCTAATTGCGCGCCAGTAAGGAGAAATCCTTATTGGAAAGCCCCCTCTTTCCTGGGAACGGCCTGGTTGTCATAAATGTGATTCTGTAATATTATTTGTGAATAATTAATTATTGATTCATATGATAAGGAAATATTTATTTTATGTGGATATAAATGAGGGATATATTTTTGTGGTTAAAAATGAAGGAGTTAATGTTGAGGTTTTTGTCAGTATTTTTGTCGGAATGGAGGTATTAAAAATCAGGGTTTTTGAGATAGTTTGCGGGGGTTATAATTTTTAATCCGACCGTTGGATCGTGGTAATTTTTGGATATGTTATACATATATAAGTTGAGTATATGTCCACAAATTTTGAACCGTTAAAAATGAACGTATGATTTATTACGAATTTTACAAGATGACTGGTTCAGAAATTGTTGAATTTTCGGAGTTTATCATTTTGGTGGAAAATTCTAGAATTGGTGGGCCCCACTTGTGGTTGGTGAAGAAATGTGCTGAATTATATTTCAAATGTGGTGGGTGGGAATAGTAGCAGGTAAAGCCATCAGGTTGCAGGTCAAACCTACCAAAATTTTCCTATAAATAGAGGGCTAAGTTAGAATTGAAAATCACACCAGAAACAAGTTTTCTCTCTTTCTCTCTCTAGATTATTGAGTGTATTTTGTGAGTATTTAGATACTTTGAGAGTTTCTATTCATCAGAGCAAGTTTCTTTCAGCCTTATACCGGTATTCCGACCAGAAGTACTGATATTTTGAGGTAAGGGATATTATTTTCTTCTTAATGATATTATTTTCTTCAATATCATTATGCTGAAATATTGATATGAGTTTTTATCAAATTTGGAACTTTTTGTGTCGGGGGTTACTATTCACGTATACGGCACTATTCACGAATACGGCACTATTCACCGAAAAATAAAATTTTCTCTTTTTGTCCAAGATGTCTATTATGGTTACTATCTTTGATTGTATCCATGTTTTGATCTTTATTTTTGAATTCTGCTTCACAATTGATTATTATGAAGTATTATTGATCTTGGATAAACTGTTATACGAATCCCTACTATTTGTCCTTCTGTCTCATTGGATTCGTTCTCTTTAAGATATTTTTCATCATCCTCAGTCCTAAATGATGATATTACTGAATATCTTTGGCCTGTAGTGCAAAGATGTATAATTACTTGATGAATATCTTTGGCCTGTAGTGCAAAGATGAACAGGTGTTGAGATGAACATGACCGACTGATGATACAAATGAATATCTTTGGCCTGTAGTGCAAAGATGAATATTTGGTTAAAGATGATTATTAATTGATGTTACAGGGATAAAATATTGATGATGGACTTTTAAATCTTAGAAGATAGTAGAATTCTTTCTCTACTTGACTCTTCTAATGGTTTGCTGTTTCCGCTGCAGTTGTTGATCTAAAAATTGTGGTCGATTATATTTTATCAGATTTTTCCCTGTTGAAGACTAACGATAATTTGTTGTATATTATCTTAGTCATAATATTCTTTACTGGGCTAGTTGAGCTCACCCTTTTCCTTTTTGTTCCATTTTTCTTCTCAGGAGGTGAGAACATAGCAAGATCTAGTCGGGGTATGGAGTGATGGTTCTAGAAAGATGTATTAGCAGTCCTCACTATTTCTGTAAAATATTGTTTGAATAATTGTAATGAGGATTTATTTGAGTGTGGATATTGTCTAGAAGACAATATTTGTATTTAAACTCACAGTATGTGTTGTCGTATTTTGCACGATAATTGTATTATTGAAGTTGTAGTTTGCTTTCTGTACCATGTATTTGGCGACTCAGAATGGGTGTTGTATACCTATTCTGGGGGCGTCACACTATGCATCAAGACAACTCAAGGAATATGAGAGGAATTATCCTACTCATGATCTAGAGTTGGCAGCTGTTGTCTTTGCACTTAAAATTTGGAGGCATTACTTGTATGGGGAGAAGGTGGAGATCTTTACGGATCATAAAAGCCTCAAATATTTCTTCACTCAAAAGGAACTCAACATGCGACAATGACGTTGGCTTGAACTGTTGAAAGATTATGATCATATCATTCAATACCATCCTGAAAAAGCGAACGTGGTAGCTGACGCATTGAGTAAAAGATCATATGCAAGTACGAGTACAATATTGTCAACACAAAGGCCCATTTTGTGTGACTTGCAAAGGATGGAGATAGAGTTAAAGACTCCAGGGACCCACGTGATGATGGTGAATATACGAGTAGAACCAACTTTAATCGATAAAGTTAAAGCTGCTCAAGCTACAGACCTGGAGCTGATGCGTATGAGGAAGAAAGTGCAAGAAGGTGCTATGCCAGAAGCAAGAATCGACGAAGAAGGAATACTTCGAGTCAACTCCTGACTTTGTGTTCCTAACAACCCTGATTTAAAGTATGAAATCATGATAGAGGCGCACAACACACCGTTTGTAATCCATCCTGGAAGTACCAAAATGTATCATGATCTTCGTCATACATTTTGGTGGAGCAATATGAAGAGAGAGATAGCGCTGTTTATCTCAAGGTGTCTAACTTGTCAACGAGTCAAAGCGGAGCATCAAGTACCTAAAGGTCCATTACAACCACTTGAAATTCCAGAATGAAAGTGGGAGCACATTACCATAGATTTCGTTACCGGTCTTCCTAAGGTTTGTCAAGGTATAGATGCGATTTGGGTCATTGTTGATAGATTGACCAAGTCTGCTCATTTCTTACCGATACGAGAAACTTATACACTTGAACGTCTTGCTCGTATGTACATAAACGAGATTGTAAGACTGCATGGTATGTCAGTATCCATAGTTTATGACCGAGACCCAAGATTCACTTCACGATTTTGGGTTAGTTTACAAAAAGCTATGGGCACGGATTTACGATATAGTTCGGCATATCATCCTCAGACGAACGGATAATCAGAGAGAACTATTCAAACTTTAGAAGATTTATTAAGACTCTGTGTCCTTGACTTCAAGGGAAGTTGGGACAAGTTCTTACCATTGGTGGAGTTTTCCTACAACAACAGTTATCAAACAAGTATTGGCATGGCTCCATTCAAAGCATTATATGAAAGAAAATATTGTTCTCCAATATGCTGGGATGAGGTGGATGAAGCAACGTTGTTGGGACTGGAGTTGGTACGTATGACTCAAGAAAAGATTCAAGCGATCCGACAACGTATAAAAACCTCACAAGATCGGCAAAAGAGTTATGCTGATCTTCATCGAAAGAACGTGGAATTTGATATAGGAGATCATGTGTTCTTACGTGTTGCTCCATGGAAAGGAGTTACGAGATTTAGAAAGAGAGGAAAGCTCAATCCTCGATTCATTGATCCATTTTTAATCCTCGATCGAGTAGGAACTGTGGCTTATAGACTCGCTTTACCGCCAAGTATGTTTCGTGTTCATAACGTTTTTCACATATCTATGTTACGTAAATATGTGAAAGACCCGAACCACATTATTGAGTTAGAACCGGACGAAATAGCAGAAGATTTGACGTATGAAGAAGTTCCTGTTCAAATCTTGGATAAGAAGGAACATATTCTACGCTCCAAGGTTATACCTCAAGTCAAAGTTTTGTGGAGAAACCACGATGTTGAGGAAATGACTTGGGAGTTAGAATCTAAAATGAAATCAAGGTATCCTTATCTCTTCGACATATCATGTATGTACCCTAATTTCGAGGGCGAAATTTCATAAGAAGGGGAGGTTATAAGACCCCAACTTTTATAAATAAAGATGAATTTTCTATAAATATCATTTTTGAATATTATGGAGTTAATTTGATATAATGTTATAGTTGTGGGTAATATTTATAAATTTTACAAAGTACGCAAGTTGTTATATAATATTCGATTGGTCGGGAAATATTCGTTTTAACAGGGAATATTCGTACAACGGCACAATCATTGGTGGCCCCACAACGGAATTATTGTCGGATTGAGAAAACGACAAAAATATTTTATTAAAAATAACAGCGGAAGTTTTACCATTGTTACTGCTGAACTACTCGGTAGTAAATGTACAGTAATACGTGTGGTTGCATAGTAACACACGGTATTAATTATTAATGCTTATGTAAGAAGTCACTCAGTTTGATTCAATTACTGTCAGTTAATAATATGAATTATTTAGCGATAATGAAGTTTTGTTTTAATCGTATTATTAACGTAATAAAACAGAAACATCTTTTTATATAAAACAGAATACTTTATTAAAGTTATTTTATAAATAGAATATATTATATTTTATTTAAAAGATTTTTTTTTAAATATGGACCGTCAGATTAAAGTAATCAATCTGGACCGTTCATGGATTAGTTACTATGCATTCCATTTTTCTATAAATAGCAGCTCATTCCTTCATTATTTCTTACGAATTCACTGAACTATAGAGAGAAACTATAGAGAGAAACTATAGAGAGAGAAAAGAAAAGTATTCTGCTACTTAACTACTTCCTTATTTCAGTTCTTCTTTAAAACGGTAAGGGGTGTTATTCTTTCTTATTCATGAAGAGAACTTTTGTTATTCCATTTCTTATTATTCTGTTGGAATAACCTGTATACGCGGTCTACTCTATACTTGGTGACATTCTTCTATTATTTTGTTGGAACATCATGTCTGTGTGTTTTATACCGAACCTTGTTCCGTCTTTATTATTATTCTGTTAGAACATCCTGTCTGTGTATTTTACACCGGACCTGGTTCCATTTTTATTATTATTCTGTTGGAACATCATGTCTGTATGTTTTACACCGGACCTGGTTCCGTCTTGTTATTATTCTATTGGAACATTCTGTCTGTGTATTTTACACCGAACCTGGTTCTATTATTTATTATTTTGTCGGAATATCCTGTCTGTGCGTTTACGCCGGACCTGGTTCCATTATTTATTATTCTGTTGGAATAACCTGTCTGTGCGGTCTATCGCATGCCGAGTGATTTCTTTTGTTATTCCATTCTTTATTATACTCAGTTGGTTAAATTTTGACTTCTATACTCCATGAAATTAGTGGAATATCCTTGATAATTGCGGTTCATCCAGTATCTTTTCATGAAAATATTCTTCTAAGTATTCTTGAATTTTACTCCACAAAGCAGTATCATGTTGACAATTTGGACGTTGTTAATTCTTGGATAAATTAATTCTTGAACTTGTTTTATTGAATTCTTATATCATTGTCATCATCCTCATGTTTATAAAATATTGAAAGTCATCTGTGGCCTGTAGTGCATAGATGGACTTGGTATGATTATGACCAGGGATTATTCGATATAATCATGACCGTAATGTTACAAATGATGTGGTAAAAGTCCTTATTGGCCCGTAGTGCATTGATGGACAGTTGTTGGCATGATCATGACCATTAATGAATACACGAATATCATTGGCCGTAGTGCAGGGGTGATTCGATGATGTGGATTATTTTATTAAGCTGAGTCCCAGCGATAACAGTGTTGAAAAACCTTTTAAATCATAAAAGATAGTAGAGTTTATTTTCTACTTGACTCTTTTAATGGATTGCTTATTCCGCTGCAGTTAAACTTGATGTCTATTATATTTTATCAGTTTAACATTGTTGAAGGCTAATGATAATTTATTCTGCATTATCTTAGTCATAATATTTCTTACTGGGCTAGTTGAGCTCACCCTTTCTTTCACTGTTCTCTTCAGGAAATGAGAACGTAGCTGGGGCAAGTCGGGGAACGGAGTGATGGTCCGAATGATAGTATTAGTTAGTAGTCCTCACTATTCTATGTAATAGTATGTTAATAAATGTAATGAGGACTCCTTTTGAGTATGGATACTCTCTAGTAGACAATATTTGTATTCCAACTCACAGTTTATGTTTTGTCATATTGTACACGACAGTCGTATTATTAAGTTGTATTTGAATTCTGTACCATGTATCTGACAACCCAAGATGGGTGATGTATACCTAATTTTGGGGGCGTCATATTTATGAGTTACTTTATTACTCTTAGTATAGCTACTAACGAAGTTTAAGTTTAAACAACATCACATCTTTTCATGAACATTACTTTTTAGCTTTATTACAACTACTTAAGTGATCATGTCATTGCACCACATGCACATTAACAACTTGATACAATATTTTATTACATGTCCAACATGTTATCATTAAGTTATACTAATACACAAAGGGTTGCACTTGCATTCGTGCATCCCGACACCCTCCGATTGGCTTCAAATACACAACAGTCCTAAGGATGGCCATTTTGACTACTGTTACAGACCTCAAATTAAAAAACTTAAAGCATGAAAGTTGTAGGTCTATTCGTCCTCGTTCCGGATCATCTTCAATTACCTCAATCGGAGTTTGTATGAGAAAGTTATGGCCATTTTACTACAGGAGGTCAAAACTGTCCGACCCAGGCCACTTTTCCAGCGCTGGGGCGTGAACAGTGGCGCTAGGGCACGAGTACCAGTGCCGGGGCGCGAGATACAGCGCTGGGGCGTGAATTTTGACGCTGGAGCACCGAAACTCACAGAACTAAAAAGAAGAACAGAGCCAAAGCTACTGTCTTAAATTTGTAACAACAATTCGCCCCAAACAACATGTATAACTAATATAAATTACACATAATTGCTAACAATTATCCATATACGAGTTTCCAACAATTAAACAACAAATTTTAAAGACTTAAATCACTAAAATAATATTTGGTTAAAACTCAAAACTCCATTGTTGATATCTAAAGTACAGTGAACGAAATTTTCACTGTTATCAACCAAATTTGATTACTTGCTCTGCTTAATTTCTTACCCAATTACATACAAGTCTCAATTAACATAATCACATACTAATTTTTATTAACTTTCAAAAGTCATATTCATGCATATAAGTTTACTGTAAAAAAATAATTCTTTTCATGTATACGTAATTTATCATACTCTTACCTATACATTATTGAACATACAATCATCAATATATATGTTATCTACTACTAACACATGATTTTATAATCAAATAGTAAAACATTCGAACTCTAGAAAGTTTGTAAAGAACTTCGTCTTACAGTCAAATTGAGAACACCGAGACAATATAAATTCACATAAAATATATGGCGTAAAATAGCTATGATTAAGTTATGTACATACCTTTTGTTTTAGACAGTTTTTGTTAAACACTGATAACTTTCTTTTGCTACTTCTCTCACTCAAATTCTCTGAAACTTTTCTTTTTCTCTGAACACCTTATCTTAGACTAAGCAAAACTGGAGCGTAACACTTAACAAGTATGCGTCAAAATAAAACAAAACTGATAAGGCAATAATAAGCATATTTACTCTCATCAGTTACCAAACATATAACGTATAATCTTATAAATATATTTTATTTATATATTTGTTTTATTCTATTAATAATATAATTTAAAATTAACAAGAATTTCAAAAGTCATAAGGCCTTGTTTGGCAAACCATTTATAAAATAAAGGATTAATATACTTACACCTTGTTTGGCAACACTAAATTAAAATTACTTTAATTTATTTTAATAACTCTTTATCACATAGTTATTTGTCACACTTTATGTAATAACAATTAAATAAATAAATCACTTAATCACATAACTCAATCCACATAACACATTAATTATTTAACAAATAAATAATTAACTAAAACAACTCAATCAAATTAAACAATTACTTATTCAATAATAAACATATCCAATAAATATTTATATAAATTAATAAATATTTATAACTTACATTTAAAAAATATGGAATGTTACAGCTCCTGCACCCACTCTACACCTTATAGCTACTAACTAAATCGCTAACTAATTGTTAGCTTACTGACTGACCAACAACCATCTCACTGCTCTTTTAATTTGAACTAATAGTTCTTTTTCTCTCCAATATGGGCTGCCAAATTGGACCTAATGCAAGGTTGGGCACCACTTTATTTTGGGTTCTATGTACTCATATCATATTAATAAAATAAAGAAGGCTTGAAAGCCTACACGAAAAAATTAATTTGCCCCAATTTATATAACTTGGACTCTTATTACCCTTCTTTACGTAAGGCAATGATCCATAACACTAAATTATTTACAAGCACACCTAGCAAATTTGATATGGTCTTATATTACATATTAATATACATGGATATCCACCACATTTCTAGTAAAATAGTTAGCACATACATCATTAAAAATGATAGCTCTATATAATTTAAATATTTCATGCTAGTAACCGACATTTTCCTTATTTGTCACTAAATAATATTCCCTCCATCCTATTATATCTGACGTTCTAGAAATTTTCACATAAATTAAGAATAGACGTAATTTTACTATTTTACCCTTAATTAATACTTTAATCTCATTTAATTCTCCATTAACACCAAACTTGATTTCACACTCTCTCTCTCTCCTAATTTTGTCTCCTAATTAAAGAATAGAATTTGAACTATTTTTTTGAAAACAGAGAAAATAGCCATTAATGGTGGTGGAGAAGGAAGGGTAGAAAAGGAAACAAGTAGGCAAAATATTCTTGGTTTTGTAAAACGTCAAATATTTTGGGAAGAAAAAAACTCTCTAGAACGTCAGATATAATGGGATGGAGGGAGTACTTTTGAACGAAATTAATTAAATTATAATATAATTATTTCATTGATCTCATATGTGAATTTATGTCAAGAATTTTTCTCAATTAAGCCATATTGGCTTCCCTTTTCATTTTGAATAGTCAAGGTATACATTTAATAATACCATTGCTTACAACATCTCATAAAATTTATTCAACTACACATATTACTTTCTTTTCATTATAAGTAAGAAATATTTATACTATCTCGTACATTTTTAGTTAGATAAAAAAGCCTCTCTTCCCAATCATTTTATACCCTATGGGCTCTTTATAAGCACATAGATAAAAAAATTAATCCACTCTTTTCACATTTCCTTATTAATAATTAGGTTAAATCTCTAACCTTTATTTAATTATTTAATATTTCTCTTAAAATAAATATTACTAATATTCGGGATATCACATATCCTGTCAGAATATATGAATTCTATAATTCTGCTTAATCACATAATTATATATCCGATAGTTGAGTAACTTGCTTTGAATACTTGACTTTAGGATAGGTCTCCATGGTCTTACGATCTCAGAATACTAGATTTATAGTCTTCAACTATTTGATCAGTCTTCATATTTAGTTTTTGAACAACAAATTTGATCCTTATACTAAGTCCTTACATAAAGTATTTTTTTTAGAATTTTACAAAAGCTATTGGTTTTACAAATATACATTAAGTTCTCATTTCATCATCAAATTAAACATATACATAAGTTAGAGTACTAATTGAGTGACATTCATATATATATATATATATATATATATATATATATATATATATATTGTGAAACCCCGAAAATAGGTTCACACAACCCATTTTGAGTCGCCAGAAATACACACTAAAAAATTTAAATACAAATCTTCCTATTCCAACTATTACTCTGTCGTACAAAATACGACAACACATATACTGTGGGTTCCAATACAAATATTATCTTGTAGACAATATCTAAACTTAAATAAAATCCTCATTATAATTATTGTCACACTATTTTATAGAATAGTGAGTACTACTATAGTAACCATCTTGGATCATCACTCCATTCTCCGACTAGTCTCAACTATATTCTCATTTCCTGAAGAGAACAATGAAAGAAAAGGGTGAGCTCAACTAGCCCAGTAAAGAATATTATGACTAAGATAATATAGAACAAATTATCATTAGTCCTCAATAGGAAAAAATCTGATAGAATACAATAGACAACAAGTTTTAGATTAACAAATGCAACGGAAATAGTAATCCATTAGAAGAGTCAAATAAAACATATTGTCAACTATCTTCCCCAAATTAAAAGTTCATCATCGATATGTTATTCATGTAACACAAATCAACAGTTTTTTCGTTGTACTCAAGACAAAGAGAACTTTCACCACCTATCTTTATATGTAACACCAAATATTATAGTTAAATTCACATTTCATGTTAATAATCATGTAAATCAACAATTTCTCCTTGTCACAAAGGCTTAATAGAACTTTCACTAAATGTCCTTGCCACAAAGACTAAAAATACTCAATAATCATATCGTCTTTACACCCTACTCCAAAGACATTCAAATGTAACAACAATGGTTATGATCATACCAATCAATTGTCTATCTTTATACTACGGGCTAAATATATTCAACTGTAATATCACTGGTCATGGTCATGTCAAACAATAGTCTATCTTTGTACTACAGGCCAAAGATATCAATCAACAGTTCATCTTTGTACTACGGGCCAAAGATATTTATCAATTAACAGTTCATCTTTGCACTACGAACAAAAGATAACTTTCACCACAATTTAAGTATGAGGATTATGACAATGATATAAAGAATGAATCCAGTGAGATCAAGGATAAATATTAGAGATTTGTAATGTGACGCCCCCAAAATAGGTATACATCACCCATCTTGGATCGCCAAAAAATACACTACTAACAACTTTATTTATACAACTGTAGTGCAAAATACGACAACACATATACTGTGAGTTTCAATACAAATATTGTAATGTATATAATACGACAATATTCATACTCAAATTATTACAATGCCATCTAAAGTACAACATCAAATATTTCAAGTCCCCAAAGGAACACGAGAAGATTTATATCCTCCTCATTCTAATGGAGTGCATTTTTAACGCTTCCAAATTTGAGTTCGCCTCATCCTATTATTGTTCACCAAAATTAAATATTAAATGATGTATAAAATATGTCACATACATTTTAAATTATCAGTACAATTATTATGCCACACCGTTTCATAATTTGGTTAGGATTTTGACTAATTTGAAACACCACTTTATACCCACGTCCTCTCTGCTAGTCCCAGCTACACTTTTATTTCCTGAAATGGGTGGGGAAGTAAAAGGGTGAGCACAAATAGCCCAGTAAAGAATATTATGACTTAAGATAACTAAATTATCAAAATAATTCAGATATTTAGAATATATGGTAGAAGATAAAAGTTTTCAACTATAATAGCAACGGAATCAACAATGCATTAGAAGAGTCAAGTAGAACATAATGTCTACTAGCTTCTCTAGATTAAAGTCCATCGTTAATATTCCATTCATGTAATACTCATCAACAGTTCTTTATTATACCCAAGACAAAGAGAACTGTCTTCACCTGTCTTCACCTGAACCACCACAGATTATAACTAAATCACAATTCATATTTATAATCAGGTAAACCAACAGTCATATTTGCAATACAAGCCTAAGACATACAACTGTAAAATTAATAAAGCTGAGACTCAGCTCAATAGTATCACAACCACGAATAATCCATAAACTACGGGCCAAGGATATTCGTATTTTCACTAATGGTCATGATTATACCAAATAATCCATGGTCATAATCATGTCAATCAACAGTCCATCTATGCACAATTGGCCAAAGATGACTTTTATCACATTATATGTAACATTACGGTCATGATTATACTGAATAATTCATGGTCATAATCATACCAAGTCTATCTATGCACTACGGGCCAAAGATGACTTTTACCACATCATTTGTACATTACAGTCATGATTATATCGAATAATCTCTGGTTATAATCATACCAAGTCCATCTATACACTACGTGTCAAAGATGACTTTCATCACAATATAAGCATGAGGATGATGACAATGATATATATAATGAATAAACATAAATAATCAGAATAATAAGATAGCATTGATTTTAGTGATTTTTAACTTAATTATCCAGAGTCCAAGTTGCTAACATAATATTAGATGAAGCACAAACTATTAAGGATATCCTAATCCTTTAAGGACTTTTCACTATTTAATGATAAACTGAATAAATGCATAATAATATCTTACCATAATATAGAGTATGAAAGAAATTACATCCTTTTACCGTAAAAATGATACCCTCTTACCATAATAATGACATCCCTTACCTTAGCATGTGACTTAATTCTGCTTTCTGTGAAATTGATCAACTTAAACAATGTTTGCATTCTTTATTTACACATGGAGTAACATTACACTCAATAGAAATACTCACAATATTATACTCACAATATTGAAGTAAAAGAATTTTATATTTTTAGTGTAGTGATGGTGTGTGTTTAGTTATTCAACCGAGCAACCTATTTATACTGAAAATTTATTAAACAACTATCACACCCGCTTTGACAAAATATCCAAATGAAGTATATAATAATGGTAGTGGAATTTATGGTCCCACAGAGAAAATTAAACCAACTTGTACACGTTTTAATAAAATTTGTTTAATAATAGAGTTGTGGTCCATACTACTTTAGAAAAAGTAGAGTGTCGGCAAGTCCTTCCAAACTTACTTTTGTAAAAAAAATAATTGAACAAACATGTGCTTATCTTTAATCAACACCTTTATTCATCAATTATTTACACATTTTTAATCTTTCAATAATTATTCACAATTATTAACAAAGACTCACAATACTGCCAACTGGTTATATCATATCAAATAATATGAGTCACTATGCAATAACTACTGTGGAAATTATTAAAAAAATACATAGTGATTTCATACGTAAGAATCAAATCAATACCTTACTATAAATAATTTAAATTCTATTAAAAGTAGGGATCAACACTAGATCATATTTATCACAAATAACATATAAACCAACTAATAATTCATTCAAGTTATCTTTATTTATTACATAAAATTATTATTCAATTTCCAAAACATTGGAAGTGAATAAAACTTGAGAAATTTAAAACCTCATATATGATAATCCACTATTATGGCATTATCACCATTTTTACTTTAACAAAAATATTATTTTTGTTTTTATCATAACTCATTCGTTACATGTGCTTTTATATCCCGACACCTCATGAGCTTACTAACACTTTTAAAATCTTTAAAATAGTATTCTGAATTTTTCAAACAATTTTCACATTTTTCAGATTATCCAACTATTTTCTATAATTACTTCTATTTATAAAAACTATCATTTACTAACTTAAAAATAGAAATACCCACTCCACATACATGTATATCTTCAAAATATCATCAATATTAACCTTATATATATTTTTCAGCAAAATTCATAATTTTTCACCATTAATAGAATTTTCTATGAATTTCCTCTATTTTTAAACTAACCATAAATAGCTTAAAAATATAATAAATATTTCTGTTTTTCAATAATTTATCAGACCTGCCCAAAAATTATAAAATAACATTATAAGATTTTTCACCAAGTTTCATAATTTTTCATCATTCATAGAATATTCTATGAATTTCTTCTATTTTTCAAACTAACTATAAATATTTTTAAAATACAATAATTACTTCTGTTTTTCAATAATTCATCAAAAATTTATAGAAATTCTAAGATGATATTATAAGCATTCTGTAAAAATATTTTAACCCAAATAATTTTTCTGATAATTTAATTATAAATACCAATATTCAGAAACTTCAATAATTCATAATAATTAGGCCTTTTATTAGAAAATTACAGATCTTATAACCTTTCCATGCAAAATTTAATTCTCTCCAACTTAGTATAAGAAAATTTTCCCACATTCTAACTCTAACATAGAGAAATAGTCTTACCGAAATTTCTGCTACAACAATTTCTGAATCAGCCACATCACAAAAATCATAATAAATTGTAAGTTAATCTTTAACGGTTCAAAATTTGTAGACATATACTCAACTTATATATGTATAACATATCCAAAAATTATAACAATCCAACGGTCGAATTAAAAATTACAACTCACGCAATAGAGCTTAAGAACACTGATTTTTCGGACTATGAGTCCTTCAAACCAATTTCCTTCAAACAATCACCACGAAAAATCCACAAAGAATTTTTGGGTGATTCAAATTTTTGCATTTAGCTTACTTCTAGGGCTTTCTTTTGATATATGGCTCATCTCCTAACTCATTATACACAAAGAGTTATGGATTTTATAAAATCAAGTAATAAACTAATTTTTCTGAAAATCTCTATATTTTGTTCTTCTTTTGATTTCTAGATTTCTCTCATTTTATTCATGCTTATACAAGTTTAAATTATCCAATACATACATAATTATGTACTCTTTACATAAAATTCATATAATATTATTAATGAATAAAATCAAATTTTCTCTAAATATTATTGTGAATAATAAGGGTTAATTTGATATAATACTTTGGTTATGGATGAAATGTGCAAATTTTACAAAATAAGCAAGTGGTTATAAAATATTTATTTTTGGTCGGTGAATATTCGGTTGGTCGTGGAATATTCTTGCTGTCGGGGAATATTCGTACGACGACGCAGCCTTGTGTGGGCCCCATAACGGAAAGCGATTGGATGAAGAAAACGACAAGTATAAGTTGTTTATAAATAACGGCGTAGTTGTTACCGTTAATACTGTTGGAATACCCGGTGGTTAAAATACAGTAGCACACGGTATTGCACCAATTATTGATTCTTACGTAAGAAGGCACTACTCAATAATTGTTACAGTAGTTATTATTCAATATTTTATTTTATTGATTCAATAATTGCTGCGTTGATATTTTATATTATTGTTGTTTCAATAATTGTTGCTGCACAGTATTTTCATTTATCAGATCAATAATTCATATTATTTGAATAATATTATTAGATAACATTATTGGCAATGTCTAGAAAGTTCTGTCCAAGGAGAGGTTTGGTCATCTAATTGCGCGCCAGTAAGGAGAAATCCTTATTGGAAAGCCCCCTCTTTCCTGGGAACGGCCTGGTTGTCATAAATGTGATTCTGCAATATTATTTGTGAATAATTAATTATTGATTCATATGATAAGGAAATATTTATTTTATGTGGATATAAATGAGGGATATATTTTTTGTGGTTAAAAATGAAGGAGTTAATGTTGAGGTTTTTGTCAGTATTTTTATCGGAATGGAGGTATTAAAAATCAGGGTTTTTGAGATAGTTTGCGGGGGTTATAATTTTTAATCCGACCGTTGGATCGTGGTAATTTTTGGATATGTTATACATATATAAGTTGAGTATATGTCCACAAATTTTGAACCGTTAAAAATGAACGTATGATTTATTACGAATTTTACAAGATGACTGGTTCAGAAATTGTTGAATTTTCGGAGTTTATCATTTTGGTGGAAAATTCTAGAATTGGTGGGCCCCACTTGTGGTTGGTGAAGAAATGTGCTGAATTATATTTCAAATGTGGTGGGTGGAAATAGTAGCAGGTAAAGCCATCAGGTTGCAGGTCAAACCTACCAAAATTTTCCTATAAATAGAGGGCTAAGTTAGAATTGAAAATCACACCAGAAACAAGTTTTCTCTCTTTTTCTCTCTAGATTATTGAGTGTATTTTGTGAGTATTTAGATACTTTGAGAGTTTCTATTCATCAGAGCAAGTTTCTTTCAGCCTTATACCGGTATTCCGACCAGAAGTACTGATATTTTGAGGTAAGGGATATTATTTTCTTCTTAATGATATTATTTTCTTCAATATCATTATGCTGAAATATTGATATGAGTTTTTATCAAATTTGGAACTTTTTGTGTCGGGAGTTACTATTCACGTATACGGTACTATTCACGTATACGGCACTATTCACGAATACGGCACTATTCACCGAAAAATAAAATTTTTCCTTTTTGTCCAAGATATCTATTATGGTTACTATCTTTGATTGTATCCATGTTTTGATCTTTATTTTTGAATTCTGCTTCACAATTGATTATTATGAAGTATTATTGATCTTGGATAAACTGTTATACGAATCCCTACTATTTGTCCTTCTGTCTCATTGGATTCGTTCTCTTTAAGATATTTTTCATCATCCTCAGTCCTAAATGATGATATTACTGAATATCTTTGGCCTGTAGTGCAAAGATGTATAATTACTTGATGAATATCTTTGGCCTGTAGTGCAAAGATGAACAGGTGTTGAGATAAACATGACCGACTGATGATACAAATGAATATCTTTGGCCTGTAGTGCAAAGATGAATATTTGGTTAAAGATGATTATTAATTGATGTTACAAGAATAAAATATTGATGATGGACTTTTAAATCTTAGAAGATAGTAGAATTCTTTCTCTACTTGACTCTTCTAATGGTTTGCTGTTTCCGCTGCAGTTGTTGATCTAAAACTTGTTGTCGATTATATTTTATCAGATTTTTCCCTGTTGAAGACTAACGATAATTTGTTGTATATTATCTTAGTCATAATATTCTTTACTGGGCTAGTTGAGCTCACCCTTTTCCTTTTTGTTCCATTTTTCTTCTCAGGAGGTGAGAACATAGTAGGATCTAGTCGGGGTATGGAGTGATGGTTCTAGAAAGATGTATTAGCAGTCCTCACTATTTCTGTAAAATAGTGTTTGAATAATTGTAATGAGGATTTATTTGAGTGTGGATATTGTCTAGAAGATAATATTTGTATTTAAACTCACAGTATGTGTTGTCGTATTTTGCACGACAATTGTATTATTGAAGTTGTAGTTTGCTTTCTGTACCATGTATTTGGCGACTCAGAATGGGTGTTGTATACCTATTCTGGGGGCGTCACAGCGCACGACAGTATTTTTGAATTATTGATTCTTACGTAAGAAGGCACAACTCAATAATTGTTACAGTAATTATTGTTCAATATTTTATTTTATTGATTCAATAATTGTTACGTTGATATTTTATATTATTGTTATTTCAATAATTATCACTGCACAGTATTTTTCATTATTAGATCAATAATTCATATTATTTGAATAATATTATTAGATAGCATTATTGGCAATGTCTAAGGAATTTCTGTCTAGAAAAGGGATTTGGTCACCTAATTGCATGCAGTAAGGAGAAATCCTTATCGAAAAGCCCCCTCTTTCTTGAGAACGACCTGGTTGTCATTATTGTGATTTTATAATATTATTTGTGAATAATTAATTATTAATTTATATGATAAGGAAATATTTATTTTTATGTGGATATAAATGAAGGAATTAATGTTGAGGCGCTTTATCAGTATTTTGTCAGAATTAAGGTATAAAAATCATCTGTGCATGAATTTCGATCATTTTCTGTTTCGAATTTGAAAAAACTTTCTTCTATAAAGTTATAGATAATTAAATTTCCTATAGAATGGACATTAAATTCTTATTTTTCTGATAAAAGGGCTATTTATTATGAATTATTGAATTTTCTGAATATTGTTTAAATTTAAAATATTTTTGTGGGATTTTCTAGAAGGGTGGGCCCCACTCTTGTTCTTGTAAAGTGCTGAGAAATTTCAAAGTTTGATTTCAAGTATGGCGTGCGTGAGAATTTGTAATAAAATATTTATTTATTAAATTTTAGTCTGCTTTGGCATTCTGATATTTTTCTATAAATAGGCTGTTTAATTAAAATTAAAAATCACACCATAATTAGAAGTTTTCTCTCTCTATAATATCAAGCGTATTTTTGTGAGTATTTAGATAATTTGAGAGTTGCTATTCAGTGCAAGTTTTGTTCAACATTATATCCGATATTTCAGTCAGAAGTATTGTTCTTTTGAGATAAGGAATATTATTTTCTTCGTAAATAATTTTATTTCTTTCAATATCATTATACCGAAATATTGGTATGAATTTTATTATGAAATTTCTACCTTTTCATGTCGGGGTTACTATTCACGTATACGACACTATTTACGAATACGGTACTATTCATGAGTACTATTCACGAAGTATGATTTGTCTTGTGAAATTTCTACCTTTTCATGTCGAGGTTACTATTCACGTATACGGCACTATTCACGAATACGACACTATTCACAAAAAAATAAAATTTTCTCTTCTTTGTCCAAGATGTCTATTATGGTTACTATCTTTGATTGTATTCATATTTTGATCTTCATTCTTGAATTTTACTCCACTATGGTTTATTATGGAGTATTTTTGAACTTGGATAAACTAAAGTACGAATCCCTAATCTTTGTCCTTTTATCTCACTGGATTCGTTTCTTTAAAATATTTTTCATCATCCTCACTCCTCAGTCTTAAATGGTGATACTTGATGAATATATTTGGCATGTAGTGCAAAGATGAATGATTACATGATGAATATCTTTGGTCTGTAGTACAAAGATGAACAGGTGTTGAGATGAACATGACCAACTGGTGATACAAATGAATATCTTTGGCCCGTAGTGCAAAGATGAATATTTGGTTCAAGATGTATATTGATTGATGTTACAAGGATAAATTATTGATGATGGACTTGTAAATCATAGAAGGTAGTAGACTTCATTCTCTACTTAACTCTTATAATGAATTATTATTTTCGCTGCGAATATTGATCTAAAACTTGTTGTCCATTATATTTTATCTGATTTATTGAAGGCTAACGATAATTTGTTGTACATTATCTTAGTCATTATATTCTTTACTGGGCTAGTTGAGCTCACCATTTTTCTTTTTGTTCTATTTTTCTTCTCAGGAGGCGAGAATATAGCGAAAACTAGTAAAGGTGTGGAGTGATGTTTTCAGACAGTTATTTTAACAGTCCTCGCTATTTTATAAAATAATGTATCAATAATTGTAATGGGGACTTATTTGAGTTTGGATATTGTCTAGAAGATAATATTTGTATTTAAATTCACAGCATATGTGTTGTCGTATTTTGCACGACAATTGTAATAATGAAGTTTGTAGTTGTTTCTGTACCATATATTTGGCGACCCAGAATGGGTTGTGTGGACCTATTTTGGGGGCGTCACAATACTAGCCACCAAGGAATAGGATTTTCAAAACTTTTTCTCTCTAGTTTCTCTAAGAACGGCTAGGATTTTTAGGTTTATGATGATCTCCACAAAATGGTTGATATATCGTATATAAAGCAGTCCAAAAGAATTAATCAAAACCTAATTCAATTATAAAATCCGAATTTATATATATTATATCTTAATTAAGTTTTACTTAATTAATATACATATATACAAATTATTCTATTAATTTAAAATTATAATTTAAATATTATCAATCATATTGATATATTTAAATCCTTACAATTTAAATTAATTCCCTTTAAATTACGTTCTAAGTGTGTGACTCTATAGGTTATTATTACGTTGTCAATAATTTTAATATCATATTATAAAATTATAAACAGTGAACGACATCTAGTAATGCATCACTGCTACCCAAGTAACAATAAGATCGATGATTCGATGCAACCTTTTCGTGACCAATGTTTTAATGTAATTTAATCATTTTAACCTTGACATCTTAGATTAAACTCGAGTCATGGAATGTGTCATACTCTTCATAATCTAATCTGAATTTTCTTGATCAATGAGTAGACTATATGAAACAAATCACTATTTGAGCATGGTCATGCATTTCATAGTCCTACTCAATCAAGAGGCCTATGGATATCACCCCTAATATACAGGAGGGTTAAATTTCATCTAGATCACTCATATTCCTCACACGATTCATGATGTACCCAATAATCACCTTTATTTTTCACCATATTAAAGGTAACTTTTGATGATATCAAAGTAAATAAATTCTCGTGTAGTAATATAATGATTTCAAGTCGGAGGATCATTACATCATTGTCACTATGAGAATCGTTAATGACACTTTGCATAATGCTCCACGTAGAATTCTCATCGTGGGTCTATTCAGTACATCGTTCTCTAATATGCACCTATGCATTAACTCAATATCTCATATATTTATAACCAATGAGATTTGGTCATCAGTCAATCCACATACTAGTCTCAATGTATCATTGTTGTCCCATCAACAATAATACTCGACTAGGGACATTTAAGAGCAATGATATTAATTGTAATTATATAATCTCATGTTCAAGTCACATACTTGAAACTATATAATTTGTATCATTATTCTAAGGAATTTTATTATGTTAACATTTATATAACGCAGTAAATAAAATCATAATAAAATTATTCATTTATTTAATCAAATATAATATCAAAATGTTAAGCAATTATATCAAATAATTGACTTCTAGGGCATAAACTCTAACAACCCCAAATGAATAGTACCCCGAAATGAAAAAAAATTCATAAGAAAGTTCAGACCAATATTCTAGTGAAATAATATTAGATGAAGCTCAAACCTCAAGGAATTTCTAATCATTTCAGAAATTATAGAAGCAATAGTAAGTTTAGATTTAGGAATATGAAATGAAATAATATAAGAAACTGCAAATGGATATTCACCCGTCATGCGGTAATCCGCGTAAACAGATCATTTTCACAACTTAATAAAGCACGAGTACGAAGGGTTAGTCACCATGCATGCGGTAGTCCGCATAGACAGGTTATTCTCACAGATTAATAAGAAATAGAATGGCAACCCTTACGAGTATTGAAAGAAAATAACATCATTTACGAATACGAAAGAAATAATACCCCTTATCTTAGGACACTAGATCTGACTGGTATGAAAGAGGTTATCTGAAGAGATTCTGGCACTACTCATAGTATCTTTATACTTAAACAAAATACTCACAATATTATAGAAGAATAATTCTCTGATTCTCGTGTGTGTTTCATTTTTTAATTGAACAGCCTATTTATAGAAAAATAGACTAAATAGTAACTGATTCACAAACGGTCCATATTAATTTACTATTAAAAGGGACGGTCTATATTGATTTACTATTAAATCTTCAACTGACTGTCCTTATTGATTTACTATCAAAACTTCAACTGACGACCCATATTGATTTATTATTAAAATTTCAACTGACGGTCCATGTCGATTTACTATTAAAATTTCAATCGACGATGTGAAAAATTAGTACGCCCTCCATGGAATAATAAGTCAAACTTACAATCAACGCCTCATGACAAACCCCTCTATTTATATCAAAAATTAAATAAATAATTACCACAACACATTTTTAATCTTTCAACAATTATTCATCATTAATATTATAACTCACAATATTGACAACCAGATCGTTACTAGGAAAGAGGGAGTTTTCCGATAATAATTTCTCCTTACTGGCGCGCAATTAAATAACATAACCCTTTTTCTCGACAAAACTTTCTAGACATTGCCAATAATCCTAATAATAATATGAGTAACTGTGTCGTGTCAATTATTGATTTAATAATATAAATTATTTTGCATATGATATTGTGACAATAATTGAATCAATAATATGAGATATTATACAGCAAGTACTGTGACAATTATTGAATGAAACTGAGTGACTTCTTACGTAATTATCGATAATCAGAGATACTGTGCAATACCGCGAAGGCGCGAACCACTGTAGAACAACGCGTATTACTGTATTTTTATCACCGGTTATTTCAACAGTTTAACGGTAAAAATTTTGCCGTTATTTTTATAAAAAGGTTATTTCTGTCGCTTTCTATATCCGATAGTTATTCCGTTGTGATGTCCACTAATGATTGCGCCGTCGTACGAAAAGAAGAGCAAATACCAAAAAGCTGTCATCTAAATTATCCATCCATTCTTAACAATTACATTCAGTGCAACCATTAGAAATGATCCTTGACCAAAATGATTCAAATAGCTCCAAAAGTTATGATCTTCAAATATTGCCACTCTGAGTCCCACTGATTTCTCCTTCACAATATCATACTTGAATCTCAAGACCATATAAGAGGCCTAACACCGAACATGAAAACTGCAAACGATGAAGATTTCTTCGAACAAAGCCATGATGGGAGCCACGAGATGGAAAAGCTAGCTCAACCATTCCAGCACTTCAAACCGATTGAACAGCAAGAATACACAGAAGAGCCACAGTCAAATATTCACAGCACATTGCATGATACTATGAAAACAAAACAAGGTACAGCCGTAGATAAGTTTACATCAGACAACTTCTAAAAGGATTTTAAGGAATCATAGAAATACCAGAGTTTTTACTTGCACGACTTACCATGCATCCAGTTCTCTTCCAGTTTATCTTCAAGAAGTGCAATATGTACCATCTCATTTATGTGTTCCATTTTATCATATCCATCTTTAACTCTATATGTTGACCACCTCATTTTTGAAGATTTTAATAGTTACTCGTATTATGTCTCATAATTGTTCTTTAAAATCTTGTTTCATCTTCAAAAATATCAAACATCATTCAACACACAACACAGGATTCCTTATCTAAGCCCGCATATGTTCCACTTGAATAATTAAACCTCGAAGTTCTAGTTCTCACCCCCCCCCATCTCTGACCCTACAGTCTTCAGTTGTCAATATTATAAGGTACAATGTAACCTTCAATGATGGGATCGATTAACAAAATACTGAGATCTTCATAATGGTTCTTCCAAAACATATTATTCCATGGGATCTCAGGTGTAGATCTTCTGTTAGGGTTGCATGATAAAATCATTAGTCCAACTTTAGTTGAAGGTCAACCTCTTTGTATTGTTAACTCCCCATTAATATTATAGAATAAGTGAAGAAGCGAAACGGGAAAGAAAAGAAGAAGAAATAATCCACAAAAAAGCTTCAATCAACTTCAATTTATAATCCAAAATAGCCTGCCAAATCAAGGATAAAGAAACTTTAAATCTTTGATAATCAATAAATAGAAGAATTGACATAAAACAAACCTTACTCAACATAATCAAGGAGCAGGACAATGAACTTTATATAAACAAGCTTCCTATACCTCACATGTAGCCAGACTAACTCAATCCATGGTTCTAACTAGAACACATTCTTAATCACATTCAATGTCAATTGGGTTTCCTTTTCTTGTCCAACATGCCCCAAATTGATTATTACCTGGCTTATTACTTACTTATCTTCTTTCTTTATTTAAACAAGAAAAATTTAATTTTTAGGATGCCAAAAGGGGCTCCAACCAGTCATGTGAGGTATACAAAAAGGCAGTACAACACAAAAAAGGTCTGCACCAAGAAACAAAAAAACCCATGTACATCAGTAGCAAGGAAACATTCTAGTGCAATACAAAAGAAACACCCGCATTATACCCCCAGATTAAACACCCTTAAAAATAAATATAGGAAACTACAGAACTGCTTCTTCTTTTTTACCAAAAAGAATAGCAAACTCAACCAAAAATGGGATATGGACAACATATCTTTACTTTCACTCAAAGGGGAATAGTAAGCCATAAACAAAGGGGCATAATGGCATATCCACTTTGCCTGATCTCCTTTATGCATTTTAACTCCCTTTCATGCACCCAAGAACTCCACTACTGAGCTGGGTATCACTCATGCAAACCCTGATGTAGACTTCAGTAAGTTAGGCCAGCACGAGACAAGTAATTGAGTACTCCACATCAGTTTGCCATGAGTGAGACCAGAACTAGTAACCAGCTTATAAGTTCTCTAAACAAATTTTGCATATAACAGTTTCTTCTTGATCGGTCAATTAAGATTAAAACCACACACAAGTAGACAAAAAGAAAAACAACACATAAATATATACCAATGCATATATATATATATAGGGAAATGATACATGAAAAACGTTAGTTCTGGGCACTGTTTCAACTAACTGTTATCCAGCCGTCTAAAATTAGGGTGAATGACTGAGATGAGGGCCCAGCCGCTACTCCCTCTAGCGGCCAGCCAAATTGTTTTAGGTTGGCCGCTAGTCCCTCTAACAGCCAGTAAAAACGAAAGAATTTGACTTAATTACTGATTATTCTGATTATCCTTATACATACTACTTATTAATCAATAAATAAAATAATAACAAACTATAAGTATAATTAGTAATTATCCTTATACTTATTAATAAAATAAGTATGTATAAGGATAATTACTGATTATCGTTTTATAATTTTTAATTATAAATAGGAAATAATGATTGAATTTATATTATATTCCTACTCAAATATATAAACTCAATCAATATTTCCTATTTATAATTAAAAATCATAAGACGATAATCAGTAATTATTCTTATACATACTTATTTTATTAAAAAGTATAATGATAAGTATAAAGATAATTACTGATTATCCTTATAATTTTTTATTATTTTATTTTAATGATTAATAAGTAATATGTATAAAGGATAATCACTAATTAAGTCAAATTCTTTTATGTTGGTCGCTACTCCCTCTAGCGGCCAGTCAAAACACGGTCGTTTTGACCGGTCGAGTAGCGTTTGGGCCCTCATCTCAACCATTCACTCTAATTTTGGACGGTTGGATAACAGTTAGTTGAAACAGTGCCCAAAACTAAGTTTTCCATGGATCATTTCTCATATATATATATATATATATATATATATATGGAGAGAGAGAGAGCAATAAATGAGAATGAACCAATGAATAGATCACAGGAAAGGATAGATAAATTTCAAAACTTTCCACAATTTGCAAATTTAGGCATATTCAAAACAATAGTGTCACAAAGAATATACATTAAGTACGTCAAGTATTTATTTATTCTTTCTTCTTTTTTTGAGATAAAAGTGTAAGTTACTTACAGTAGGAATGACTGCTAAAATCCTTGCTGGATTGACAAATGAAATTCTATAAAGTTAGCAGGAAAGAGAGAGAAGTGACCGTAGGAAATTTCACACAAAAAAAATCAAAATTTAATAGAAGTAGAATAACACCTAAACAGTGTGCAAGAATAGGCATAGTATCCCCAAATAAATGCTTGTAGATAGGCTCTACTTATATTTCAAGGCACAACAAATCGAGATATGACCAATTTGAGTTGCAATTTTTTTCCCCACATGTTAGAAACATCAGTCGCATTAGCTACTACTCATATCATTTAAATGTGGAGCTCGATTCGTGATTCAAATATTAACTTACTGCCGATACACGATGGATATCATCTTCCTTCTCAAACAACCAGAATTTAAATAAATGCGAACTACGATGCATTACGAAACAAACATCCTTTGACGAATTTAAAACAAGAACCCACCCATTGCAAAAACCCACAATACAAAGTGAAGCACATGAGACGATGGAGCTCAATGTCATCAACATAAGGTGCAGAATACAGTGGACAACACTTGAGCTCAAAATCTTCAGGCATATCAGCGGATAACATGAGACGATGAAACTCATTGTTTTTGGCGGATAAACCCATGGTGGGTTTTGACAAATTTGGGACTGGAAATTAGAAAACGCCATGATTTACAAACAGACCTGAATCGCAAGAGAGATTTCACAGGAAGGCGTTCCAGTATCTTGGTGATGATTCCAATAGGAAGGTAGGGAAACGGGGTTGAATCGTCGCCTTTAATTTCTTCTTCTTCGTTCGTCATTTTCTTTGTGACTAAGTTTTTTTCGGCTGCGGAGTAACATATCTCATCATCATTCATTGTTGAGATTTGGTTCCAAACCCTTATTTAATATTTTAATATATGTATAATAACTTTATAATTCCACCAATTTATATTTTATACCTATTTGTATAATATATGGATATCATACTATACTAAGAGGGTGTTTAATTAGTACTAAATGACCGACCGAATTAATTATTTAATGTATTTATTTTGAATAAAAATTGTCTAAATAATTAAAACGATCAGTCATTCAAATAATTTAGACTGAATGACTAAGGGGTGTTTGTTTACAGCTGAATCTGAATAGTTGAATCGGTCAGTGCGTTTGTTTAGGTCTGACCGTCTGAATAGCTGAAACGGTAAGATGGACGAACTAAATAGCTAAATCAATTTTTTTTAGCTGAATGAAGTAAAACAAAAATTTAAAATTTAAAAAATTATTAATTATTATATTAAGTCATATTAAATAAATTTATAACAATTTTGAATTTTTTCAGAACGATAAAAGAATAAAGTTTTGTCATTCAGATGTTTCAGGCATGTCAATTATCAAACAGTTTTTTTCATTCAGATTCAGCTCATTCAAATTCAGATTCAAATTTATTCAATTTTTATCAAATACCCCCTAACTTTCATTTTTGGCTGGATGAGTTGAATGATTTTTTTTTTTACAATATTAACTATTATATTAAATAAATTTATAATAATTTTGAATTTTTTTTAGAAGGATAAAATAATAAAAATTTGTTATTCAAATATTTCAGACATGTTAATTATTAAACAAATTTTTTTATTCAAATTCAGCTCATTTGATTCAAATTCATTCAGTTTTAATCAAACGCCTCCTAACATTGTTTTTGATTTATTTATTTATATTACCATAATTAATGAAGGTATGTAGCATGAAAAGGGACTATAGCATTTAATCATAAAAGTGTAACATTGTTAAACGATAAATATTTAGAAACAAAAATATTTTTTATATTAAAGGACAAAAAGAGTAACAATTATGAATACAATAAGTTTATTATCACATAAAAAGTGTTCACATATTGTTCACATATATTTACATGCATATTGGTATGACCCACATGTAGAGTAAGTTATGTAAATCATATCAATATATATATATATATAT
Organism: Panax notoginseng; assembly: GCA_016801055.1. Taxonomy (NCBI): domain Eukaryota; kingdom Viridiplantae; phylum Streptophyta; class Magnoliopsida; order Apiales; family Araliaceae; genus Panax; species Panax notoginseng. The sequence goes on from CM029022.1 coordinate 33,468,781, forward strand.
ATATATATATATGTGTGTGTGTGTGTGTGTGTGCGTGTGTGTGTGAACAGTATATGAATAATTTTATGTGATATTAGTATTATTCTTATGAATATGAAGGGATATACTAAAAGATAGTAACGTCTATAGTGCTAAAACAACTCCAAGTTTCGAAGTAGTAGCATTCAATGTATTAGTAATGGTAAACAAGAGAGCATATAACACAAGAAATTCCTTAACAAGGGCCATAAAAAAATCCATTTACCTTGCAATAATTGGATTTTTTTTATTTTTTTTTTGAAAGGATCCTAAATTAGTATACGCCATTTTTCATCTAAATCAACATCGGAATTGGTGAAACGTATTTATTGAAAATGATTATTAGCTTATAAATTTGATGATTACGTTCGTTTTACATAGTATTTCCCATAATATATATATATATATATATATTCGGTCAGGATCAAGAGCATTCTTCTTAAATAGCATTTCTCCTTAAAAAGTATTTTTTTATTAAAATTACGTCGTTTTGGAGGGACGCGGTGTCATTTTTTAAATATGCGGTCGCATTGTATTTACAAAAATATCACCGCGTCCCTCCAAAACGACGTTTTTTTAATAAAAGAATGCTATTTAAAGAGGAATGTTATTTAAAGAGAATGCTCTTTATCCTTAATGTGTGTGTATATATATATATATATATATATATATATATTTTATTTCTATAACTTATAAAGTATCTGTTGGGTGCGACATTTGTCATCAACATTCCAACTCTGGGTATCCGATTTATTTAAGATTATACTTTTTATTTATGATTTAAGAAATAAATTTATTGATATGCTTCACCTTTAACATATTTGTCACGAAAATGATACTCGCACTAAATAATACTCCCTCCGTCCTTAATTATTTGACGTTTTAGAATTTTTTATTTGTCCCTAATTATTTGACGTTTGTTCAAATCTAGGAGAATTAATGACAATTTTTTTAAAATTACCCCTCATTACTCTGCCTATTTTTTTGATACTTTTAACTCTTTTTCTCTCCTTATCCCAACAAAACTTTCTGTATACTATGAGGGAGAGAGTGTGTAGATAATTTTTAAAGAATTAGATACGTTTTTTATGGGGATGAATGGAGAGAGACCTATGAGTAAATGAGACATGAGAATTTTTTTTAAGAAATAATTATGAAAAAATGTGTGAGAGAAAGTATGAATAACTATGATAAATGATGATTTAAGGGTATTATAGACAATTGAGTACTATATTTAATGTTTTCTAATCATTATCTTAATTCTTGTGTCCACCTTAAAAACGTCAAATAATTAGAGACGGATAGAATAAAATATTAAGGGTTGACTTGAGGCGCGGATTACTTTAAGACGATTCGCGTCTTCTCTCTAAGATACAAGAAAATAAGCATAAAGAGAATTAACCACATAATTTTTAAAATAATGTTACTATCACATAAAAAGAGTCACATAATGCTTACATACATATATGCATATTTGTGGGCTCCACATATCAGGTAGGAATACACGGTATATATGTATGTATATGAGTATTATGTAACCTTTTTTACTTGATAAGTAACATTGTTGTAATTTTAAATGAGTCAGCTTAGACAACTATGAGCTGGTATCACATAGCCAGTTGACACTTCAAACAGTTCCAACCAAAGTATTTGTCCATGTGCTTGATAGAACAAACTGAGTGAATAAGAATAAAAACTATATAAAGAGGTCCACGAGGTAAGAGACAAATTATAAATTTTTTATATTTAAAAGTAAACATATTGATTACTTATCTTTCTACCTTATTTATTAATATATTCTAGCTCCCACCAAGACCATATATTAAATAACTTCATTTTTCTTGAGAAATTCATTAAAAAAAAACTCAATAACACCATGTCAATGAAGTGTTTTAGTTAGTATCAAACCGGTGCTAATATATTTAATTTTTTTGAAAAAGAATTAACGAGTATAAAACTATGAACTTCAAATGGAGGAGGAAAAGTTTAAATTCTACCCCCATCTAATTCAAAATTTGGCGCCACAACTGAAAATAAAACGAATTGACAGTAGCTTTTAGCAATTCCGAAACATATTGAAGCGGAGAGATGAGTTCTTCAAAACATCCAACTACAAGGGTTTTGGGACAGCGCTCTATTCCTTCAACACTCCTCTTTCGCTCTTCAAATAGGTATAATAACACTAACCCTAATTTTCACTTTCTAATGGTTCTTTGTTTGATTTTTGCTCAAATTGGATATGGGGTTTGCTTAATTTCTTTCAGGCCTATTGATGGTAAAGAAAATGGACAGACCAAAACACCTGGCAAAGATTTGCATGTATCGCTGTCCGATTTCCTTAATCGTAAGCTGCAAAAAGGGTCTATTCTGCCCAAATCTGTTCAGGTACCTTGCCATGGCCCAATAAAGGAAAAAAATGATTTAATTTTGTTGTAGAGAAAACACAGGAAATGTAACAGAAATTGAAAGTTTAAATTTGTCAGTTGCATGTTTTTTGGTACTTTTTTGCCAATTTTAATTTAGCAAAATTGTTTGATTAGGGGATTCGATACTGGAGTTAAGGATTTAAACACTACCTTTGCAACCAATGAACGCAAGAATTTCTCTTTTTATTGTGAAAAGTAGCCAAAGCTGTATGTCATTTGAGTTTGTTTTGTCGAAAATGAATGGCTGAACGAAGTTGAATTTGGGTTAACTTTAGAGATATTTCAGAAATTTTAGCAATATCTCAGCAACCAAACGTAACGTAAGGAGTAATATGTTTTCTGGTACTAATTCTGTTAATTTTATATAGTAGATATGGGTTTTTGAATGTCTGGATTAAAGATGAAGAATATAATTATTGGCAGGGGAAGCAGAAGCCATTTTCATCACCTGGGAGTGGTGGGGGTGTTAGTGGATCTAGTAAAGGAGAGAATTTTGGAAATAAAATAGGAGACTCAGAGGTTAGATGTGGACTTGATGTAGCTTTTGAACAGCTTAAGAATACTAGAAAAGAAAATGTTGACTGTATGGATTTGCCTGCTGATGGAGAGGTTCAAAGTTCTAGCATAAAAGATACGCAAGGATCAAGAAAAAGACAAAACCCATTTGAAGGTCTGTCATTGCATCTTAATCTTTTTTGTGCAAATGGTTTTTATGATTCAGTAAGTTTTGATGTATTATTGGTGTTGATGTTTGAATCAGTTCACATCTATTGCTCTTTTGTTTAACTAACGAGTAGTGAGCATATTCAATTGGAATGAAACTTTTCATGCTAGTTCAGTGTATCAGTTTATTATTTTTTGAATTAATCCTATTGCTAATTCAGTTCAAAACTTGTTTATGGAATTCTGGATTTGTAGAACTTGGAAGTACTGTAAAAGTTGATGCATTCCTTAGGTTTCTAACAAAAATATGTCTCTGTTCAGAATGCCTAGTCTCAGCTGCTTACTGGAGTCATTTCTTGAGATTTTGTTGCGTGTTACTTATTCTTTTTAGAAGAAAACTAATGGTTTACCTACAAATCATTATATTGGAAAACACTCTATTGTTGGGGGTAAGAAATTTGCAAGAATTAATCTCTCTGTTTTATTTAAATGTCCAAGACAAAACAAAAATATCCAACATTTTTTAGATTATTCATTGCTTCAAAGCATATAGTAACTTGGGACAATCACTCATCTACTGTATTCTGGTATGGTAAATTTCCATTTTCTATGTTCTCAATAACTCATGTTGTCTTATAGGACAACAGTGTGCTTTTGTTCTTGATTTTTGGTAGTGTTTTGTGCATTTACTGCAAAATATTTTTTGATACATGTCACAGCACTATTGCTACAGTCCATGCATCATGATCATATGCTACTTTTCTTTGTTATAATTTACTTTTCATGCCCAAAACCCTGACAATTTTCATGTGAATACAAGTTGGGAATGAGACACAATCCACTCGAAAGGTTTTGGTCACTCTCGGAGATAATCCAAAACTTGGGCGAAAAGCAAGAAAGAAGAGCTTTATTAGCAACGAGAAACCAAAACCTCAGTATAATCATTGTAAGTACGGCGTCTCCTTAGTCCTTAGAAGCAGGCAACCTAAAGTCTACCTTGAAATCCTTTAACAGTTTGATTCATCTTTCTCATCCTTAAATGCTGCATGAACTTTCACTATTTTCTTCCATTTGAAGAAAAAGTAATTTGTTATCTACTCAACAGATGCAAATGGTAGTGGCTGGTGGGACAGCAGTATGGAAGGTGTTGATAATGATGAAGTTGGCTGCCATGAAGTGTGGGAAGGGGTCGGTTCTACCACATTGGGGGGACTGGAGTGGCATTAGTTAAGAGTATCTTTAGCAACTATGCTAGGTCATAGGCTAGCAGCTCTTCCAAACATGTAATATAAACCCCCCAAAAGTTGGAGGCATTTGACGAATGATCTCTGCATTCAGGTTAGTTATCGGAATGTTTTGAATATTATGATCAATCTAACCCTCTTTGGGTAATTCTTGAATTTCTTGTTCCAACAAAGAAAAATTTCATTAATGTTGCTGGCTTCCCTGGTTTCTAATAAGCAATGTTGGCTGTAAAGATATTTATCATCACTCTATATGTTGAGCACCAGCTGTCAATTTTCATCAGTGTATGCTAAGAGTTTTGAAGGCATACTTGTGAAGTATTGTGTGGCCTCAAATTTCACAAGTTTCTTCATATTCAGCATTTGCAATACATTTTAGGGAGGAAAAAAAACAGTGAAAAAAATGTTTGCAATGTGCAAGTAGTTTATATCTACCTTTTTAAAATTACAAAGGAAGGTCAACTTGCTTATTTTTTCTTGCATTGCACTTATAGAACCAAGTTGAGCTAAGTATTGCGTTGTTCAAATTTGTTTATAAAATTAAGTTTTATTGAGGTTTATTTAGCTATTGAGTCGAGCACGATCTTGAATTGAATCAGACTAATTTGAATTTTTCGAATAAATATGATTTGAGGATCAATTGAAAATTATAATTTGAGGAGATTCGAATAATTTATCGAACTTTATAGTTTGCTCATATTTGAATTATTTAAATTTCGAGTCGAGTTCGAATTGAGCTTGAACTATTTGCTTATTTTATAAGCCTTTTAAGTATTTATCGTCTATCGGCATTGCTTTGTTGTTTTCTCAACAAGTGGTTTTTTTTAATTAAAAAATTTAAAAAAATTGTGATCAGCATTGCTTTGTTGTTTTCTCAACAAGTGGTATTTTTTAATTAAAAAATTTAAAAAAATTGTGGGGTGAGAGAGGCTCGAACTCTCGACCTCAGGATTACTCAGCAAGCTATGAGACCTACGCGCTAGCCAACTGCGCCACCACCCCTTTGTTAATTTATTGCCACCAGCAAGTAATTAAACCAGGCTCAATTATATAAATCTCCCAAAATTTGTTAAATTACTAATAGTATAATATAAATCACACTCTTGTTTTATTTTATGGAAAATATTTCTTGAAAAATAATCTAAACATAAAGTTACTTTAAATTGATTTTATGGGTTGATGGAAAATAATACTCCCTCCGTCCCAGGATAAAAATCCTGGTGGACTTTTCACGCATATTAAGAAGATGAATAAAATGACAAAATTATCCATAATAATGTCATTAAATATGGAGAGAGAATTAGAATAAGAAAAGTATGAGATATTTAATGCTACGAGTATAATAAGAAAATATATGTAAAAATTTGATTATTAAAGGAAAATAAACATTTAATATGGGACTACTCAAAATAGTAATAAAAATTTTTATCATCGGACGGAGGGAGTAATTGATCTTCTCAAGAATTTGATTTGTGAGTTTGGTCTTGAGAGTTTATATTTCAAAAATACACAAATGTATCTATCTCAATGTCTCTCCCTTGATATCTAGTTGATTGGTCATTCATATAGTAATAGCGATGATTATTATTGTACCCACCAAAATGGAAATTTAAAAAAGAAAAAGAAAAAGACAAATTTCATTCAAATACCTTATCTATAACAATATATAGCAATGTAATTACAGACACATTTTAGTTAGTCTTGAATCAACTAAGTAGTCTAATTTTGGCGACTCAGTGGTCCAAAAGGTTTTTTATTTTGTGTGTGTTGATTTTCATGTCTTTTAATTGAATATTAATTTTGATATTTTCAAAAGTCAACTCAAGTTGTGTTTTTTTTTCTCGCAAAATTGTAATTCACGTTTATTATTAAAGATATAATGTACAATTTATCATTGAGAATTGAATAAAGAAAAAAAAAACTTATGAGGTTAAGTTGAGATCAATTAAAATATAATTTAAAAATATTATATATAAAATTTATTTGATAAGTCGTTTTTAAGCCTTTTGAAATATTCCGGACGAGAGAACAAAATTTTGACCATTGATAATAATGGACGCAGCCTATCCAATGACTAATTCATACTATGCACATTACCATAGAAAAGGAATAGTTCTAGCCATGAAGTACTTGATTGAAGCCTTCAAATCTTTTATTTCACGGTTGAACTTCAACAACTTTAATAAATAAACCCGAATTCATATAATAAATAAAATAAAAGAAGAACAAAACAATCCAGAATTTAACGGATGATATAAACAGATTTTTCTATTGTTAGGCAAGATGAGGATCTGTGTGGTATTTTAATTTTTTGGAGGACATGAAATGTTTTGATATAAAGATTAATCCTTGCAAAATATTAATAGTTGACCCGTGTTGCTCCAGCGATCATATGACCAAAGTTCCAAATGTAAGGTTGTCGACCGGGAGAATCCAAGTTAGAACTATGTGTTTCCTTCCTTTTGTTTCTGAGTATTTTTTTCATATTTTGTTGAGAAATATCATTAATCTCCTTCCTTTTGTTTCCGAGTATTTTCTTCATATTTTGTTGAGAAAATTCATTTTCTTCCATGTGCTACAGATTTGGAAACCCCATGGACTATGACAGTGTGAAAGAAACCATAACAAATATTCAAAATTCTTCCAAGAAAGGTGAAGATATTCCATTTTCCATTGTTGTGATATATGATAGAGAGTGACTACTTGGAGGTAATACTTACTCTTCAATCTAAGATAGGCTAAGAAATATGATGTACCACTTCATTTTGTTATTATGGATGCTTATGATGTCCACTTTTTAAAGAAACTGAATGTGTGTGGATATGCACCGACATCTTTTCAGGAGGTAATTGGTTATCTTTCTCTCTTTCCAAGCTTGAGGGGTTTGGTTTCTCTATGACATGGAAATTTTATAATTCGTGCAAGTTATCTAGGGGCAAATATAGCCTATAGGGTGTATTTACCATATACACATGACCCCACGTGACATCCAACTAAATTTAATATTATAGGCGAGGAAAAAAAAGATTTTTCTTATGAATTAGTTATAAAAATCTCCAGGTGTGTATTCATCTCCAGGTATGTCAATAATATTTTCACAATTATTTACATATTTGTAATATTATATTTATAATATAATCTATTGAATCAAAAAAGAAATTTGTGCCAAGTAAATATGATGAATGATTTCTAAAGTTATTTTTAATTGTTACAACAAATAATACGTTTTCAATTTCGAGCACCACCGTGTTAATAAATTGTATATTTTATTATTTAAACTAACTCGTGTATTGTACGGGGTATCAACTAGTATATATAAAGTCATCAACTAAAATTTAACTACCATGTTTTCTTTAAAGTTATTCAATTTTTAATCATTTTGTCATTTTAACTAATCTAAATAATATAGATATATATTATTACTATGATTAATTGTATGTTTTAAGTTCAAATTACTTTTCTATATGATATTTAATCTAATGAATTGCAAAGATTTTAATATTTATTAATAGATTGTCAAAATGAGCTAATGTAATTTAAATAATGAGTTTCATTTTGTTTTTGTAGTTTATTAATTTTCATTTTTTATTTGGTTGCCCGAAATTAGACCCGATGTAAAACCCCAACTTTTAACTAATAAAACTTATTTTATCTTTATATATTCTAAATAGCAAGACTTAAATTGATAAAAAAAAATTAAAGTTAAAGATGATATGCGCAAATTATAATAAACAAAAAGATTGTCGGCAGAGACGTCAAAGAATATTGGTAGCTTGGTACCGTACGATGGCATTGTAACAATTAATCATTGATGAATCTCATAACAAAATAATTATCGGATATGAAAAATGACAAAATAACCATTAATAAAAGTTATTTGCGGAACTATTACATTTAACTGTTCAAATACCCAGCAATGAAGGAACAATAGCGCACAGTGTTACTACAATGTTCTACAGTATTAAACCAATAATTATCATAGTAGTAAGGGTAATAATAGAAAGTTATGTATTTAAAAGTTGCAGGTATTGAAAAGTTATGATTTCTAGTATTTTCTAAATCTATAATTTAATCAATGTTGAATGCTAAAGATAATTTTATTTTTCGTTATCTTTGCCATGATATTATTTACTGAATTATTCGAGCTCACTCTTTTGTTTCTTAATTTCTTTTAAGAAATAAAAATGTAGCCGGGGCAAACGGGGAGAACAGAGGAATGAAGTGGTGGTTTGAATTAACTGCTGTATAGTCCTCACCAAATTGTAAAACAGTGTACCAATAAATATAGTGATAACTTAGTGTATGTATTACAGTGTTCAAGGGCGGAGCTAGGAATTTTTACCGCCTTGGACTACCAAGTACCAACCATATACACAAGAAATTGTCCCACCAAGATTAATCATAAATTTAAAATACATATAAAGGTTACCTTGCTCAAAACATCGGCTAATTCACAAGTTTTAGCATAACAATCTCTTAGAGGCAAAATTTCAAACAACTTAAAGGCGTACTCTAAAATCCCAGATTTCATAAGCATAATAGATGGAGCTTAGCCAAAAATTTCATCCTTATTACTCCAATTAGCATATATATAACCTCCCATCACATCAACAAAGCAATTTCAATACGTTATTTATCTCAAATTCACGAATTTAACATGTATAAACTAAATTACCTCTTTGCTTGATGTTTTTACTTGAATCCTTGATTCAATTCTTGCTCTCAACTTGCTTTGATTGAATTCAATTCTTCATTTGGACAACACTTTGTTTCACTTCTACTTTAATTTAAGTACTTGATAACCTCAATTAAGAACTTGACGGAGTTTTTAGTCCAAGCAAAGAGAAAAGTTAGAACGGATGGAAAGCAAGGAACTGTCAAAAACTTCACCCAAGCTGGAGCCCACCCCAGCCCAACCGTACAAAGAGAAAGAGGTTGGAAGTTGGAACGGATGGAAAGCAAGGAACGGTCAAAAATTTCACCCACGCTAGAGCCCACCCCAGCCCAAGCGTGGTTCCGCCCCTGACCGTGTTATACACGATATTATAATAAGTATGATTATTTGAGCTAATGTAGTGTTTTTGTATTTCGACGACTTGAATTGAATTATGTAAGTCCAAATTTAGGGACGTCACACCCGAAACTCATGATCCCATATGGACTGAACTTAAATAATGTATTATAAATTTAAATGAATTGAATCCGAATCTAAAATTATTAATATTTGAATGCGTTTAATTTAAACTATTTTAAGCATGACTCACTTAACTCAATTGACAATACTAACTATAAATGAGGACAGAGCCGCATAAGTATAACAAAATAATAATATCAAAATACAAAATTCGAATTACGCTAGCTCACTTTATAAACGCTGCACTTTTTTGAGAGTGAAATTAAAGTATATTTTATTCCAAAAACAAGTACAATTATGTGAGAATAAAATAACTTTATCAATTCTCTTTTGAAAATATGAACGTATTAATAAGTGCAAAATATATTTTATTCCTTTGGCCTCATTTTGTCTGAGGTTCTCGTAATCAGACCGTTTATTAAATCGGAAATGATATCAGGTAGATGGGTCATTAGTTCAATTAATGGTCGAATCGTTATTAATCCAGTGACGTCATTGATATATAAAATAATATATTATTACTGATTAATAATTTTTTTAAAAATTTCGTTTTTTATGAACTAAAACATAATAAAGATGAGTTACAATATTAATAAAAATGATTAATTTTAATATTAAATTTTTTTGGTAAAAAAAAATAATTTTAAACTGAGTCAACTGGATCAATTAATTGAGATTACTGGGTGGACCGATGGTCAACTGGCCAACCCGAGTTTTAATCAAAACTGAGTCATTAGTTCAAATCGGACCTAAAGACAAATCGATCACAATTTTTGTTGATACTATCCGATTTTTAAAACACTATTTTTAACCACTCAAAGAATATGCTACTTGACAAATTTGATCAAAAAAAGGGGATCAAATTAAATGTAAGATATTTTCCAAAACTAAACGGAAAGTTTGGCATATGGATTACCTTCTTTTTCATAATTAAAGAGAGCCTGGTTGTACTACTTTAAATGACTTCATTATAGATCTTGTTTGTTACCGTTAGACCTGACTAAATATGGTTATGGGTTGGTTTTGGTTTTTAAAATATGATTAACCAATCATTTAAAAACTAAAACCATATTAACCATTTTTAATATGGATAATGTGGGTTGGAACCATATGGTTATGGTTAAAAATCATATTAACTATTTTAAGATGTTTCATGTAAATATTTATTTGTATTAGTTATTATAATATTATATATTTTTTATATTGTGATTGTATCATAAATAAATAACTAAAATATAATAGTATTTAATTATAATTTGTGCTTGAGATAATTTTATTATATAATCTATCATAAGTAAAGAGGAGTGAAAACAGTAACAAAATATTTTTTTTTTCGTGGGTCGGGTGAGTGAGGTAGGGGGTGGAGTGGGGTAGGGTGGGGTGGGGTAATATTATTATTTTTTACATAATATTATTTTTTTACATAATCACAAAATATTAGTTTTTTTAGTGGGGGTGGGGTAGGGGGTGGGGTAGGGGGTGGGGTAGGGGGTGGGGGTAAGGTGGGTGGGTGGATAGGGTAGGGTGGGTGGGTAGAGTGAGTGGGTAGGGTGGATGGGTGGGTAGGGTGCATGGGTAGGGTGGGTAGGGTGGGTGAGGGTAGGGTGGGTGGGGGTAGGGTGAGTAAGGTAGGGTGGGTGGGTGGGTGGGTGGATAGGGTAGGGTGGGTAGGATAGTGTAGGGTAGAGTAGGTGGGTAGGGTAGGTAGGATAGGTAGAGTAGGGTAGGTGGGGGTAGGATGGGTAGGATAGGGTGGGTGGGTAGGGTGGGTGGGTGGGGGTAGGGTAGAGTATGGTGAATGGGGTGAGTTGAGTGGGTGGGGTAAGATAGGGGTAGGGAGGGTGGATGGGGTAGGGTGGGGTGGAGTTTGGTGGGGATAGGGTGGGGTTGTGTGGGGTGGGGGTAGGGTTGGGTAGGGTAGGGTAGGGTAGGGTGGGGTGGGGTGGGGTGGAGTGATGGGTGTGACGCCCCCAAAATTAGGTATACATCACCCATCTTGGGTCGTCAGATACAAAGTACAGAATACAAATACAACTGTCGTGTACAATACGACAAAACATAAACTGTGAGTTTGAATACAAATATTATCTTCTAGAGAGTATTCATACTCAAAAGGAGTCCTCATTACATTTATTCACACACTATTACATAGAATAGTGAGGACTACTAACTAATACTATCATTCGAACCATTACTCCGTTCCCCGACTTGCCCCAGCTACGTTCTCATTTCCTGAAGAGAACAGTGAAAGAAAGGGTGAGCTCAACTAGCCCAGTAAGAAATATTATGACTAAGATAATGCAGAATAAATTATCATTAGCCTTCAATAATGTTAAACTGATAAAATATAATAGACATCAAGTTTAATTGCAGCGGAACAAGCAATCCATTAAAAGAGTCAAGTAGAAAATAAACTCTACTATCTTTTATGATTTAAAAGATTTTCCAACACTGTGATCGCTGAGACTCAGCTTAATAAAATAATCCACATCATCGAATCACCCCTGCACTACGGCCAAGGATATTCGTATATTCATTAATGGTCATGATCATGCCAATAACTGTCCATCAATGCACTACGGGCCAATGATGACTTTTACCACATCATTCGTAACATTACGATCATGATTACACCGAATAATCCCTGGTCATAATCATACCAAGTCCATCTATGCACTACAGGCCACAGATGACTTTCAACATTTTATAAACATGAGGATGATGACAATGATATAAGAATTCAATAAAACAAGTTCAAGAATTAATTTATCCAAGAATTAACAACGTCCAAATTGTCAACATGATACTACTTTGTGGAGTAAAATTCAAGAATGATCAGGAAAATATTTTCATGAATAGATACTAGATGAAGCGCAAATGTCAAGGATATTCCACAAATTTCATGGAGTATAGAAGTCAAAACTTAACCAACTGAGTATAATAAAGAATGGAATAACAAAAGAAATCACCATGCATGCGATAGACCGCACAGACAGGTTATTCCAACAGAATAATAAATAATGGAACCAGGTCCGGCGTAAACGCACAGACAGGATATTCCGACAGAATAATAAATAATGGAACCAGGTCCGGCGTAACCGCACAGACATGATATTCCGACAGAATAATAAATAATGGAATCAGGTCCGGTGTAAAATACACAGACAGCATATTCCGACAGAATAATAAATAATGGAACCAGGTCCGGTGTAAAACACACAGACAGGATGTTCCAACAGAATAATAATAAAAACGGAACCAGGTCCGGTGTAAAACACGCAGACAGGATGTTCCAACAGAATAATAAAAACGGAACCAGGTCCGGTGTAAAACACACAGACAGGATGTTCCAACAGAATAATAGAAGAATGTCACCAAGTATAGGGTAGACCGCGTATACAGGTTATTCCAACAGAATAATAATAAATGGAGTAACAACAGTTCTCTTCATGAATAAGAAAGAATAACACTCCTTACCGTTTTAAAGAAGAGCTGAAGTAAGAAAGTAGTTAAGTAGCAGAATACTCTTCTTCTCTCTCTCTATAGTTTCTCTCTCTAGAGTTCAGTGAATTCGTAAGAAATAATGAAGGAATGAGCTGCTATTTATAAAAAAATAGAATGCATAGTAACTAATCCATGAACGGTCCAGATTGATTACTTTAATCTGACGGTCCATATTTAAAGAAAAATCTTTTAAATAAAATATAATATATTCTATTTATAGAATAACTTTAATAAAGTATTCTGTTTTATATAAAAAGATGTTTCTGTTTTATTACGAATAAAACAGAACGTCATTATCGCTAAATAATTCATATTATTAACTGACAATAATGGAATCAAACTGAGTGGCTTCTCACATAAGCATTAATAATCAATACCGTGTGCTACTATGCAACCACACGTATTACTGTACTTTTACTACCGAGTAGTTCAACAGTAACAATGGTAAAACTTCCGCCGTTATTTTTAATAAAATATTTTTATCGTTTTCTCAATCCGACAATAATTCTGTTGTGGGGTCCACCAATGATTGTGTCGTTGTACGAATATTCCCTGTTAAAACGAATATTCCCCGACCAATCGAATATTATATAACAACTTGCGTACTTTGCAAAATTTATAAATATTACCCACAACTATAACATTATATCAAATCCACACCATAATATTTAAAAAAATATTTCGAGAAAATTAAATATTTATTCATAAAATCTGGGGTCTCATAATCTCCCCCCTTATAGAATTTCGCCCTCGAAATTTACGTACGTACCTGGTATGCCGAAGAGATGAGGATACCTTGACTTCATTTCAGATTCTAACTCTTGAGGTATAACCTTTAAGCGTATAATATATTCCAGAATTTTAACAGGTACATCTTTATACGTTAAATCATCCGCTACCTCGTCCGGTTTTAAATCAATAATGTGGTTCGGGTCGTCCACATATTTACGTAACATCGATACGTTAAAAACGTTATGAACACGTGACATACTTGACGGTAAAACGAGTCTATAAGCCACAGTTCTTACTCGATCAAGTATTTCAAATGGGTCAATTAAATCGAGGGTTGAGATTTCCTCTCTTCGTCGATTCTTGCTTCTGGAATAACGCCCTCTTGAACCTTCTTCATTCATCTGCTCTGAGTATGTAGCTTGAGCGGCTTTAACTTTATTAATTAAAGTCGATTCTACTCGTATATTCGTTATCTTCACGTGGGTTCGTATATTCGCACTTGTACACGCATACGATCTTCTACTCAACGCGTCAGCTACCACGTTCGCTTTTCCACGATGATATTGAATGGTACGATCGTAATCTTCAACAGCTCGAGCCAACTTCTTTGGCGCATGAAACATTCGTTTTAAGTAAAGAAATATTTGAGGGTTTAAGAAATAGGTTTTGTACTGAAGTTAATACAAAATTCGATTTCACGCTCTAGGGTAGGCTAAGAAGTCTTCAAGAATGCGTCGGGAAATTTATTAACAATAGAATTATCATTCAAAACAGTGACTTCTCATCCAAGACTTGGATATCACGTCACATTGATACCTATCAACTTGCCATCGCCATTCATGACGTCGCCTACAGAAAGTCTGGCTTCGGTGCATTCCACTCAAGGTAGTCAACAACGAAAGGACCGGGGCTCTTTACTTATGGCTTGATATGACCATGATTGACTTTAGTGATTTGGTTGCTTGAATTCGCATAATAGGTTGGTTAGGAATATGAAAGCTAACAACCTTACGAAAAGCATGATGAGTAGTTAACCAATCGATTCCTAAAATCGCATCAAAGACAAGTATTTCAAAGAGATAAGATTGACAGGTAACGTGAAAGTGCTGATTTGAACAAGATTTATAAATAGTGGAGGTAACGAAGGTTTCTCCTAACTGAGTTTAAACAGATATATCAAAGTTTAACTTCTCCGAAGTTAACTTCAAATATTGAACACAACTAGGTGAAATAAAGGAGTGAGTAGAACCGGTATCTAACACGGTATAGACTTCGCAAGAACTTATAATTAACTTACCCGTGATAATTTTATTCAGGTTCCTCGTCACGATAAAAAAAACACTCTCTCTTAAACTACAGGCTTTGGCTTGTCTGGGATATCCTTTGGCATCACTATCCCCGCCGGACTTGACTTCTCCATACGACAAAATCGAGCTAGGTGACCTTCTCTTCCGTAATTAAAACATGTTTTGGATTGCTGCGTACAGTTTGGACGGATGTGTCCCTCCTGTCCGCATTTGAAACATACGACCGGTGGTCGTTCTTCTTCCTTTGAAACGGGTGCTGGTGCTGACGTCTTCACGTCATTGTTGAACCTTCTCTTCTTGAAATTTCCATTCCTATTATCTTGGCCATGATTACCACCGAAGTGGTTACCATTTCTGGCCTGTTGATTCCCTCCACGCTTGTTGTCACCGCTTCGATGACCGCTCTCACAGGTATTATCATTTTGTCGACTGCTCTCTTTTGGTTGCGTTGACTCGTTATCGCGCTCCACTAACTGAGCCCTATTCACAACATCTGAATATAAACACAGTTTATGAGAAATAAGATGTTGACGTATCTCAGGTTTCAAACCTCGCAAAAATATTCGCGTCATTCGCTCTTCATTATCCACCAAGTGGGACGCAAACCGGGACAACTCAGCAAACTTGGCTTCGTACTGCGACACGGTCATGTTGTTTTGCTCTAACTTGATAAATTCCACCTCCTTCATGTGACGAATACTTTCGGGAAAGTACTTGTCATTGAACAGTTCTTGGAACTTCTCCCAAGACATCTTGAGTGCGTCAGGCTGGGTACGTTTAATCGATTCCCACCAGTAATCTGCCTCTCCTCGCAACATAAAGGCGACAAAGGGAACCTTTTGCTCCTCGGAGCATCCCAAGACATCAAATATATTGGTAATCTACTTTATCCATGTTTCCGCTATAAGCGGTTTTGGCTCTCCCTTAAACTCTGGTGGTCCCAGCTCCTTGAACTGTTTAGCGGTGACCGTCCAAGAGTTTTCAGTGTTTCCACCTATATTTTGGACAGGAGCCACTCTCGCCTGCTGTTGCATGAACTGCATAAAGTTTCTGAACATTCCATCATTCATCATCTGGTCAGTGTTGTTGTTTGCATGAGGATTGTCACCTTCCTGATGCACATTATCCTGATTATTGATATGTGGTGAATCAACAGTCGCCTGTGCTCCATTGATATTCTCAACATTCTCAGATGCCATTTTCAGATACTGTCACAAAATAAAAGTTAATTGATATGTCATATATTATCCTTATATTATGACCGACCAATTAAATACCATGCAAATTAACTTAGGTAGGTCATACTAGCGAAGGAATTCCCCGTCTCTCCCATCCTAGTTCTATTCTCACATCTTAGCCAGGGATCATATCCCTAAGCTCTGATACTAACTGTGACGACCCCAAAATTAGGTATACATCACCCATCTTGGGTCGTCAGATACAAAGTACAGAATACAAATACAACTGTCGTGTACAATACGACAAAACATAAACTGTGAGTTTGAATACAAATATTATCTTCTAGAGAGTATTCATACTCAAAAGGAGTCCTCATTACATTTATTAACACACTATTACATAGAATAGTGAGGACTACTAACTAATACTATCATTCGAACCATCACTTCGTTCCCCGACTTGCCCCAGCTACGTTCTCATTTCCTGAAGAGAACAGTGAAAGAAAGGGTGAGCTCAACTAGCCCAGTAAGAAATATTATGACTAAGATAATGCAGAATAAATTATCATTAGCCTTCAACAATGTTAAACTGATAAAATATAATAGACATCAAGTTTAACTGCAGCGGAACAAGCAATCCATTAAAAGAGTCAAGTAGAAAATAAACTCTACTATCTTTTATGATTTAAAAGATTTTCCAACACTGTGATCGCTGAGACTCAGCTTAATAAAATAATCCACATCATCGAATCACCCCTGCACTACGGCCAAGGATATTCGTATATTCATTAATGGTCATGATCATGCCAACAACTGTCCATCAATGCACTACGGGCCAATGATGACTTTTACCACATCATTCGTAACATTACGGTCATGATTACACCGAATAATCCCTGGTCATAATCATACCAAGTCCATCTATGCACTACAGGCCACAGATGACTTTCAACATTTTATAAACATGAGGATGATGACAATGATATAAGAATTCAATAAAACAAGTTCAAGAATTAATTTATCCAAGAATTAACAACGTCTAAATTGTCAACATGATACTACTTTGTGGAGTAAAATTCAAGAATGATCAGGAAAATATTTTCATGAATAGATACTAGATGAAGCGCAAATGTCAATGATATTCCATAAATTTCATGGAGTATAGAAGTCAAAACTTAACCAACTGAGTATAATAAAGAATGGAATAACAAAAGAAATCACCATGCATGCGATAGACCGCACAGACAGGTTATTCCAACAGAATAATAAATAATGGAACCAGGTCCGGCGTAAACGCACAGATAGGATATTCTGACAGAATAATAAATAATGGAACCAGGTCCGGCGTAACCGCACAGACAGGATATTCTGACAGAATAATAAATAATGGAACCAGGTCCGGTGTAAAACACACAGACAGGATATTCCGACAGAATAATAAATAATGGAACCAGGTCCGGTGTAAAACACACAGACATGATGTTCCAACAGAATAATAATAAAAACGGAACCAGGTCCGGTGTAAAACACGCAGACAGGATGTTCCAACAGAATAATAAAAACGGAACCAGGTCCGGTGTAAAACACACAGACAGGATGTTCCAACAGAATAATAGAAGAATGTCACCAAGTATAGGGTAGACCGCGTATACAGGTTATTCCAACAGAATAATAATAAATGGAGTAACAACAGTTCTCTTCATGAATAAGAAAGAATAACACCCCTTACCGTTTTAAAGAAGAGCTGAAGTAAGGAAGTAGTTAAGTAGCAGAATACTCTTCTTCTCTCTCTATAGTTTCTCTCTATAGTTTCTCTCTCTAGAGTTCAATGAATTCGTAAGAAATAATGAAGGAATGAGCTGCTATTTATAGAAAAATAGAATGCATAGTAACTAATCCATGAACGGTCCAGATTGATTACTTTAATCTGACGGTCCATATTTAAAGAAAAATCTTTTAAATAAAATATAATATATTCTATTTATAGAATAACTTTAATAAAGTATTCTGTTTTATATAAAAAGATGTTTCTGTTTTATTACGAATAAAACAGAACGTCATTATCGCTAAATAATTCATATTATTAACTGACAATAATGGAATCAAACTAAGTGGCTTCTCACATAAGCATTAATAATCAATACCGTGTGCTACTATGCAACCACACGTATTACTGTACTTTTACTACCGAGTAGTTCAACAGTAACAATGGTAAAACTTCCGCCGTTATTTTTAATAAAATATTTTTATCGTTTTCTCAATCCGACAATAATTCTGTTATGGGGTCCACCAATGATTGTGTCGTTGTACGAATATTCCCTGTTAAAACGAATATTCCCCGACCAATCGAATATTATATAACAACTTGCGTACTTTGCAAAATTTATAAATATTACCCACAACTATAACATTATATCAAATCCACACCATAATATTTAAAAAAATATTTCGAGAAAATTAAATATTTATTCATAAAATCTGGGGTCTCACAATGGGTGAGGTTGAGGTGGGGGTAGGGGTGGGGGTAGGTTGAGGTTGGGGTGGGGTTGGGGGTGAGGTTGAGGTTGGGGTGGGGTGGGGGTGTGGTGGGGGGTGGGGTGGGGTGGGTTGTGGTGGGATGGGGGTGGGGTAGTGGGGTGTATTATTGTATAACAGTATAATAGTATAACACTCAACGGGAGAAATAAATTAGAAAATAAAGTGCAAAATTTAAATTAAAAAGTGTTATATAAATATGGGTCGAAATATGGTTAACTGGTTCAGAACCATAACCGACCTGAATAAATATGGGTCCAAACCATAACCAACCTGAATAAATAAAAATGGTTAACCGACCCATTTGGTTCCAGTTAATATGATTTGACCCAACAGTTAACTATTTATATTGCCAGGTCTAGTTACCGTGATAATCTTATATTTACGATAGAGTGTCGAGATTTCCTGTAATACTGGTTGATCATTTTTATAGATCGTGTTTATTACATGAGAAATCTTATATTTCTGTAAAGTGTCAAGATTCTCGGTAATTAAATAATCAAAAAATAGGTGGTAATCTAAAATTAGTACATAATGGTCATCTTGACATTTTTATTTAGACACAAATATCTTTTATAATTAATAACTGGAACATAAATATTCTTATTAGTCACATAATTTGTATTTATTTTTAATATTTTTGGTATTTTTTGACATTTAATTTAACTAAAATAACTTATTGTCCATACAAAGTATGCGGTGTTGTTTGTTATTTATTATTAACGAAATACTTGACATTCTGTGCTTAATAATTGAATAAATTATGAATTGTTATTTTAAACATATATATTACAAATTTTAACACGGTTTACTAAGTAATAATTAGTGTTGGAGTGTGATTATTTGGATAGTGAGAGAGTCCTTATTAAAATAAGATTGTATTTTCTTATTTGATGGGATAAGGAGGTTTAATTTGGGAAGGAATCTATTAGCCATTAATTGCAGTTATAAGGTGATTCTGAAAAGGACTCCTACTCCTATATATAAATGCATCAATATGCAAGGGATTGAAGGAGGAGGAAAAAAGGGACAAGAACACAAATACACAACTTGTACTCCCAACATTATTATAGTGGATTACTCTCTCTCTCCGTGGTTTTTTCCCAATTGGGTTTCCACGTAAATCTTGTGTTCATACTTTATATTTCTTTATTTATGTTTATGTGAGTGTATTTCGTGAGTTTGATTTCACAACAATTACTCCATCAACCGTTGGCGCTATTTTGGCCTGTCTTTTTGGGTGATTTCGTCAGGCGTACAAAATCAGGCGTTAACATTGACGCCGTCTGTGGGAACAAGACACTTGTTCTAGTGTCGATTTAAAATCACCGATTCACCGAAGGAGATAAGTGATTCTTTTTTATTAAATTAAATATATACTTGTACGTGTTTATATATATATTATGCATGTAGTGATAGTATTCACATGATGTATGTAAAATCTGTTTATTAACACTTTGGTCCAGGTGATGATAAATTGGTGCTGAGTCACCGCACCAGTAACGAATTCAGCCAGCGCAAAGATAAAAGTTTAAGCTTTTATATCATTGAAGTGCTTTAAAAGCAGCTTCGGTTTCATCATCAACCACAGACTGAAGAAAATTCGGATGATAAAAATTCCGAGGATAAAAATTCAGCGGATAAAAATTCAGCGGATATAAATTCCGAGGATAAAAATTTCGAGGAGACTTTTTGTATAGTCTCTTATTTTAAGTTCCTTGTAAATAAGAGACTGGGGGCAATGTTGGAGTGTGATTATTTGGATAGTGAGAGAGTCCTTATTAAAATAAGATTGTATTTTCTTATTTGGTGGGATAAGGAGGTTTAATTTGGGAAGGAATCTATTAGCCATTAATTGCAGTTATAAGGTAATTCTGAAAAGGACTCCTACTCCTATCTATAAATACATCAATACGCAAGGGATTGAGAGAGGAAGAGCACAAATACACAACTTGTACTCCCAACATTATTATAGTGGATTACTCTCTCTCTCCGTGATTTTTTCCCAATTGAGTTTCCACGTAATTCTTGTGTTCATACTTTATATTTCTTTATTTATGTTTATGTGAGTGTATTTCGTGAGTTTGATTTCACAACAATTACTCCATCAACCGTTGGCGCTATTTTGGCCTGCTGTTTTGGTGGTTCCGTCAGGCGTACAAAATCAGGCGTTAACAATTAGTTTGATAGTACTTTGATGATTGTTGATTACATTTAATAATAATCACGAATCATTCAACTAAAATTAATACAAGGATATTTTAGTAAAAGATCAATATTAGAACAAATATACCAAATAATTTTGAATTTATACCAAAACACTCATAATAGCAATTACGGATAATCACATGTCTTTTACCAAACAAAAATGACAGAATATGATAATTTTCTATTATCAGTAATCAGATACCCAATAATCTGTGTTTAGACGAGTACCCGTTATGATCGGTAACAAAGAGATTAAATTGTACATTTCTCCATGTATCAAGGGTATTTTAGTGTTTTCCCCCTTATATTAGTAATCAAACTTCTTGATTGGAAGCGATTAGGCCTTTTATTTTTAGACTAATAATAAGAGCCGCTTATATTTTCCACAGAAGGAGAAATGGGGAAAAAGTGTTTGTATACCCAAAACTTGGCCAAATCTAGCCAATAAAAGCTGTTGTATACCAAAAACTTGGTCAAATCTAGCCAATTTAAGGCATATGGAAATATTATAGCTTTATGGGGACTTCTAGGAAATTAGGGGGAAAGTGCTACACAATTTTGACTGTTTGTTTTAGTCACAGGACACCAATAAATTTTATTTATTTTTTTGGCAAAAGTTGGAGTCTTTGATTCTTAGACTTGTTTGAAAATCAAGAATCAAAGGTCAAGAATCTTGAAATACTAGTAGGAGGCTTGGTTGATTTTTATTTTAATAATTGTGTGAAGCTTCTTTTGGTGCCGACCTTTGGATTATATAATACTTCTTCTGTTTCCGTTCCAAAATTAGAGATGTGATTTGATTTTTAAGATCAACTAACAGTATATTAAACTTTTAAATTAGTATGATTCGTAAAAAATTTAAATGAAATAAATTTTGTTATGCAGTACTATATAATTATAAAAATTGTATCAACTAAAATTAAATAATTAAATAATTGTTATATAGTACTATATAATTATAATAATTGTATCAACTAAAACTAACGGAGAGTTTGGCATATGGATTTCCTTCTTTTTCATAATTAAAGAGAACCTTGTTGTACTACTTTATATGACTTCATTATTGAATATTTTTATAGATCTTGTTTGTTACAGTGATAATCTTATATTTATAATAGAGTGTCAAGATTTCATGTAATAAGAGTTTAATGTGTTGTCGTTTGACTTTAAAAATCATATTGTATCTTCAATGTTTTATTGAAGCCGGGCTATGGGTGGAAAATTGGCTGCCGAATCAGGCTAAAGGGACGATAATTATCTTTTAAAAAATAAAGAGGGTGTTAATTGTTGAATCCCAAACATGTGGGTTAAAATCGAAAAAGTTACCAACTTTGGGGTAAGTTTTGTCATTACCCCTTTTAAAATTGTTTTTTTTGGGTGCATTGTTACGACTTTATATATTTGTTTTTAAATAACATTTATATATATATATATATATATATATATATATAGAGAGAGAGAGAGAGAGAGAGAGAAAAATTTATGTTTTTCAATTTAATAGTGCTAATATCACATACCGCTCACATATTGTATAGGTGACATCCATATATTTGTTATTGAGTTAAGTGAATCATATTAACGACAATATTATTTTCCCTTTTTTTCTTTTCCTTCCCCTTCAAATAAAAACTTACAAACACAATATTAGGGGAGAGGAGTCTAGGTGGGTCATCGCAATGAATTGTGCAGTTACTTCTCTCTCCAAAATCAATTAAGAAAAAGAGAAAAATTTATTCAATTATACAATAAATTAAAAGAGATAAAAAATAGCCCTGAATAAATAAGAGACGATTAAATGAGAGTATTAATGTTTAGGGGTAATTTATGAAACAGTGTAATTAATATGTCTTAAAAATCTAAAAAAGACAAATATATAGGAATAAAAATGTAACTATCTATAACGTTTAATTATTAGGAATAGAGGGAGTGCTATAAATAATCATAATAGAAATGTCTAAATTAGCCCCCAATATAACATCTTTTGCCCATCGAAATATATGCACACTTTAATATTTATAGAAAATTTATTTTGTGCTATTAAATATACTCCTATATATACACACCTATATATATACATATAGATTATATATAAAAAAATAATAAAAAAAATTCCAAAGTATTTTAAAACTCAAATTGCTCCATACTGATAAACTAACAAACCGTATAAGTATACTATACCACTTCCTCCGTTTCATAATATATGATGTTTTAAATAATTTTATTTTTTTAAAATTATTTGACATTTTATGTAATTTAGGAGAATTAGTCATAATCTTTCTAAAATTATCTCTCATGAAAAAATATTATAAATAAAAAAAATATGAGATAAGTATATAATATATAATATTATAAATAATTAATACTATTTTTAATATTATATAATTATTTTTTTAATTATTGTGCGTAATTCTAAAATCCTATATATATATAGGAAGTATATACTAATATATGAATATGGTAACTTCATGGTAGATCAGTGCTGATACGCACCGTATTGTATTATTTAATTGTATCATTGCTGACGATATATCTGGGCTGCGGGAATACGGTTTTTTTTTCTCTCTCTATACGTACAGAAATATAAATAGAGAGAGAGGAGTTGTAGAGATACACCTGGCTACTGCTGAGGGCTGAGGTCGAGTTGCAGTCTCATTTTTCCAGGTGTTGTGTTGAATTCCCCTCTCTCCTTCAACGCCATTTCATCGCCAACAATTCATAAGCCACCCCAAAAATAATCCATTTCTTCTCCCCAATTAGAATCCCGAATCTCGAGGTATCATCCCCCCATCAATTCACCGCTTTCGGCGGATTCTGTGCACTTTAATTCAGCTGATACTTTCTCTCTCTGTCAAACCACAAAACCAGCAGTGAATCCATGTGTAATTCTACGCAGTTTTGAAATAATTTATATTTAGTTTTATAGAGATTGAGAAACAGGTGATGAATTAGCTTCAAAGTTTTGGTTTTTGGAGGATTGGAGTTTAAGATCGTCGAGAAGAAGACAATTTTATCTTGGCTTTTTTTGTACACTTTGATTTAGTCTTATCTTTGTTTGGAGCTGAAGGGAGTAGGTATATTTATGTTTATATAAGTGGATAGATAGATAGATACAGATATAAACAAAGGTTCAATTTGAGGATAACAAGTTATAATTAGGCAACATGGTTAGTGGACATATATTTCGTTGTAGAAAGGATTCATGGCCTCCTGAAGAGTATATAAGCCGGGCAACTTTGCAACTGGTTAGTATTTTTTGGGTCAATTATTTAGCTCCTGTTTTAAAGATTTTTGATACTACCTCTGCTCCAAATTATACTATAAGATGATTTTTCAAATTTAAAATTGAGATGATATATTTAAATTTATGAAAAAGGTTATGACAAACTATGCCAAACATAATAAAAAGATAAAAGGCAATAACACAATGTTTTATGTGAAAACCCAAATCGTGAAAAAAATTACGGAAAGTCAGAAGAAATTCACTAAATAAATATTTGAAGAGTACAAGATAAAGAGAAGGCAGAAGAAATTCATCACTAAATAAATATTTGAAGAGTACAAGATAAAGAGAAGGCAGAAGAAATTCACTAAATAAATATTTAAAGAGTACAAGATAAAGAAGAGAGTGAACTATGAGAATTCTTAGAATAAATAAATATCTAAAAAGTACAAGATAAAGAAGAGAGTGAACTATGAGAATTCTTAGAATATTTCTGAATCTCTTTTAATGTATCTGAATGTCTCTGAAATTTGAAATTTGAATGTATCTAAATATTTCTGAATATATGTGAATATCTTTGAATATATCTATGTGAATATCTTTGAATATATCTAATCTCTTAATGCTTCTGAATATATGTGAATGTTTCTGAATATCTAAATATATCTGAATGTATCTTCTCCAAAATTCTAGCACCTATATTTATAGGTCATAGGCAAATCCATAACCAAATAGGATAAATTAATATATTTATATATGTGAACTTTCTCCTCTTCTCAAAATGCACAAATTAAGTCTGATTTTTCTGAAGAGATTCCATCTCCTTCATAGCAAACAACCACTTTTCATTCATAGTTTCTCATTTTGACTTAGACATCTCTCGCTAGCTTTCTTCGTCTCCCAATTCGTATCAGACATATCTACATGCTTCACTAACTTCCCTACAATGGCTTTCTTCAAGCCTTGCTGAGTAAGAATAACCTTCATCCGAACCTGCCAAAGACTGGAGCTAATATTCCCATCGAACTTGTCAATATCAAATTTCTTTGATGAAGTCGAACTCAATGCTATAGTATGAATCGATAATAATCAAGCTTTGATACCGGTTTGTTATGTCAAACAGAATAAATCAACGCAGAAAGATAAAGACAATAACACAAGATTTTACGTGAAAACCCAAATCGAGAAAAAACTACGGAAAAGACAGAAGAAATTCACTAAATAAATATCTGAAGAGTACAAGATAAAGAGAGTTCAAGAGAATTCTTAGAATGTTTCTGAATCTCTCTGAATGGAACTGAATATTTCTGAATATATTTGAATGTTTCTGAATATATCTGAATATCTCTGAATGTTTTTGAATATATCTGAATGTATCTTCTCCAAAATCCTCGCACCTATATTGATAGGCCATAGGCAAATCCATAACCAAATAGGATTATAAATACTAAATTGAGTATAGTTAGAAAAGATAATTTTTCTGAACCAAAACAGATTCTAGGTAATACCTAAATCCAAATCTAATAAGGATTCATGTTATACCCAACAAAACATAATATTACTGTTTAGATAGTTTACGATATTCACTAAAATTAAAGGAATTCGCGTTAATTTTGAGTTTGAAAATGTTGACTTCAAAAATTTAACAATGATCTA
This sequence comes from Panax notoginseng, assembly GCA_016801055.1. NCBI lineage: Eukaryota > Viridiplantae > Streptophyta > Magnoliopsida > Apiales > Araliaceae > Panax > Panax notoginseng. The sequence goes on from CM029022.1 coordinate 33,494,606, forward strand.
ACGGAGGGTGCATAAGTTTATCTTTATGTTACTGAAATATTGCCTATTTATGTTATGATGTTATCCCCCTGGAGAAATTGATTAACTATGTTATTCTTTTAAATAAACATCCAACTATTACATTGGGGTGAAAGAGTAAATGACCCAAATTCTCTTTGTGTGGAATGCATTTTGATGAGAAATGGAGTAGTTTTCCAATAACAATATTACATAATTTGTGTGCTCATACCAGTTGTTCTTCTTACTCTTTGTTTTAGCTTGATTTTGATAACGCTGCCCCACCAGAACAAGCATGGAGAAGGAAATTAAACAGCCATGCTAATATTCTTAAAGAATTCAGTATTACATTTGTGGAAGCAATAAAAATGGTAGTAATCTCTGTCGAGGAAGCTATGTATTTTCTCAAAGAATTCATAGATTCTGTACATCCTAATAAAAATTCCACATATAGTACCTCATTGGTTCTTAGTTGGTATCTGATACTTTGACTATTGACTTCAGGTTCGACTTGGTATACGTCTGTGGTCATATGTAAGGGAAGAGGCCTCCTATGGAAGGGTAACTCTCTCAATTCTGTTATGCTATGCACTTGTCCATAAATACTGAAGTGAAAAAGGAAAGAATTACCTCAATTTTGTTTATATTCCAGCCATACCCTAAAAAAAATGAAAATTGAGAGGAAGAAACTAACAAAGTCGTTTTCCGCTCTTAAGAAATATTACACGACAAGAGTTTGATTGAGTTGCTACTTGAAATTATCTTTGCTTGATATGTTTGCAGAAAGCACCTATTGATCCTTTCACACGTGAAAGTTGCAAGCCGTCAGCATCGCAAGGGGTTCCCCTCGGAGGGATGGGGTAAGAGTTGGTTCTAAAGGGGAGACTTTTAATATATTTTAATATAATATGCTATGCATCTGATGAAGTTCATTATTTTCAATGTCACAGAAGTGGTAGCATAACTAGAGGTTTTAGAGGGGAGTTCAGAAATTTTCAAATTGTTCCTGGTACTTGTGATGCTTCTCCTATCATGGCCAATCAGTTCTCTGTAAAACTCTTCCCTTCCCTTTGTCACTTGTTGTTCATACCTGTATGGGAAACCTAATATATGTCATTCATATATAGAAGTTGGGTTACTGTAATGTTTCTTCCTACGATTTTGGGTTACTGTAATGTTGATATATTGTTGAGGCTTGTTATGTAGTGGTTAAAAATGGATGTAGAAGTTGATAACTAATGGTTGCAATTTTACATATCCAACAAAATATAAATAAAAATAACTAATCCAATTGGCATATCCAATTACCGTTTGTCCCTCTAGAAGTCAATAACTAATAGAGATCGCCCAAGTTACCATGTAAAAGTTTCACCAAAATAATTCGATGTATGGGTTGTTGGTGTTCACATGATACAGCTTGGTGCTAGCTTTTTGAAATACATTACCGACAGTATTATGATATTTTCTATAGTTAAAAAAATATGTAAGCACAAGTATATGTTCAACTTACATTACTTGGCCACAGTATTTGTTAATTTTAGTAATTTCATAATATGAAGTGATATCTGCAAACAGGCAACTGCTACCCTATGCTGTTGGAGTAGCCAGTTGTTAACAAGGTACTAAAGCAGGATGACCATGTACCTCTAACTAGTCATATCACCTACAAGTTTTGATTATTCACGGGGATGACTGATTCAGGAGAGACCACACTTGTTGTGAAGTTTCAGTATTTTGTTTTCTCATTTCTTGACCTGCTTAGATTCTCTAGACTTAAAGAAGTTTTTTATATTGTTATAAGTGCATGTGTGGACAATTGTGTGTTAAAGAAGTTTGTTATATTGTTAAAGAAGTTTTTTATATTGTAGACAGTTGTTGTGCTTTCTGATAAATGATTTGGTACTACAGATTTTTATATCTCGCGATGGTGGAAGTAAAAAATATGCATCTGTGTTATCCTCAGGCCAACACAAAAGGTTGGGGTAAGGGAGTAACTCATGGAATTCTTTTTTCTCTTCGTTTTCTTTCCTTAGACCTCTTACTGCTTTCGAACTTTTGATGCTCAGTGCATAATTGTTGCTTTTCTTGAAATTTGATGGACAATGGACACATAACTCGAGTGTAAAATAAAATTCAACACCAAAATTTGAAAAGGAAATTGTTCATCAAAAGAAAACTTAAATCGGAGTACTAATAGTATAGAGAAACAGTGCAACTAACAGTTTATTTGACTATGACATAGTTCTTTGGTTATATATGTGCTAAAAGTTGATTTATTTCGCTTCCTAGCTTAGTTGCCGTACATGCTCAATCATTGACGGAAACGTATCGTTTTGGTGTTGTGATGCCACACACTCTACCTGCATATCACAACATGTGGATGCTTCCTGCAATATATCGCTACATCAGAGAACATATTTATTATCAGAAAACTGTAATTCCATTAAGTAAATATTTTCTTAAAGAACATTTTACATGTAAAAAATGAGTGTGGAAATGTGGATATTTGAAGCACATTCTATCAATGGAACTTGATCCTGATCATTACAGGAAATCTTCTGATCAAGGAATTTCATCATGGGGCTGGAATTTAAGTGGTCAACATTCAACATATCACGCATTATTTCCAAGGGCTTGGACTGTATATGACGGTATCACTTTACTTTTATTCTTCTTGATGCCACGCCTCACTCTAATGTTTTCTTTTTCGATAATATTTTTCTCTTACCTCCAGGTGAGCCAGATCCAGAATTAAAAGTATCTTGTCGCCAAATATCGCCGTTTATACCACATAATTATCGAGATAGCAGTCTTCCTACTACTGTTTTTGTTTACACGGTAAGCACGTTGAAATTGTACCTGGAAAACTTGATTGTCGAATAAGTAGTTCTAATATCTGTTCTGAGAAGAAAGATGATAGAACTAAATTCAGATGGATTATCAGCATTGTGAGGTAGATTAACTGAAAAAGGTGCTAGGGGCCTCACTTAGATCCATTGTTACACATGGCTGATGTTTTGCATGTAACTTAAAGCCAATGTGGAAATCCAAGCCCTTTCACTAAAACATTAAGGAAGTACACTAATGTGGGGTAATTACTGGATGGACTTGAATAAAATAATGATCAGGTACCACGTGTAGGTGCATGTGATATATTACCTTCGTTAATATAGTGCAACATATGGGGCCTAGTTGAGATATAAAACAAATATTTCGTATTCTTTTCTTAATCGACTGCTACCTGTTTATGTTTTAGTTGGTGAATACTGGGAAGGAAAGGGCAAAAGTCAGCCTTCTCTTTACATGGGTGGTAAGCTTGGATTGCTACTACAGCTTGTTACACTGCAAATATAATGTAGTTTTATCATGACATCAACGTTTATTTTTTACAGAATTCAATTGGAGGAATCTCCCACCTATCTGGAGATCATGTAAACGAGCCTTTCATGTTAGTTTGCATGAATTATTCTTTGTTTATATGAAACCCCATTTTGGTTTATTATGATTTTTGACTTATTTTGCTTTACAATTGCTCACCTTTTGTAGCGAGGACGATGGAGTCTCTGGTGTACTTCTTCATCACAAGTAAGTTATCAAACCTTTATACTAGTTAGCATGGGCGGAACCAGGGAGGGGGGTCATATGACCCCCACCAAAATTCTACACAGGCTATATATATTAATACATATATTAATAGTCAATATATTTATATGTATATATATACACATGTATATATGTATAATAATAGTAGTTTATAATAGCAGTCCAAAATTTTCTATATGCGCTCCATAAATTAAAAAATAGAATAAATTTTATTTTACAATGAAAGAACTTAAAACACAATCAAATTTAGGTCGCTACTTGAGATCGAAGAATGATCACAAAAACTAAGTTTTTTATTTACCAAATTATTTTCTACAAACATTTTATATTTTTAAACATCATGAAATTAGTTCAGAGACTCTCCCTTTTGTTGATTTCTTTTTGGATTAATTTTTTTTGTTCTATATAGAAAATTGATATTTTCATATAGAAAATAATATTTCTACATGAATCACTCACGTATTTCTACATGAAATAAAAAATAATATTTCTACATAAATTTTGATATTGACCAAAATTTTGAGACGTTTTCAAACTATGCAGAGTCGCATGATACAGTTGTCTCCTCTCAGTCATACAGCCGAAAGAAGCACTCCAAGTGTTAATAAATAATTTTTTTTACTGATGTATCTTGACCCCCTTATAAAAACGTTATGGTTCCGCCACTGCTAGTTAGGACGTTCGGTTTTCAGATTTTCCTTGAGTTCCTTCAGTGTTTGTTAGATGAAAGTCCATAGTCAAGGCGCTAAGTCGGGGAGAGGCGACAGCCGGGAGCTTAAGCGCTTAGGCGACAAAGCGCCCGACTAGTCGTCGACAAGTCGACAAGTCGTTAACAATGTAAATTTTATACGTATAAAATTCTATATATTTAACATTTATATATTTAGGTGACTAATTATTTTCAGCTTTGGTTGTTTTTTTAATTTGGCTTCCTGCTAAAGTAAATAATAAGCTTTATTGTATTATAAGTTGTAATTTGGTTGTTAGTTCTGCTAACAGATTGGGATGTTTTCCTCCTTTCTACTATATTATAGTTTATACAGCTGTAAGGCACCAATCACCATCATGCTCCCAAACAAAAAATAATTCAATTATATTATACAACACTACAGCAGTAAGTCAGTAACATCACATCATTACAGGCTTAGAAAGCAAAAAAAAATATTATCTCCCCCGTACGCTGTAAAGCATCAACATGCATTCAATAATTATACAGCTGCAAGACACCAATCACCATCATACTCCCAAACAAAAAAATAATCCAATTATATTATGAGTAAATCTACACACACATCCAATTTACACTCTCCCTACCGATACGCGGGAGCTTGGGTCGTTTTGATTTTTTTTTTTTCCTTTTTGCTCCATATCTCACCACTCCTCCGTTAACTGTCCTCTGTCCCAATTTCTCTCAAATCCAATCTTGGGTTTTTAAGCCGATGAAAAATTTGAAAACCCAAAAATTGATCAGAAATCATCCTATTTTTGTTATAATTCCCCATTAGTCCAAGTGGGTCTGATTGGATTGAAAGTATAGAAATACAATATAAATATTATGCACATGTAAGTGCACGTAATTGAAGTAACATGACCAAATTAGAACTTTACTGTTAAAGAAAATCAGTACATAACTCTCGTCGCTTCGAAATCTTGAGAACAAATTCCCCAACTTCCTCCGTTATATTCTTCGTCCTCTTCTTCTTCGCCTCCAAACTGTAACAAATTCGTGGCAAACCTAGAAATCTTCGTCACTGTCTTATTAGAAGAAAGCAAGGAGAAACTCGTTTTGAAGCAGGGAGGGACGGAGGAGGGAGGTGGAGCAAAGAAGTCGGCGACGCCGCAGTGTTGGCGGCCGATAGTTTGGCCGAGGACGGAGAGGTCTTCTTTGACAGTGGGAGGTGTAGTAAGGTATTGATCTTGGTGATCTTCTTCTGCTGAGGATTTGAAGGGATTTCTTCATTAGATGAAAACGATTTGCTTGGAGAAGGGAGAGAAATTGGGACACAAGATAATTAACAGAGGAGGAGTAGGAGTGGTCAGATGTGGGACAGAAAGTAAAAAAAAATATCCAAAACGACCCAAGCTCTCACGTATCGGTAAGGAGAGTGTAAATTAGATGTGCGTGTAGATTTACTCTTATATTATACAACACTACAGCAATAAGTCACTAACATCACATCATTAAAGGTTTAGAAAGGAAAAAAAATTATCTCCCTTGTACGCTGTAAGGCAGTAAGGCTGCAACATGCATTCAATAATAATAATAATAATTATTATTAGAAAGTCATACATCTGGTAAACATCCAAGAACCAATAAACAAAACAAATGACTTCTCGTGTGTATTGTGTACCCAAAACCAAAGAGAAGGAAAAAAAGCTCAGGAATGGTGAAACCCAAGAGAAGAAAAAAAAATGGCAGAACCAAACCTCTGTCCAAGTCGATGCATCGGCAGAAAAGAAAAGAAAAGTAGAACTGAAGAAAAGAAGAAGAGTAGAAGAAAACGAAAGAGGAGGCATACTGGAAGTCGCGTCAACAGGTGAGTCCCCTTTCTTGCTCTTGGTCTCTGCTCTGCAACTCGTTTCTCCCTCTCTGCTATTCCAAAGTCGCGATCGATCGATTAGGTTTACAGTCGACTCGAACTTTGCTATTTTTTTTAACTCAGTTAAGGTTCGAGTGGAACACCCGCTCTGTCCAAGTCGACGACTTAGCCATATTGTCGTCCAAGTCGCGAGAAAGCCGTCGAAGTCTTCTAAGTTGTTACCTGAGCGGTCGACTTTCTCCCTTGCAACCAAGTCGTCCAAACGACTCCCCAAAATGTACCGACTGGACGCCTAAGCGTCGCCTAGGCGACGACTTGATAAGCTTGGATGAAACTGAAGGCAAGTATCCAATGATCTAAACTCCTCATTCCTAAAGGATCAAGGAAGTAACTTATCAGAACAAAGCTTAAGAGAAAGTAAAGTTGAATATAAGGAATTATATATAATAGAAGAACAATAGTTGGCTATATTTGCCAGCAAAGTGAATTTTTTTTCAAATGGTTAACTCTATAATGAATGGTTTCACATGGGCTCTAAAAAGCCATTTCTGGTTTCTGCTTTTGGTTATTAAAGGGTACTGGATGGGATCAACCTGCACATACTTAACTTTGAATTGTGTGAAAGTGAGTCTGCAGCTGTAAAAATGAAATCAAATCCCAAATCACCACCAAGAAAATTTAAAAAAATGAAAAAAAAATGAAAAAAGAAACCAAATGTAAGAAGTGTAGACAAGCTTTTGGAGCCAAGAAAAGTAATTTGCTTAAATCTTGACATTGGGTCTGGTGTACCTGGCAGTTTTGCAGCCAATCTTGCATACAATCTTTTCCTTTATCAAATTGGTGAGCTGTGAGCATATAGTATGCCATTTATATCTTGTAGGAAAATTTTCATTGTTCTAAGAACAGTTGTATGCTGTGGCTGATAGGGGAGTTTTACTATTTCTGATGGTAATGTATGGGTGCTTGGTTGCTTGCAGGACCGCAAAAGGGAACCATCCTGTTACTTTTGCTGTAGCTGCATGTGAAACTCAGAACGTTAGTGTTTCTGTTTTACCGTCGTTTGGCCTGTCCGAGGAAAGCTTTCCTACAGCTAAAGCCATGTGGGGTAAAATGGCACAGGTAATGATTTGATTGCAGTGTTGCTATATCATCCTTTCTGAAGTTGCTACTTCGATCAGAAATTTGTCAGTTTCTGTAGGACTATATCGGATTGTAATAAATTTTATTTTGCCTGGAACTCGTACTTGTTCGATAACAAATTGTTATGGTTTCTATTGCACTTAATTAATCATGTTATCAAGCACTTCTTTCCCCATTAATGGCCTTATCTTATTAAGTAATGAAACTTTTAGCACACAGTACCTGAAAATAGAATGCTTCTTTAAGTAATTTTTTATGTTCGTTCAATACTTATAATGTCCTTTTTTGTTTATAAATTAATCACCTGTAATGCCCTTCTCATCATTGACTTGTGTATGTGTCATAAGGATGGGAACTTTGATAGGGATAACTTCAATACTGGACCAAGCATGCCTTCATCACCTGGAGAGACGCGTTGTGCTGCAGTTTCTGCTTCAGCATGGGTTGAACCTCATGGAAAGTGCACTGTTGCATTTGCTCTTGCATGGTCATCCCCCAAAGTTAAATTTTGCAAAGGAAAATCTTACCATAGGTAATTTTCTACTGCATAATTTTTTGGTTTCGTTTGTTCTTTGCTGAATTTTTTCAGCGGGGTGTGTAATTTTGCACTATTTAATTGCTACTCTGTCAATATCCTGTTTGTAGAATCATGTTTACTTTAGTGGGAAGTTTTTATCCCCCATTCAGTTATTATTTGAATTGGATGAAATTTTTATCTTGAGCTAGTACATAAAATTACACCCATGTCTCATTTACTCTCAAATATTGATGTTACAACATAGAACGTTACATTTTCTTGGTACCACACTATTTTTGCATCCATTATAACTCTTAACACTGTCATTTATGCAATCTTTTGTTTTTATATCTGATGCCTACTTCCATCATTAATACACAAGATAACAAGTACAATGGTTTTATCTATATTCTGCAACTTGATGCACGTTAATGTCGTTGATTGAGAAATTGTTGGGCGTTTTATCTGTTGCAGGAGGTACACTAAATACTATGGCACTTCTGAAAGGGCTGCGTCGAAATTGGTCCATGATGCTCTAACAAGTACGTACATACTTATGGTCTGCATCTGCTTGATATCAATTAAGTCAGCTGTTCATTGCATATGGTTTAATGGCATCAAGATTTGAAAAATTATGGTTTACTATATGACCTGCCGCTATTATTTTAACCTTTGATCAGATTATAAGCGATGGGAAGAAGACATTGAGAGATGGCAAAGTCCTATCCTTAGAGATGACAGACTACCAGAATGGTAAAGCAATGGTTGAACTGTTTGATTTGTAATCAACACATGTTGTGTTGGCTATCATTTTGTCGTGGTCATTGTTACCCATGTCTGTTCATTGACTATAAATTCCATTTCATTGAGCTCTCCATGCAACACCTGTATTTTGCTATTTAGTTTTTCCGCACTTCAGTGAATCCTAAAGACTGCAATTTAATTTGAGCCTTTTCTTTGTTTCTTATTGATCATTGTTACTTTGATCTTGCTTATATGGGAAAGCAATTTGCCACATTTATACTCGCTATGTGAGAAGAAGTTTATAGAGATTATATACCTCTCGATAACAATCTGTCTGTTCTTTTTCAGGTACAAATTTACATTGTTTAATGAACTATACTTTTTGGTTTCTGGTGGGACAGTTTGGATTGGTATGCATCTTATTAAAATAATTAGTTACTGTACATTCATAAATTGCAGATAACTGTCTACTTCATATAGCATCTTAATAAAAACCAGTTCTTCCTCTTGTCTTACCCTAGTTATGACACAAGTACTTGCCAAAAAGAAAAGTTTAGATTTATGAACACAAGTATTTGTGAATTTTGTATTATTGATGCATTTCTATCCTGCATTATTGCATGTCACAAGGAGAAAACTTTAGCAGTGTAGATATAAATGTTTTATATTCAAACTTCTTACTTGAACACGTAGATAATTGTTTCGCATGTTCCTTGTTCCTCATCTTCTTCTTGCTATTACATTTGTGCCGGATAGTAAAGGATTAAAGCATTACTCCCTGTCTTTTCCATCAGACTCTCCAATTCCAGCTGCAAACTTTGGGTGCGATCATCCTCCTACAAAGATGGCAGAGAACACTGATATTACTGTAACCCAAGTAAAAGTGAAGTGCAGACAAGATGCAGTTGTTGAAAATACTAAAATTTGTGGTTATGATAGTACTACTGAGAATGGTTCAACAGGTGATGCTGATAGCACTCATACAGGATGTTCAGATGAAGATGATTCGGTGATTTCTCAGGAAGGAGACAAAGACTACTTTGAATACCCCTCTAAGTTTTCAGATCCTAAGGATGATATTAATGACGTGGGTAGGTTCTTGTATTTAGAAGGTGTGGAGTATATTATGTGGTGTACGTATGATGTTCATTTTTATGCATCTTTTGCCCTTCTTGAGCTGTTCCCCAAAATTGAACTCAGTATTCAGCGGGATTTTGCAAAAGCTGTCTTATGTGAAGATGGAAGAAAAGTGAAATTTCTGACCGAGGGAAACTGGGGAATCCGCAAGGTTAAAGGAGCAATTCCTCATGATCTTGGAACTCATGACCCATGGCTTGAAATGAATGCATACAATATACATGATACCAGTAACTGGAAGGATCTGAACCCAAAGTTTGTGCTTCAGGTGTATAGAGATTTTGCTGCAACAGGGGATTTGTCATTTGGGGCTGATGTATGGCCTGCTGTTTGTGCTGCAATGGAGTACATGGAACAATTTGATCGGGATAACGATTGTCTTATTGAAAATGATGGATTTCCAGATCAAACATATGATACTTGGACAGTTCATGGTGTAAGTGCTTACTGTGGTTGCTTATGGGTTGCTGCACTTCAAGCTACAGCAGCAATGGCCATGCAACTGGGTGACAGGTCTGCTGCGGAGAGATACAAAGGCAAATTTGTGAAGGCCAAATCAGTATTGGAAGCAAAACTGTGGAATGGATCGTATTTTAACTATGATAGTGGGTCAAGCAGTAATAGTAAATCCATCCAAGCTGATCAATTGGCTGGGCAATGGTATACAGTGTCCTCTGGTTTGCCAAATCTTTTTGATGAATTGAAGATCCGAAGCTCTCTCCAAAAAATTTATGATTTCAACGTTATGAAAGTCAAAGGAGGAAGGATGGGTGCTGTGAATGGGATGCGTCCTAATGGAAAGGTAGATGACTGTTGCATGCAGTCCCGTGAAGTGTGGACAGGGGTCACTTATGGTGTGGCAGCCACCATGATTCATGCTGGTATGGAAGAACAGGCTTTCACTACAGCAGAAGGTATATTCCTCGCAGGCTGGTCAGAGGATGGATTCGGGTAAGTCTATTGCTCTAATAAAACAAAACGAATTGCTCTTCTCAGTCGTTCTTGCAATATTTTCTGTTTTACTGAACACTTTATTGAACTGCCCTGAATACCAAAATAGTGAAACATGCACAATGAAACAAGCAACTGGTTCTGTTCGATTATACAAATTAAGCTTTTCACGGGTGATGTTAATATTAGCCTTTTTAAGCCTTATGATTGTTTTCAAAAATTTCCTCATGGAGTGCTACTTCATTGTTTCATTCTCTTGTAAATGCTATTGAAATTTAATTTGTGAAGTCAGAAATAATAAGTTGGAAAATCTGCTTACATTCTTCATTTTAATGCCATTTGTCCTAATCACAAGTCTGTTAGATCCCATTTCCATTATATCAGGAATGAACTATTAAAGAACAATTTAGCATGATGTTTTTAAGCCCCCAAATTTTTATTTTTAAAATAAACAAATAAATCTTATTCAGGATAGGCTCGTTTTGTCCCTTGGTTATCACTTTTGGAGAGGTTTTTACTTTTGGAGAGGTTTTTTTAAATCATGTATTGCAGTAATGTGGAAAGCGAACAGTGTAGTAGGCTATTTCTAGAAATACTATTAGTGCAGCATGAATACTGAAACTGATTTGTACTTGGAGAATGCACAAGATATTATTTGTCCTGGAGTCTCAACACGTTGCAGCTAGCTAGATATATTAATGTGCATGTATTGAATTTTGTCCTTGATTTGGGTGTCTTCGTAGTAAATTTCTTGCATATGCAGATATTCTTTTCAGACTCCAGAAGGATGGACAATGGATGGGCACTTTCGATCTCTGGTATACATGAGGCCTCTCGCCATATGGGGCATGCAGCGGGCTTTATCCTCACCTAAAGCAATTCTTGACGCCCCTCAGACTAACATAATGGACAGAATCCGCTCATCTCCTCGCACCGAGAGTGGGGTGGTTAAAAAGATTGCAAACAAAGCAAAGTGCTTTGGCGATTCAGTGTTTCACTGTTCGTGCTGATTATCACATTTAAGATGTAGTTTCTGTAAAGATGATGTTCATTAAATCTTTTCTTTTGCTTCCCTGAACCCTCCTTTAGGCGGGAAGAGTCTGAAAGGTTTCTAGAGAAGCCTTCTCTCCAGTAGCAGGCAATAAGGATCTGTGCTTGTAACTTAGTTCTGCCGGGTAGATTTTGTCAATGGTAGTTTCACACGAAAGTGATAGCGATGCTGTAGATGCGAAGTGTAATCTTAATGTAATATAAATGTGTAACCAATTATATAATTGTGTAGTGTATTCAAGGTCAAATTTTGGGATTTCATTTTTGTTTCATTACTTGCTGCTGATTTACAAAAGTAACTAGAGTTTTGATATCAAAAAGCTTTTTATGAAGTGAATTCCAATCTGAACATTTATGAATATTATGAAGTGAACCTTATGTTATTTTTATGAAGTGATTTATGAACATTTATGAAGTGAATTAGCATTTGAATATTATGGGTAACTTTCATCTTAACATTTAGAGAAAAAAATCTGCAATTTATGAATGTACGGTAAATTTTAAGATCAAATTATTAATTTTCTAAAAGAAAATAACATAAGGTCTGTAAATTTTCATACCATTTGAATGTATGGAGACCCCTCATCATTTGAACAAAAAGGGGAAAAAAATATCCATGCATCAATTAGTGCAAAAGGAGAACCTGCAGACAGGGTAATTAGACAAAACACAGCTACAAATACAATTTTAAGAGGAAATGGTAGCAATAATAGCTTACATCCCATAACAGCAATTTCACATTAGCAACTAATATATGGAGAAAAAAATTAAAAGTAAATCTAGTACGATAAACTGTAGATTTGACAACATGCATCAGCCAAAAAGAGAATTGTTCAATCATTCCTTCAATTCTATTCCAAAAGCTAGGGCTCAACCAGCAGACTCACTTCAGACAAACATAGTCAACTCGGGCCTACTGTATACGTTGTTTTCCTCATCATCCAGGGTAGGATAAGCAGTAACGAGTGCATCTTGAGCACCGATATAAAGTGAATTGTAAATTTTCCAGTACACTTCTCTGACCTTCCTTGCTGGATGGAACAGTCCTTGAAGACAGTAGTTAAGTACTACGGCTGCGCCCAATGCTACCCTCATCCCTTCAATGGCTTCCATGACAGCATTTATAACGTGTGGCGACGTCTCAAAAATGTTTGGCCAAACATAGTTCATCAAGTGAACCAACGCATCCTCACATCCCAACCCAGCCACTCCCAAAGCCATATGCTTGACAGCAGAAGCAGCGGTCTGCCTGTGAACCAAATCTCTGTCCATGAGAGCATCCTCAAGTAATGGAGTCACGGCATATATATAGTCTTTACCCATTTCGCCAATGTACTCAAAAAGAAAGGACAAGGATTTCAGAACACCATTCTGCACGTTAAGCTCTGGCACCCGATATTCATTCATCAAGGCAGGTAGAACTGTAAAAGGAGAACAAGTTTCTGCAACTATTGCAATTGCCACGGTTGTGCAGACACGATTCTGACGCTCCTGAACCTTGAGATTGTTCAGCAAAGTTGCCAGAACATCTTGCGGTCCAATAGCTTTAGCAATATATCCAAAAGTGTTCACTGTTGCCCGACGAATGCCCTTCTTGTGGGCTTTAAGCATTTCAAGAAGCTCAAAACAAATCCTCATCCACTCCCTTGCAGGAACAAACTCAGCCCCACGATCTGCAATTCGACCAACAAGATCGATACAGTTCTCCTGGACCTTCTCATGACGATTCTTCAAAATTGGGGTCAATCGGGGAAGTAAATCCTTAATTGGAGGAGTCATTTTAGTCATACCAATAACATTCACAATTGCTTTTAGTGCTCCCAGTATTGATCCCAAGACTTCAGGGTATTCCTCTCCCAAATACTCGTATAACACAACCCCAAGATGGCCCATAAGTTGTTCTTCCTGACACTGTTTCATGACCACTGCAATTCTGGAAATGAGATCCGCTGACTGCTGTCGCACCTTTGCACTCTTGTTATTCAGACGCCACTTAATCGTACCACATATCTGGGGAAGGTACGGTTTCACCCTCTGCCCTAGAGAATTCACAACTGCACCAAACCCGTTAAGCATCACATTTGCATCATCACTGGTCTGCTCTTGGAACGCATACAGAATACCATCAATTAGAAGCTCTTCCAAGCGAGCATCAATATCAGATGCACCCAGATCGGCTACCACCTTCTCAATTGTCTCCATAACCATTCGCCTATATGGTTCACTTTCATCTTTAAGGTCCTCAACTATCCTCCCAACAATATCTGCAACCCCAACTTTGTTTGCAATCTCCACAGTCGTCTCAACAAGTTGCCTATAATTTCGACGATCCAAAGCCATTCTTCGAACCCAAAAGTTGCGGAAAAATTCAGGCAGGATATCGCTTCTAATGTAGTCAGCCTCCACACCTTCTGTGCTCACACATTGCTTCACCACTTTCAGCACAATCTTCTTCATCTCTTCATCAGGCGATTGAAACTCACGTATCAAAATAATCATAACCTCCTTAGTATAGTAGCTTGCATATATTGCATCCATAAGAGGAATGATGAAACCAATTGCCTTCAAGAAGGCAGCTAAGACCTTTCCACGGTGTGACCTAATACCCTTCCACAAAGGCTTTAAAACCGAGTCAAAGCTTTCAATACCATATGGAGCAGAAGCCTCAGCAAGGGCAGCCAAAGACAGCGCGGTAATAGTTCTAACCTTCTGATTCTCATCATTCAGACCATGTTCTATAATTTCTACAAGAGACCTCAAGTGTGGAAGAACTGCACACCCTATCAGTATAGCAATTTGCTGAACAATTTTGATACCTGTGTGACGAGCTTGCCATGATTTCTTACTTTGACACACAGCTTTCAGGAAAGGCAACAGGGCAGGTATTCCAAGTGCTGATGCAACAACACTGAAGGCTCTTGCAGTGGTGTTCCTCACATACTCATCAATGTTATCAATATCTGGACGCATAGCAGCAATCATAGTGGCCAAACCAGCTGCCTTGCTGAGATTGGATATAATTTCTCTTCCCTCTACACGGGCATAATAGTCCTCATCAATCAAGAGAGGCTCAATCACGACCAGAATTTTGTGTACATAAGGACGTACCAACTCATCCAATTTATATAGCACTCTATCAATGACCTTCACCAGAAGATGTCTCTCCTGATCTTCCAAGGTGGGTTGCATGAGCAGTGGTAGAATGCGATTAAACAACGGGCCAGCACCAAACTCTCGAGCTTTATCAGTAAGCTGTCTCAAAGCTGTTTTCCGCTGTGGAGGTGTCCCATTCTTAACCTTGAGCAACAGTTTCATAATTTTCCGCTCTTTCTGTTCATCGGGAGATAGGTCTTGCTCCTCTTCCTCGTTCAACAATGCGCCAAAATACTGGTAATCTTCGGGCTTCATGAATGGCAAACCACCTGGCAATTCTTTTGGAACATCAAACTGCTGGCCCCGATTCTCTTCAGGAATGGCATACAAAGGAGTCCCCATTGGAGTTGGGGTAGCAAGCAACTTCCTAGCAGGAGTTCTGATAGGAACATAGGAAGCTGGGGGATCTAAAATCTTATATCCCTCCTGTGGGAACATTGAATCAAGTTCTTCATCTGTCAGTGGACGATTTCTCTCTTCAATATCCTTCTCCCACCTCATCAAATTATACTGTTCGGGGGTGATAGCACCTCGCAAATTAATAGCTCCAGGGGTTGGTGTAGCAAGTTCGACCCCTCCAACAGGAGTCACACCCGGTGTATAAGCTACAGCTGGCGTAGCACCAGCCATCGGAGTGGCACTCCCCATGGTTGCTGGAGTCTCATCCCACCTTGACCTCTGACGTTTGGGTGTAGGAGTAGCAAGCCCAGCCAGCTTCGGCGTAGCATCCCAAGTCATTCCAGCCGGGGTGGCACCAGGAGTAACCCCACCAGCAGCTGGGGTAGCATCTGAATCAGCCAATCGACCTGGAGTGGGAGTTTCATCCCACCTGTTTTTCCTAGACAATGAGGGGGTCGCATCACCCACTCTTCCTGGTGTAGGAGTCGCATCCCACCTTCCAATCCCCGGTGTAGAATCCGGCAAATCCCAATCAGAAGCAGTTTTTACTTTCTTCGCATTGTTATCCTCCTGAGACTGATCCCACCTGTTCCTCCTCTTCTGGTTTGGTTGTGCAGCAGCAGGTTCTCTCTCCTTCTCTGCCCCCTTATTCTCTTCCTCCTCTTTCTTCTTCTTAGCAATTAACCTCAAAGTCTCCTCTTTCTCTCTCTTCAGAGCCTCCTCTCTCATAACATCAGCATAGGTCCTCACAGAAATATCTGGGGTCTTATCCCCATTTGCAAAAGCATCGTGTCTTTCCGGTGAAATCACCCGATTCAATCTTTTACGACGATAATCATCCTCTCTATCAATAATCCTCTGTGGCTTCTTGAAACCCAAGGCCTCATCATCTTCCCCACCTCTGGGCATATCTTTCATAATTGACTTTGGGGCTGTGTACGAAGCAAATTTTCTAGGGACTTCTGAGTCCATGGATTCAAAATTCTCCTCCTCATCATTAACAGGGATAGACCTCTCATAACCGTCAAACGGGTTGCTGCCGCCATAGAGATCAGTATCAAATGTAACAGAAGTGAGAGATGCAAGTTGTTGCTCCAACTTTTTCCTCTCTTCCTGGATCTTTGAAATCTCCGGATCCGTATTTTGATCCATTTTTGTGATGTAGTCAATTTGACAAATAAATTTTCAAATTTCTCACCAAATCGGTATTGCCAAATGTTTTCACACCTTCAATGTTTCCTATCAATCAATCAGATTCCAAAAGCAATACTGAATCTCAAATTGTCACGTCCAAATCCTGCAGGAATAATAAAACCATCAAAGTATTAGAGAATGAAAAAACCACAAACAGTGAACCTAATAAAAAGCAGAACAAAAATTAACATATCAAATCCTCATCAAGCCAAAACTCAATAGTCAATACATAATCACCTCAAAGTCATTTACCTTCGTATCCAATAATTTCAAAACCCTAACCCACATTTCCCAAAGTTTTCACGCAACAAATAGAACTCAAAATAATCAAAACCTGAAAAAGTGGAAACCCAAATCCAAAAAGGATTAGAAGTAACAAAATTTGAAGAGGAATCAACTAATATTAATCCCCCGATCTATTAATAACAGAAGAAAAGGAACACCACAAAAATAAATCAAACAATTAATTGGTTATATACGCGAAAGGTGAACCCAACTAAAAGGAACAAATTACATCAAAATTAAAACACATACCACAGTTTTGAATCGAATCAATAAACAGATAATAGAATATGTAAAGAGAGATAAAACCTAGGGTTTAAAAGAGTGAAGAGAAAAGTGACCTGTTTTAGGGATTTGATTTTGTTGTTGTGTTGCTTCAGCTAAAGGCCGACGAGAGACGCACAAACGCTTGTTTGTGGTTCATGTGATGGTTTTAATACCGATAAAATGATTTTATTTGTCTTTAGTGTTTATATTCATTTATTTTTTTATATGTTTGGAGATTTGCAATTAGGACCTCAGAGTTTGCATATTTAATATCTGTTTCCAATAAATTATTTTGTTGAATCTTGCACATTATTGTAAGTGATGTTTTTTCTGAAATAAATAGAGAGTCTTACTTTTTATATATCTTATTATCAATATAAAGATTTATATTTCATTCCTTCCAAATTATTTGATCATTATTAATTTTTGAAAATTAATTTCAGACTTTTTTTTTTCTTTTTTTATAACCGGGAGTTTCCCAACTGCAGTCGGACTAATCTCGAACTCGGGTCAGCCTTTTCTCATACGGGCTTACTGTTGCTGGTAGGGATCGAACCTAAAATGTCTTAAGTTCATTTTAAAAAGTCAATCGTAATTAAATAATTGCTTAAATATGAATTAGTACCCTGAATTATGGGTCATATTCTACTTCAGTAATCCACTTTTTAATTTTGTCAATTAGATGATTGAATTATTAGTTTTTTCTAATTGTAATAAATTGAGCCCACTACGTTCGAAATTGCTGACGTTACTATTTGTGTGGGGCCATAGGAAGCTGGTGTGGCAAACAAAATAGTTTTTTAATTATGAATTAAACAAATCTGATATAATGGAGGGTAAAATGGTCCAGCAACAATTCAGACAAATTAAACATTAACTTAAAATCTTCAGAACATATACAATCGATTTAAACCTCCACCACAGTCGATCTAAAGCAAGCCTCAACTCGGTCGGAAAAAACCCTAGTTTAAGAACTGCAAATCAACGATTCCGACGAAGAATAAAAGTGTTTGGCACCATTTTTGACCTATAAGTCAGTAATTAAGTTAACATAAAATATAAAAATATTTGGCTAAAATAATTGATAAGTTAAAATACATATATGTAAGTTACATAATATACTATTTAATTCTATATTTAACCATACTTATTAATACTAAATATGTAAGTTACATACTAGCTAGTATTAATTGTAAGACCCCAACTTATTAATGAATAAAATTAAATTTTCTCTAAATATTATTGTGAATAATAAGGGGTTAATTTGATATAATACTTTGGTTATGGGTGAAATGTGCAAATTTTACAAAATAAGCAAGTGGTTATAAAATTTTCATTTTGTCGGGGAATATTCGTTTGGTCGTGGAATATTCTTACTGTCGGGGAATATTCGTACGACGGCGCAGCCTTGTGTGAGCCCCATAGCGGAAAGCGATTGGATGAAGAAAACGACAAGTATAAATTGTTTATAAATAACAACGTAGTTGTTACCGTTAATACTGTTGGAATACCCTGTGGTTAAAATACAGTAGCGGTATTGCACCAATTATTGATTCTTACGTAAGAAGGCACTACTCAATAATTGTTACAGTAGTTATTATTCAATATTTTATTTTATTGATTCAATAATTGCTGCGTTGATATTTTATATTATTGTTGTTTCAATAATTGTTGCTGCACAGTATTTTCCTTTATCAGATCAATAATTCATATTATTTGAATAATATTATTAGATAATATTATTGCCAATGTCTATAAAGTTCTGTCTAAGGAGATGTTTGGTCATCTAATTGCGCGCCAGTAAGGAGAAATCCTTATTGGAAAGCCCCCTCTTTCCTGGGAACGGCCTGGTTGTCATAAATGTGATTCTGTAATATTATTTGTGAATAATTAATTATTGATTCATATGATAAGGAAATATTTATTTTATGTGGATATAAATGAGGGATATATTTTTGTGGTTAAAAATGAAGGAGTTAATGTTGAGGTTTTTGTCAGTATTTTTGTCGGAATAGAGGTATTAAAAATTAGAGTTTTTGAGATATTTTGCGGGGGTTATAATTTTTAATCCGACCGTTGGATCGTGGTAATTTTTGGATATGCTATACATATATAAGTTGAGTATATGTCCACAAACTTTGAACCGTTAAAAATGAACGTATGATTTATTATGAATTTTACGAGATGACTGGTTCATAAATTGTTGAATTTTCGGAGTTAATCATTTTGGTGAAAAATTCTAGAATTGGTGGGCCCCACTCTTGGTTGGTGAAGAAATGTGTTGAGATTTTTATTCAAATATGGTGGGTGGAAATAGTAGCAGGTAAAGCCATCAGGTTGCAGATTAAGTCTGCTTCGGCGTGCTAACATTTTTCTATAAATACAGGGCTAAGTTAGAATTGAAAATCACACCAGAAACAAGTTTTGTCTCTTTCTCTCTCTAGATTATTGAGTGTGTTTTGTGAGTATTTAGATACTTTGAGAGTTTCTATTCATTAGAGCAAGTTTCTTTCAGCCTTATACCGGTATTTCGACTTGAAGTACTGATATTTTGAGGTAAGGGATATTATCTTCTTCTTAAATGATATTTTCTTCAATATCATTATGCCGAAATATTGATATGAACTTTTTATCAAATTTGGAACTTTTTGTGTCGGGGTTACTATTCACGTATACGTTACTATTCACGTATACGGCACTATTCACGAATACGACACTATTCACCAAAAAATAAAATTTTTCCTTTTTGTCCAAGATGTCTATTATGGTTACTATCTTTGATTGTATCCATGTTTTGATCTTTATTTTTGAATTCTGCTTCACAATTGATTATTATGAAGTATTATTGATCATGGATAAACTGTTATACGAATCCCTACTATTTGTCCTTCTGTCTCATTGGATTCGTTCTCTTTAAGATATTTTTCATCATCCTCAGTCCTAAATGATGATATTACTGAATATCTTTGGCCTGTAGTGCAAAGATGTATGATTACTTGATGAATATCTTTGGCCTGTAGTGCAAAGATGAATAGGTGTTGAGATGAACATGACTGACAGGTAATACAAATGAATATCTTTGGCCTGTAGTGCAAAGATGAATATTTGGATAAAGATGATTATTAATTGATGTTACAGGGATAAAATATTGATGATGAACTTTTAAATCTTAGAAGATAGTATAATTCATTCTCTACTTGACTCTTCTAATGGTTTGCTGTTTCCGCTGCAGTTGTTGATCTAAAACTTGTTGTCGATTATATTCTATCAGATTTTTCCCTGTTGAATACTAATGATAATTTGTTGTATATTATCTCAGTCATAATATTCTTTACTAGGCTAGTTGAGCTCACCCTTTTCTTTTTTGTTCTATTTTTCTTCTCAGGAGGTGAGAACATAGCAGGATCTAGTCGGGGTATGGAGTGATGGTTCTAGGAAGATGTTTTAGCAGTCCTCACTATTTCTGTAAAATAGTGTTTGAATAATTGTATTGAGGACTTATTTGAGTGTGGATATTGTCTAGAAGACAATATTTGTATTTAAACTCACAGTATGTGTTGTCGTATTTTGCACGACAATTGTATTATTGAAGTTGTAGTTTGCTTTCTGTACCATGTATTTGGCGACTTAGAATGGGTGTTGTATTCCTATTTTGGGGGCGTCACAGTTGGTATCAGAGCTTAGGGATATGATCCCTGGCTGAGATGTAAGACAAGACCTAGGAGGGGAGAGACGGAGAATTCCTTCGCTAGTATGACCTGATTAAGTTTATTTGGTGTTTATTTGGTCGATCAGAGTATAGGGATAATATATGACATGACTATTAACCTTTGTTTTATGGCAGTATTTAAGAATGGCAGCTGAGAACGTTAATAATGGAGTAAATCAGACCGTGGAGACACCTTTGATCACCACCCAGGGGAACGTGCAACAGGAAGGCAATATTTCTCCTGTAAACAACGTTACCGAGCAAACGATGAATGACGGAATGTTTAGGAGCTTTTTGCAGTTCATGCAAAATCAGACGAGGGAGACTCGTGTGCAGAATACAGGTGAAAATGATAACAACGCGCGGTTTGTCACAGCCAAGCAGTTTAAAGAATTGGGACCACCAGAATTTAAGAGAAAGCCGGATCCGATCATGGCGGAAACATGGGTCAAGCAAATTACCAAGATATTCGATGTCTTGGGATGCACGGAGGAACAGAAGGTTCCATTCGCCACTTTTATGTTCCGCGGTGAGGCAAACTACTGGTGGGAGTTTGTGAAACGTACCCAGCCTGACGCACTCAACATGTCCTGTGAAATATTTCAAAAACTGTTCAATGATAAGTACTTTCTTGAAAGTATTCGTCATATGAAGGAGGTGGAGTTTATCAGACTGGAACAAAACAACATGACGGTGTCCCAGTACGAGGCGAAGTTTGCAGAGTTATCCAGGTTTGCACCTCATTTGGTCGAAAATAAGGAACAAATGACAAGGATGTTTCTGAAAGGTCTAAAACCCGAGATTCGACAATATCTTATCTCTCATAAATTTTCTTTATATTCAGATGTTGTAAACATGGCTCAATTATTAGAGCGAGATAATGAGAATGTGCAACCGAGGGACCACAACCAGTGTCATACCGGTGGCGGCAATCATCGAAGCAATGAAAATCAGCAGGGAGGAAAATATTCGGACAAAAGCGATAACCACTCTGGTCGTAATCGTGGTCGTGATAATAAAAGGAGCGAGTCGGGAGGAGATTTCAAGAAGAGAAGGTACAACAATGATAATGTGAAGACGTCAGCACAAACATCAACTGTTTCTAGGGGAGAAGAATGACCACCGATCGTATGTTATAAATGTGGGAAAGAGGGACATATCAGCCCAAACTGCCCACAACAATCTAAGGTATGTTATAACTGTGGAAAGGAGGGTTATATAGCTCGAGAGTGTTCTGTAGAAAAACCAAGTTCAGCGGGGATGATGACTCCAAAAGCTGTCCCGGATAAGTCAAAATCAGCGGTTCCTGGAAGAGCGTTTGTCGTGACTGGCCAAAACGTGAGAAACCCGAACGAGGTGATCACGGGTAAGCTAATCTTGAATTCTTGCAAAGTTTATACTTTACTAGATACCGGTTCTACCCATTCTTTTATCTCTCCTGCTTGTGCTCAACGTTTAAACTTGACTCCGGAGAAATTAGACTTTGACTTATCTGTTGAAACTCCGTTGGGTGAAACCTTCGTTACATCTACAGTTTATAAATCTTGCATGATCTAAGTTGGCACTATCACATTACCTGTTGATCTTATATCTTTAAAGATACTTGCTTTTGATGTGATTTTAGGAATTGATTGGTTAACCACTCATCATGCTAAAATTGATTATTTTCGTAAGGTTGTTAGTTTTCATATTCCTAACCAACCTGTCATACGAATTCAAACTACTAAATCACTAAAATCAGTCACTGTCATATCAAGCCACAAAGCTATTTATTTATTGAAAAACGGATGTCAAGCTTTCTTAGCCCATGTTATGAATTTGAATAAAGACAAGTCAGATTTGAATAATATTTCTATTGTTAGAGAATTTCCCGATGTATTTCCTGAATAACTTCCTGGTCTACCCCCAGAACGTGAAGTTAAATTCTTTATTGACCTTGAACCCTGTACAAAGCCCATTTCTAAAACCCCATATCGAATGGCTCCTATTGAACTTCAGGAGTTAAAAGTCCAACTACAGGAGTTGTTGGACATCGGTTTTATTCGTCCTAGTACATCTCTTTGGGGTGCTCCTGTGTTATTCGTAAAGAAGAAAGATGGGAGTATGCGACTTTGTATCGACTATCGAGAATTGAATCATGTCACTATCAAGAATAGGTATCCGCTACCTCGCATTGATGACCTGTTTGACCAGTTGCAAGGAGCACAATTCTTTTCAAAGATCGATCTTCGTTCTGGATATCATCAGCTGAAGATTAAAACTGAGGATATTCCAAAGACTGCCTTCAGAACTCGGTACGGACATTATGAATTCTTAGTCATATCTTTTGGATTGACTAATGCTCCTGCTGCCTTCATGGATATGATGAACCGTGTATTCAAAGAATATTTGGATCAGTTCGTTGTTGTCTTTATTGATGACATCCTCATCTATTCCAAAAGCCGTGAAGATCATGAGCGCCATTTGAAGCTGATATTGCAAAGGCTTCGTGAAAACAAGCTATATGCCAAACTGAAGAAATGCGAGTTCTGGCTTGAGGGAGTAGCATTCCTTGGGCACGTGGTGTCAAAACATGGAGTATCTGTCGACCCGGCGAAGATTGAAGCCATACAAAGTTGGGAGCAACCGAAGTCGGTAACCGAAGTACGTAGCTTTCTGGGCTTAGCTGGTTATTATCGGAGATTTGTGGAAGGATTTTCTCGAATCGCTACTCCGTTAACTATTCGTATGGAGTGAGGAATGCGAGAAGAGTTTCTAAGAACTCAAGAGGAGACTCATTTCGGCACCTGTTCTGACAATACCATCTGGTTCGGATGGATTTGTTATCTACAACGATGCTTCAGACAAAGGGTTAGGATGTGTTCTCATGCAACATGGGAAAGTCATAGCATATGCCTCGCGACAACTCAAAGAATATGAGAGGAATTATCCTACTCATGATTTGGAGTTGGCAGCAGTTGTTTTCGCGTTGAAGATCTGAAGACACTACCTGTATGGGGAGAAAGTGGAGATCTATACAGATAATAAAAGCCTCAAATATTTCTTCACCCAAAAGAAACTCAACATGCGGCAGCGACGTTGGTTCGAGCTGTTGAAAGATTACGATCATACCATCCAATATCATCCTGGAAAAGCAAACGTAGTAGCTGACGCATTGAGTAGAAGATCATATGCGGGTACGAGTGCAATGTTGTTAACACAAATGCCCATTTTGTATGACTTGCAAAGGATGGAGATAGAGATGAAGGCTCCAAGTACCCACATGATGATATCAAATATACGAGTAGAACTAACTTTAATCGATAAAGTTAAAGCTGCTCAAGCTACGGACATAGAGCTGATGCGTATGAAGAAGAAAGTGCAAGAAGGTGCTATTCCAGAAGCAAGAATCGATGAAGAAGGAATACTTCGAGTCAACTCCAGACTTTGTGTTACTAACGATTTTGACTTGAAGCATAGAATAATGATGGAGAAACACAACACACCTTTTGCAATCCATCCTAGGAGTACCAAAATGTATCACGATCTTCGACATATATTTTGGTGGACCAATATGAAAAGAGAGATTGCGGAGTTTATCTCGAGGTGTTTAACTTGTCAACGTGTAAAGGCGGAGCATCAAGTGCCAAAGGGTCCATTGCAACCACTTGAGATCCCGAAATGGAAGTGGGAACACATTACCATGGATTTCGTTACAGGTCTTCCCAAGGTTTCTCAAGGCATAGATGCGATTTGGGTTATTGTTGATAGATTAACCAAGTCTGCTCATTTCTTATCGATACGTGAGACTTATTCCCTTGAACGTCTTGCTAGTATGTATGCGAACGAGATTGTGAGATTGCATGGCATGCCAGTATCCATAGTTTCGGATCGTGACCCAAGATTCACTTCACGATTTTGGGTTAGCTTACAGAAAGCTATGGGCACGGATTTACGATTCAGTTCGGCATACCATCCTCAAAAGGACGGACAATCAGAGAGGACTATTCAAACTCTTGAAGATCTATTAAGACTCTGTGTCCTAGATCTCAAAGGGTGTTGGGATAAGTACCTACCATTGGTGGAATTCTCCTACAACAACAGTTATCAGGCGAGCATAGGTGTGGCTCCATTCGAGGCGTTGTATGGAAGAAAATGTCGTTCTCCAGTATGCTGGGACGAGGTGGGTGAAGCAACATTGTTGGGACCAGAGTTGGTACGCATGACTACAGAGAAGATCCAAACGATTCGACAACGTATACAAACGGCACAGGATCGACAAAAGAGTTATGCGGATCTTCATCGGAAGGACGTAGAATTTAATATTGGGGATCATGTATTGTTACGTGTTGCACCATGGAAGGGAGTTACAAGATTTGGGAAGAGAGGAAAGCTCAATCCAAGATTTGTTGGTCCATTTGAGATTCTTGAGCGAATAGAAAATGTGGCATATAGACTCGCATTACCTCCAAGCATGTCTCGTGTTCATAATGTTTTTCACATATCTATACTTCGTAAATATGTTAAAGACCCGAACCACATTATTGAGTTAGAACCAGACGAGATAGCTGAAGATTTAACGTACGAGGAAGTACCTGTTAAGATCTTGGATAAGAAAGAGCATGTCCTACGCACAAAGGTTGTGCCACAAGTTAAGGTTTTGTGGAGAAACCATGCTATTGAAGAAATGACTTGGGAGTTGGAATCAGAAATGAAAGCGAGGTATCCTCACCTTTTCGAAATATCAGGTACGTACGTCAATTTCGAGAACGAAATTTCATAAGGAGGGGAGGTTGTAAGACCCCAGCTTATTAATGAATAAAATCAAATTTTCTCTAAATATTATTGTGAATAATAAGGGGTTAATTTGATATAATACTTTGGTTATGGGTGAAATGTGCAAATTTTGCAAAATAAGCAAGTGGTTATAAAATATTCATTTTATCGGGGAATATTCGTTTGGTCGTCGAATATTCTTGCTGTCGGGAAATATTCGTACGACGGCGCAACCTTGTGTGGGCCCCATAACGGAAAGCGATTGGATGAAGAAAACGACAAGTATAAATTGTTTATAAATAACGACGTAGTTATTACCGTTAATACTGTTGGAATACCCGGTGGTTAAAATACAATAGCACACGGTATTGCACCAATTATTGATTATTACGTAAGAAGGCACTACTCAATAATTGTTACAGTAGTTATTATTTAATATTTTATTTTATTGATTCAATAATTGTTGCGTTGATATTTTATATTATTGTTATTTCAATAATTGTTGCTGCACAGTATTTTCTTTAATCAGATCAATAATTCATATTATTTGAATAATATTATTAGATAACATTATTGGCAATGTCTAGAAAGTTCTGTCTAATAAGAGGTTTGGTCATCTAATTGCGAGCTAGTAAGGAGAAATTTTTATTGGAAAGTCTCCTCTTTCCTGGGAACGGTCTGGTTGTCATAAATGTGATTCTGTAATATTATTTGTGAATAATTAATTATTGATTCATATGATAAGTGTAAGACCCCAAAATTTATGAAATAAAAGTATTCAATTTTTCTTATAATTACTATTCAGTAAATGGTTAAATTGATAAAAAGTTAAAGTTAAATGTGATATATGATTTTTTTTCAAAATAAGCAAGTGGTTATAAAATAATTATTGTTGTCGGAGAATATTCGTTTGGTCGTGGAATATTCTTTCTGTCGGGAAATATTCGTACGACGGCGTAGCTATTTGTGGGCCCCATAACGAATAACTGTCGGATGAAGATAACGACAAAAATTGAGTTTTTATAATTAACGGTGTAGTTGTTACCGTTAACACTGTTGGAATACCCGGTAGTTAAAATACAGTAATACACGTTGTTACACAGTAGCACACTGATTGCGCAGTATTTTTGAATTATTGATTCTTACGAAGGAAGGCACTACTCAATAATTGTTATAGTAGTTACTGTTCAATATTTTATTTTATTGATTCAATAATTGCTGCGTTGATATTTTATATTATTGTTGTTTCAATAATTGTTACTGCACAGTATTTTCCTTTATCAGATCAATAATTCATATTATTTGAATAATATTATTAGATAACATTATTGGCAATGTCTAGAAAGTTCTGTCTAAGGAGAGGTTTGGTCATCTAATTGCGCGCCAGTAGGGAAAAATCCTTATTGGAAAGCCCCCTCTTTCCTGAGAACGGCCTGGTTGTCATAAATGTGATTCTGTAATATTATCTGCGAATAATTAATTATTGATTCATATGATAAGGAAATATTTATTTTATGTGTATATAAATGAGGGAAATATTTTTATGGTTAAAAATGAAGGAGTTAATGTTGAGGTGTTTTATCTGTATTTTTGTCGGAACGGAGGTATTGAAAATCAAATTAGGGTTTTTGAGATATTTTACGGGAGTTATAATTTTTAATCCGACCGTTGGATCGTGGTAATTTTTGGATATGCTATACATATATAAGTTGAGTATATGTCCATAAATTTTGAACCGTTAAAAATGAACGTATGATTTATTATGAATTTTACGAGATGACTGGTTCAGAAATTGTTGAAGTTTCGGAATTTATCATTTTGGTGAAAAATTCTAGAATTGGTGGGCCCCACTCTTGGTTGGTGAAGAAATGTTCTGAGATTTTTATTCAAATGTGGTGGGTGAGAATAGTAGCAGGTAAAGCCATCAGGTTGCAAATTAAGTCTGCTTCGGCGTGCTAATATTTTCCTATAAATAGAGGGCTAAGTTAGAATTGAAAAACACACAAGAAACATAAGCTTTCTCTCTTTCTCTCTCTATATTATGAAGCATATTTTGTGAGTATTTAGATACTTTGAGAGTTACTATTCAGTGCAAGTTTCATTCGGCTTTGCATTCCAGTCAGAAATACTGCACTTTTGAGGTAAGGGATAGTAAGGGAATTTAAGGGTTGTTATATTTTTCAGTTTCGTAATTTTTCTGACCTTTAAAATTTTAAAAAAATTTGAAATGATATTTTGATGAGTTTTCTTGATTGTGTCCAAAAATTGTGATTTTTAGATGTATAGATTGAGAGTTATCAATTTTATGAGAAAAGACTATTTCAAAAGTAACCGTTTATAATTCCTTGTGGTTAACTCCAAAATTGATAAAATTTGTATTGGGAGTACATGTATATGATAGAAGTATACTCTGTAAATTTCAAAATTTTTGGATAAAAGTATAATTTTTGATAAATGTCTAAATATTCGGCTGTTTTGGCCATATGAAAAATAGTAAATGACTTTTAAAAACTCTGAGAAAAATATATGTTCACTATGGGACTATATTATGCTAAATTCCAGAAAAGAAATATTTTTAAAACTGATTTGGTATTTTTTATGAAAATGGTCTAGTTATGAGTAAATGAATTAAATATGTTATGTGAAGTAAGAAAATTGAAAAATAGGATTTTATGACTTGAGAATCTTATATGAGGTATATGCAGAATTTTGATGAGGGTTTTGGTTATTGGTGATGAAATCTTATGAGTTTGGTATTTTAGAATGATTAAATGTATTTTTTTAGTAAAGTATAAACAATTAAAATAAATTGTTTATAAATTTAAGAAATATTATTCTTTCAATATCATTATACCAAAATATTGGTATGAATTTTATTTTAAAATTTTTACCTTTTTGTGCCGGGTTTACTATTCATGAGTTACTATTCACGAGTTACTATTCATGAGTTACTATTCACGAAGTTACTATTCATGAGTTACTATTCATGATAAAATTAGTTTCTTTTTCTAACCAAATTATAGTTGATTTATGAATATTACTCTTGAGATTAAAACTATATGTTGATCATATTATTTTTATTATCATATATAACATTTTTATAACCCTAATGTTGAAATTCTCTTTCACTGGAGTGTAAAGATGGATAGATTATTGGTATGATCATGACTAGGGTTCTCTTTGGCCTGTAGTGCAAAGTTGAATTGTGACTGGTATGATCATGACCATTGAATTTATAATTGAATATCTTAAGCTTAAGTGCAAAGGTGAATTGATCAACATGGTTATAATTATTGTTTATATAAATTCTGAAATGATTATATATTTCTTTGAGATATGAATATATTTGGCCTGTAGTGCAAATATGAATTGTTGATGAATATCTTTGGCCCGTAGTGCAAAGATGAACTGTTGTTGAATATCTTTGGCCTGTAGTTCAAAGATGGTCTGTTGATGAATATCTTTGGCCTGTAGTGCAAAAATGAACTGTTGTTGAATATCTTTGGCCGTAGTGCAAAGATGAATTTATTAGTATGATTATGAACAGAAACTGTGATTTGGTATAACCATGATCTTTGATGTTTCAGGTAAAGACAAGTGATGAAAATATTCTTCGTCCTGGGTGCGAAGAAAAATTTAGAGTCACAATTATGATTATGAGTTATTCATATGATTGTGAAAAGGAACTGTTGAGTGATGTTACATGGATAAAACATTGTTGGTGGATTTTTAATATGGAGGAGATAATAGACTTTATGGTCTATTTGACTCTTTTAATGGATTGCTCGTTCCGCTGTAACTATGGTTGAAATTTTTATCATTTACCATATGTTCTAAATCTCTGATTTATTATTGATAAAGGCTATTGATAATTTAATTATCTTTAGTCATGATATTCTTTACTGAGCTAGTTGTGCTCACCCTTTTGCTTCACAATTCCTTTCAGGTAATAAGAGTGTAACTGGGTCGAGCGAGGGTAACGGGGAAATAGAACGGTGATCTCTAGCTGTGGAGGTTCTCCCGAAACAGTATAGAAAAGTTTATTTAGTAGTTTTATTTGGTGAATCCAATAGGGTAAGGTGTATCCAACGTTGGAAGGGTGTTTTTGCCACTATCATACAAGATGTCTAACGACATACCATCTCGTGTCATCATAAGACAGGATTGTGCACATCCGCTTGCCGAGTATATCTACAAGCACTACCTATATAATCTTGGTGTTTGTTTGAAGTATAATTCTCAGTTAGATACAGTGGAGATAATGATAAGTCAAGAGAAGACTCACCATTGGGAAGAATATGATAGTAATCTTCTCGTTTTTCTTTGGGGTCTATTGGGTCAACCAAGGATAATTCTGTGGCCATATGATATCTATCATAACCTAGAAGCATAGCCTTCCATGTACAAAGGTTTTCTTGAGCACTTCCCAAAGATTCTAATTTCTAAAACAGTTTTTGACTATACCTTTATGTAAGGTGTTACTGTGAGGTGCTGTCCACGGTTGGGACATGTGTCACATTTGATATATATTTGTATTCAAACTCACAGCATATGTGTTGTTGTATTTTGTACGACAATTGTTGTAATACAGTTGTAGTTATTTTCTGTACCATGTATTTGTCGACTCAGAATGGGTTGGATGGAATGGACCTATTTTGGGGTTGTCACAATAAGGAAATATTTATTTTATGTGGATATAAATGAGGGATATATTTTTGTGGTTAAAAATGAAGGAGTTAATGTTGAGGTTTTTATCAGTATTTTTGTCGGAATGAGGGTATTAAAAATTAGGATTTTTGAGATATTTTGTGGAGGTTATAATTTTTAATCCGACCGTTGGATCGTGGTAATTTTTAGATATGTTATACATATATAAGTTGAGTATATGTCCACAAATTTTGAATCGTTAAAATTGAACGTATGATTTATTATGAATTTTACGATATGACTGGTTCAGAAATTGTTGAATTTTCGGAGTTAATCATTTTGGTGGAAAATTCTAGAATTGGTGGGCCCCACTCTTGGTTGGTGAAGAAATGTGCTGAGATTTTTATTCAAATATGGTGGGTGGGAATAGTAGCAGGTAAAGCCATCAGGTTGCAGGTTAAGTCTGCTTCGGCGTGCTAACATTTTCCTATAAATACAAGGCTAAGTTAAAATTGAAAATCACACCAGAAACAAGTTTTCTCTCTTTCTCTCTCTAGATTATTGAGTGTATTTTGTAAGTATTTAGATACTTTGAGAGTTTCTATTCATCAGAGCAAGTTTCTTTCAGCCTTATACCGGTATTCCGACCAGAAGTACTGATATTTTGAGGTAAGTGATATTATTTTCTTCTTAAATGATATTATTTTCTTCAATATCATTATGCTGAAATATTAACATGAGTTTTTATCAAATTTAAAACTTTTTGTGTCGGGGTTACTATTCACGTATACGTTACTATTCACGTATACGGCACTATTCACGAATACGACACTATTCACCGAAAAATAAAATTTTTTCTTTTTTTCCAAGATGTCTATTATGGTTACTATCTTTGATTGTATCCATGTTTTGATCTTTATTTTTGAATTCTGCTTCACAATTGATTATTATGAAGTATTATTGATCTCGGATAAACTGTTATAGGAATCCCTACTATTTGTCCTTCTGTCTCACTGGATTCGTTCTTTTTAAGATATTTTTCATCATCCTCAGTCCTAAATGATGATATTACTGAATATCTTTGGCCTATAGTGCAAAGATGTATGATTACTTGATGAATATCTTTGGCCTGTAGTGCAAAGATGAACAAGTGTTGAGATGAACATGACTGACAGGTAATACAAATGAATATCTTTGGCCTGTAGTGCAAAGATGAATATTTGGATAAAGATGATTATTAATTGATGTTACAGGGATAAAATATTGATGATGAACTTTTAAATCTTAGAAGATAGTATAATTCATTCTCTACTTGACTCATCTAATAGTTTGCTGTTTCCGCTGCAGTTGTTAATGTAAAACTTGTTGTCGATTATATTCTATCAGATTTTTCCCTGTTGAATACTAATGATAATTTGTTGTATATTATCTTAGTCATAATATTCTTTACTGGGCTAGTTGAGCTCACCCTTTTCCTTTTTGTTCCATTTTTCTTCTCAGGAGGTGAGAACATAGCATGATCTAGTCGGGGTATGGAGTGATGGTTCTAAAAAGATGTTTTAGCAGTCCTCACTATTTTTATAAAATAGTGTTTGAATAATTGTATTGAGGACTTATTTGAGTGTAGATATTGTCTAGAAGACAATATTTGTATTTAAACTCACAGTATGTGTTGTCGTATTTTGTACGACAATTGTATTATTGAAGTTATAGTTTGCTTTCTGTACCATGTATTTGGCGACTCAGAATGGGTGTTGTATACCTATTTTGGGAGCGTCACATTAATATAGTGGTTAATTATAATTTAAATAGCCCTCAATATTTTTCTTTTGTTCCAAAGTAAAATAGACTACTATTAAATGAAACTAAGAAAAAATAATTTTTATCATACAATTTTGCACATTATTAAATGTCTGACTATAGACACAAATCAAATAATTTCTACACAAATCAAATGAAATTTTCTCGTATTCTCTACGTAGAGTACTTTAAGTTACACATTTTATATTTACTTAAATTATGTCCACATATAAGTTTTATCAAACTCAAATATGACATATAATAAGTCACAAAAGTATAATAAGGTGCGATATATAACATATATAAAAATATATTTTATTAGTAATTATTAAATTTTTTTAAAAAATCTTTTTTTATAAACTAAAACATAATAAAATTAGGTTACAATATTACTAAAAGTGGTTAATTATAATATTAAAAAAAATTGGTACCAAAAAATATTTTTTTAAAAATGGATTTACCAATGAAGTTAACCCGTTTTACTGATTGAATCACTAATTCAATTTGAATTTTAACCAAACTAATTTAACCGAATCAAATTAGACCGAACTTAAAATCGGTTCTCAATTCAACCGGCCAATCCGGACCGGATGTGAAAACAGTGCATTTACGTGTCTCTATATTATGGTCTTAATTCATGACTGGGATGTAGACACTTCGGGAACCTCCTGGTTTCCATTTTCCAGTGTATCAGTACCGTAAGTTCAATTATAATATTTCCATAAATATTTTTCAAGATAAATTATATTGTCTCCGTTTTTTAATATAAATCGTTTTAGAGTTGTACACACGTCTTAAAGAAATGATTGTATAACATTAAACATAATATCAATTGTCTATATTGCCCTTGTATTGAAAAAAAATCGTGTTATTTATTAAATAAAAAATAGTGAGAGAACCAAAGTTTTATTTATTGTTTGGGGTAATATTAAAAAATAAGCAATTAATGCTAATTTGAAATTCTCAAATGACTTATATTAAGGAATAAAAATAATTATCTAAAACGACTTATATTAAGGAACGGAGGGAGTATTATGTTCAAATATTACATATGTATGAGACTCACACTACTATGTTTAATTATTCACGCTAATATTTGGTGCGTTTGTGAGATAAATATATAATGCTTGAAATAAATTATTTGTATATGACCAAAATTTCAATTGCATTTGGAATCTTCAAATGCTTCAAAGATCGCTAGATGAATAAGTACTATACTTTTCCTTTGATATATTTCATTTGGTAAGATACATGTTGAAATATTACCAAAATATGTTATTTTAATACTCATATTCTAGAAAAATTATACATTTTGTTGGCTATTTATTAGCGGTAACTATTTAATCAAATATGTAATATAGTGCGTCAACCTTAAAATTATATTCAATCTCACATATTAATCACGTACAACACAATTATAAATCGACATAAATTTTTAGCAATACATAGTCAAACTGGAGTACTTCATTTTTCTTTGTTGAAAACCTCAATTTTTGGGGAATACATTATAATTCGGGAGTGACTAGCATAAAATTAACTTTGGTCAATTGATCAATACA
Source organism: Panax notoginseng (assembly GCA_016801055.1). Classification (NCBI taxonomy): domain Eukaryota; kingdom Viridiplantae; phylum Streptophyta; class Magnoliopsida; order Apiales; family Araliaceae; genus Panax; species Panax notoginseng. Next base: position 33,528,050 of record CM029022.1, read on the forward strand.
ATGTAGATAAGCATGCCCAGATGTTTAACTTCATGATAATCAGATCTATATAATTCATAATCAAATACATAATCACTATTGCAATATGAAAAAATCAATCAAATATCATTGAATAAGAAATAAATAAACTCATAAACAAACATCACATAAAGAGGAAAAAAGTTTTTCATAATGGAATAAATAAACTCACCAAAGTGGAAATCAAACCTGAGACCTAAATGTCTCATTACACCTGTCTTACCCAGTGGCGGAACCAGAACATTTTAGAGGGGTTCAAAATATATCAATAAAAAAAATTATTTATGGTCGCTTGGAGTGCTTCTTTTGGCTGTACGACTGAGAGGAGACAACTATATCATGCGACTCTGCATAGTTTGAAACCGTCTTAAAATTTTGATCAATATCAAAATTTATGTAGAAAATTTATTTATTTTTATTTTATGTAGAAATACGTGAGAGAGATTCATGTAGAAATATTATTTTTTATATGAAAATATCAATTTTTTATTCCAAACAAAAAAAATTAATTCATAAAGAAATCAACAAAGGGGAAAGTCTCTGAAGTAAATTCATGATGTTTAAAAATATAAAATATTTGTAAAAAATAATTTGGTAAAAAAAGAACTTGGCTTTTGTGATGATTATTCAACCTCAAGTAGCGACCTAGATTTGATTGTGTTTTAAGTTTTTTCATTTGAATTTCATTGTAAAATAAAATTTATTCTATTTTTTAATTTATGGAGCGCAAGTAGAAAATTTTGGATTGCTATTATAAACTACTATTATTATACATATATATTAATATGTGTGTGTGTGTGTGTGTATATATATATATATATATTGACTATTAATATATGAATGTTATTGACTATTAATATATAGCCTGTGCAGAATTTTTGTGGGGGGGTCATATGCCCCCCGTCGCCCCCCTTGGTTCCGCACATGGTCTTACCACGAGACTAAGGTGGTGTGAGACCCCAGATTTTATGAATAAAGATTTAATTTCTCGAAATAATTTTTTGAATATTATGGTGTGGAATTAATATAATGTTATAGTTGTGGGTAGTATTTATAAATTTTGCAAAGTATGCAAGTTGTTGTATAATATTTGATTGGTCGGGAAATATTCTTTTTGTTGGGGATATCTGTACGACGGCACAATCATTGGTGGACCCCACAACAGAATTATTGTCGGATTGAGAAAACGACAAAAATATTTTTATGAAAATAACGGCGAAAGTTTTACCGTTAATACTGTTGAACTACTCGGTAGTAAAAGTACAGTAACACGCGTGGTTGCATAGTAGCACACGGTATTGATTATTGATGTTTATGTGAGAAGTTACTCAGTTTTGCTTATTTTATATACTCTCATTTACCTATTTTTCAAAATAATCGGTAGAATTTATTTAAAGGCGGGGCCCACATGTGGGGGCCACATGTGGAGCTCATATGTGTTGAAAAACTAATTTTAGAAATGGTGGTGGGAGGGAGTTACGTATAGGGGATGGAGTTAATATATATAAGTATGTGATGTGTGTATATATATATGTATATGTTGTGTGTGTGAGTGGAAAATGGTGGAAATGTGATAGTATGAAAGTGATGGGTGTAAGATATGTGTGTGTGTGATAGTGAAAGGTGTATGGTGTGTGTGTGTGTGTAAGAGTGTAGTGAAAATGATGTGTGGGTGGAAAAGTGAAAATGTGTGTGAATATTGATATATAATTGGTATATAAAGTGATTATGGGGGGGGGGAACATGTGGGGCCCATGTGGGAGAAATTGAATTTGGGGGGGGGAGGAGAAATGGTGTAGGAAGGAAGGAAGTATCTTTACTTATATATATATATATATATATATTTGATGATAGTGGATTTTGGTGGAAAAGTGTGATTATTGGAGGAAAAGTGGAAATGATGGGATGAGTATTAGTATTATATATATATATATATATATATATATATATATATATATATATATATATATATATATATATATATATATAAGTTGTCGTTGAAATAAGGGTATGCACATGTGATTAATTAGCTTGCGTCTAAAATTTTTCTTTCACCCGTGAAGCTGAAAATTATTTCGTCTGAATTCCTACTGTACAGTCCAATAGTATACTTCCATTCTCCTATAAATAGAAGCTCATTCCTTCATTATTTCTTATGAATTCACTGAAACTCTAGAGAGACAAACTATAGAGAGAAAGAAGAAAAGTTTTCTGCTACTTCACTACTCCGATATCAAGTTTCTTTTACGGTAAGGGATATTATTTGTTGTAACCGTAAGGGATATTATTTGTTGTACCCGTAAGGGGTATTATTTCTTTTGCATTCATGAAGAGAACTTATGTTATTCCATTCTTTATTATTCTGTTGGAATAACCTGTATACGCGGACTACCCTATACTTGGTGAAATTCTTATGTTATTCCATTCTTTATTATTATGTTGGAATAACCTGTTTATGCGAAGTACCGCATACATGATGAAATTATTCTATTATTCCTTTCTTTATTATTCTGTCGGAATATCCTGTCTGTGCGTTTACGCCGGACCTGGTTCCATTATTTATTATTCTGTCGGAATATCCTTTCTGTCTGTGCGTTTACGCCGGACCTGGTTCCATTATTTATTATTCTGTCAGAATATCCTGTCTGTGCTTTACGCCGGACCTGGTTCTATTATTTATTATTCTGTCGGAATATCCTGTCTGTGCGTTTACGCCGGACCTGGTTCCATTAATTATTATTCTGTCGGAATATCATGTCGGTGTATTTACGCATGACCTGGTTCCACTATTTATTTTTCTGTTGGAATAACCTGTTTGTGCAATCTATCGCATGCATGGTGATTTTTTTTGTTATTCCATTATTTATTATATTCAGTTGGTTAAAATTTTGACTTCTATACTCCATGAAATTAGTGAAATATCCTTTATATTTGCGCTTCATCCAGTATCTTTTCATGGAAATATTTTTCTGAGCATTCTTGAATTTTACTCTATAAAGAAGTATCATGTTGACAATTTGGACGTTATCAGTTCCTAAATAAATTAATTCTTGAACTTGTTTTATTGAATTCTTATATCATTGTCATCATCCTCATGTTTATATTTTGTTGAAAGTCATCTATGGCCTGTAGTGCATAGATGGACTTGGTATGATTATGACCAGGGATTATTCGGTGTAATCATAACCGTAATGTTACAAATAATATGGAAAAAGTCCTCATTGGCCTGTTGTGCATTGATGGACAGTTTTTGGTATGATTATGGCTATGGATTCTCTTTGGCCGTAGTGCAAAGATGAATTATTTTATGGCATGATCAGGACCGTTGATGAAAACATGATTATCTTTAGCCGTAGTGCATGGATAATTCGTGGTCGTGATACTAAAGAATATCCTTAGCCGTAGTGCAGGGGTGATTCGATGATGTGGATTATTTATTAAGCTGAGTCCCAACGATAAAAGTCTTGAAAAACCTTTTAAATCATAAAAGATAGTAGATTTTATTCTCTACTTGACTCTTTTAATGGATTGCTGGTTCCGCTGTAGTTAAACTTAATGTCTATTATATTTTATCAGTTTAACATTGTTGAAGACTAATGATAATTTATTCTGCATTATCTTAGTCATAATATTTCTTACTGGTCTAGTTGAGCTCACCCTTTCTTTCACTGTTCTCTTCAGGAAATGAGAATATAGTTGGGACGAGTCGGAAAACGGAGTGATGGACCAGATGATAGTATTAGTAGTCCTCACTATTCTATGTAATAGTATGATAATAATTGTAATGAGGACTCCTTTGAGTATGGATACTCTTTAGAAGATAATATTTGTATTCAAACTCACAGTTTATGTTTTGTCGTATTATACACGACAGTTGTATTATTAAGTTGTATTTGAATTCTATACCATGTATCTGGCGACTCAAGATGGGTGATGTATACCTAATTTTGGGGGCGTCACAATTGGTATCAAAGCTTAGAGATATGATCCCTGACTAAGATGTGAGAATAGAACTAGGAGGGGAGAGACGGGAAATTCCTTCGCTAGTATGACCTACCTAAGTTTATTTGATATTTAATTGGTCGGTCAGAGTATAGGGATAATATGTGATATGCTAATTAATCCTTATTTTGTGACAGTGTTTGAAAATGGCATCCGAAAATATTGAGAATAGCAATGGAGCACATGAGACCGTGGAGACACCTCTAATCAGCAACCAAGATAACGTGTTTAGAGATATCCATGTGGTAATTGAGGAATTAAAAGTTGCACTCAAGCTAGTCGCAAAGGTAGCAACTGAGAGTGAGGAAGAAGAGGAACTTAAGGATGATTTATTAGAAGAACTTATTGATCAAAATGTAGAATTGCAAAATCGTATTCATGAGTTAGAAGAACAGGCTGAAGAACGGCAGGCTGTCGTAGAACAAAGGGATGCAATAATTCAAAATTGTATTACCTGATGTGCGATGGTTGAACAAAAGCACTCTTTGGCAGAGTATACGATATTAAAGCTGGAATATGAGAATTCACATGTCAAGGAGCAGCTAAAAGAAGAAATAACTGAACGAGTGAGAATGAAAGATGCATGGGTAAAAGCCGCACGACGCGTTGATATTGTGGAAAGAGAAGTCCGATCCAAGAAAGCTAAAATAGATATATGATATGTATTTCTCTTTTTCGACAGCAATTGGAAGAATCCAACATCGAGTTTTGAATTACCCTGACAAGGAATCGAACGAAGTTAACACCGGTTAGTTAATCATAAATTCTAGCGAAGTCTATATCGTGTTAGATATCGGTTCTACTTACTCTTTTATTTCACCTAGTTGTGTTCAATGTTTGAAGTTAACTCCGGAAAAGTTATACGTTGATATATCTGTTGGGAAAAACCTTCGTTACCTCCACTATTTATAAATCTTGTTCAAATCGACACTTTCACGTTACCTGTTGATCGTATCTCTTTGAAAATACTTGTCTTTGATGTGATTTTAGGAATCGATTAGTTAACTACTCATCATGTTTTTTTTGTAAAATTGTTAGCTTTCATACTCTTAACCAACCTATTATGCAAATTCAAAGTAACCAAACCACTAAAGTCAATCATTGTCATATCAAGCCATAAGTAAAGTGCCCGATCATTTCGTTGTTGACTTCCTTGTGTGGAATGCACCGAAGCCAAACTTTCTATAGGCGATATCGTGAATGACGATGACAAGTTGATAGGTATCAATGTGACGTGTTATCCAAGTCTTGGATGAGAGTCACACTTTTGAATGATATTTCTATTGTTAATAAATTTCTTGACGTATTCTTGAAGACTTCCTGGTCTACCCCAGAGCGTGAAATCGAATTTTATATTGACCCAAGTACAAAACCCATTTCTTAAACCCTCAAATATTTCTTCAACTAAAATGAACGTATCATGCGCCAAAGACGTTGGCTCGAGCTGTTGAAGATTACGATTGTACCATTCAATATCATCGTGGAAGTACGAACGTGATAGCTGACACGTTGAGTAGAAGATCGTATGCAGTTACAAGTGCGAATATACGAACCCACGTGGAGATAACGAATATACGAGTAGAATCGACTTTAATTGATAAAGTTAAAGCTGCTTAAGCTATATACTCAGAGCTGATGAATGTGAAGAAGAAGATTCAAGAGGGCGTTATTCTAGAAACAAGAATCGACGAAGAGAGGAAATCTCAACCCTCGATTTAATTAGCCCATTTGAAATCCTCGATTAAGTAGGAGCTGTGGCTTATCGACTCGTTTTACCGCCAAGTATGTCGCGTGTTCATAATGTTTTTAACGTATCGATGTTGCGTAAATATGTGGACGACCCGAACCACATTATTAATTTAGAACCGGATGAGATAGTGGATGATTTAACGTTTGAGGAGATACGTGTTAAAATCTTGGATAAGAAAAATCGCATTCAACACTCAAAGGTTATACCTCAAGAGTTAGAATTTGAAATGAAGTCGAGGTATCCTCACCTGTTCAGCATACCAGGTACGTACGTAAATTTTGAGGGCAAAATTTCATAAGGAGGGGAGATTGTGAGACCCCATATTTTATGAATAAAGATTTAATTTCTCGAAATAATTTTTTGAATATTATGGTGTGGATTTGATATAATGTTATAGTTGTGGATAGTATTTATAAATTTTGCAAAGTATGCAAGTTGTTGTATAATATTCGATTGGTCGGGAAATATTCTTTTTGTCAGAGATATCCGTACGACGGCACAATCATTGGTGGACCCCACAACAGAATTATTGTCGGATTGAGAAAACGACAAAAATATTTTTATGAAAATAACGGCGGAAGTTTTACCGTTAATTCTGTTGAACTACTCAATAGTAAAAGTACAGTAATACGCGTGGTTGCATAGTAGCACACGGTATTGATTATTGATGCTTATGTGAGAAGTTACTCAGTTTTACTTATTTTATATACTCCCATTTACCTATTTTTCAAAATAATCGGTAGAATTTATTTAAAGGTGGGGGCCACATGTGGGGCCCATATGTGTTGAAAAATTAATTTTAGAAATGGGGGTGGGAGGGAGTTACGTATAGGGGATGGAGTTAATATATATAAGTATGTGATGTGTGTGTGTAACAAACCCAAAACAGGTCCATTCCATCCAACCTATTCTGAGTCGCCAAATACATGGTACAGAAAATAACTACAACTTTATTACAACAATTGTCGTGCAAAATACAACAACACATATGATGTGAGTTTGGATACAAATATATACCAAATGTGACTCATGTCCCAATCATGGACAACACCTCACAATGATACCTTACATAAATGTATAGTCAAAAACTGTTTTAAAAATTAGAATCTTTGAGAAGTACTCAAGGAAACCTTCATACATGGGAGGTCATGAATCTAGGTTATGATAGATATCATATGGCCACAGAATTATCCTTGGTTGACCCAATAGACCCCAAAGAAAAACGAGAAGTTTACTATCATATTCTTCCCAATTGTGAGTCTTCTCTTGACTTATCATTATCTCCACTGTCTCTAATTGAGAATTATACTTCAAACAAACACGAAGATTATATAGGTAGTGCTTATAAATATACTCAGTAAGTGGATGAGCACAACCCTGTCTTATGATGACACGAGGTTGTATGTCATTAGATATCTTGTATGATAGTGACAAAACACCCTTTCAACGTTGGGTTCGCCTCACCCTATTTTCTTCACCAAATATAACTACTAAATGATGAACACTGTTCTATTCCCTTGTTACCCCCGCTCGACCCAGCTACTCTTTTATTACCTAAAAGGAATTGTGAAACAAAAGGGTGAGCACAACTAGCCCAGTAAAGAATATCATGACTAAAGATAAATAAATTATCAATAGTCTTCATCAGTAATAAATCAGAGATTTAGAACATATGGTAGATGATAAAAATTTCAACCATAGTTGCAGCGGAACGAGCAATCCATTAGAAGAGTCAAATAGACTATAAAGTCTATTATCTTCTCCATGTTAAAAATCCACCAATAATGTTTTATCCCTGTAACATCACTCAACAGTTCCTTTCCACAATCATATGAATAACTCATAATCATAATTGTGATTCTAAATTTTTCTTCGCACCCAGGACGAAGAATATTTTCATCACATGTCTTTACCTGAAACATCAAAGATCATGGTTATACCAAATCACAGTTCTTGTTCATAATCATGCTAATAAATCCATCTTAGCACTACGGCCAAAGATATTCATCAACAAACCATCTTTGCACTACGGGCCAAAGATATTCAACAACAGTTCATCTTCACACTACAGGCCAAAGATATTCATCAATAATTCATATTTGCACTACAGGCCAAAGATATTCAACAACAGTTCATATTTGCACTATAGGCCAAATATATTAATATCGCAAAGAAATATATAATCATTTCAGAATTATATAAACTATAATTATAACCATGTCGATCAATTCACCTTTACACTTAAGCTAAACATATTCAGTTATAAATTCAATGGTCATGATCATCCCAGTCAACAATTCAGTTATAAAATAGTCTTTTCTCGTAAAATTCATAACTCTTAATCTATACATCCAAAAATCACAATTTTTGGACACAATCAATAAAACTCATCAAAATATCATTTCAGATTTTTCTAGAATTTTTTGAAGGTCAGAAAAATTACGAACTGAAAAACATAATAACCCTTAAAACTATCCCTTACTGTAAGACCCCAACTTTTATAAATAAAGATAAATTTTCTATAAATATCATTTTTAAATATTATGGAGTTAATTTGATATAATGTTATAGTTGTGGGTAATATTTATAAATTTTACAAAGTACGCAAGTTGTTATATAATATTCGATTGGTCGGGAAATATTCGTTTTAACAGGGAATATTCGTACAACGGCACAATCATTGGTGGACTCCACAACAAAATTATTATCGAATTGAGAAAACGACAAAAATATTTTATTAAAATTAACGGCGGAAGTTTTATTATTGATATTGTTGAACTACTCGGTAGTAAAAGTACAATAATACGTGTGATTGCATAGTAGCACACGGTATTGATTATTAATGCTTATGTGAGAAGTCACTCAATTTGATTCAATTATTGTCAGTTAATAATATGAATTATTTAGCGATAATGACGTTTTGTTTTATTCATATTATTAACGTAATAAAACAGAAATATCTTTTTATATAAAACAAAATACTTTATTAAAGTTATTCTATAAATATAATATATTATATTTTATTTAAAAGATTTTTCTTTAAATATGGACCGTTAGATTAAAGTAATCAATCTGGACCGTTCATGGATTAGTTACTATGCATTTTATTTTTCTATAAATAGCAGCTCATTCCTTCATTATTTCTTACGAATTCAATGAACTCTAGAGAGAGAAACTATAGAGAGAGAGAAGAAGAGTATTCTACTACTTAACTACTTCCTTATTTCAGCTCTTCTTTAAAACGGTAAGGGGTGTTATTCTTTCTTATTCATGAAGAGAACTGTTGTTATTCCATTTCTTATTATTCTGTTGAAATAACCTGTATACGCGGTCTACCCTATACTTGGTAACATTCTTCTATTATTTTGTTGGAACATTATGTCTGTGTGTTTTACACCGGACCTGGTTCCGTTTTTATTATTATTCTGTTGGAACATCCTGTCTGTGTGTTTTACACCGGTCCTGGTTCCGTTTTTATTATTATTCTGTTGGAACATCCTGTCTGTGTGTTTTACACCGGACCTGGTTCCGTCTTGTTATTATTCTGTTGGAACATTCTGTCTGTGTGTTTTACACCGAACCTGGTTCCATTATTTATTATTCTGTTGGAACATTCTATCTGTGTGTTTTACACCGGACCTGGTTCCATTATTTATTATTCTGTCGGAATATCCTGTCTGTGCGTTTACGCCGGACCTGGTTCCATTATTTATTATTCTGTTGGAATAACCTGTCTGTTCGGTCTGTCGCATGTCGGGTGATTTCTTTTGTTATTCCATTCTTTATTATACTCAGTTGGTTAAGTTTTGACTTCTATACTCCATGAAATTAGTGGAATATCATTGATAATTGCGGTTCATCCAGTATCTTTTCATGAAAATATTCTTCTAAGCATTCTTGAATTTTACTCCACATAGCAGTATCATGTTGACAATTTGGATGTTGTTAATTCTTGGATAGATTAATTCTTGAACTTGTTTTATTGAATTCTTATATTATTGTCATCATCCTCATGCTTATAAAATGTTAAAAGTCATCTGTGGCCTGTAGTGCATAGATGGACTTGGTATGATTATGACCAGGGATTATTCGGTATAATCATGACCGTAATATTACAAATGATGTGGTAAAAGTCCTCATTGGCCCGTAGTGCATTGATGGACAGTTGTTGGCATGATCATGACCATTAATGAATACACGAATATCCTTGGCCGTAGTGCATGGGTGATTCGATGATGTGGATTATTTTATTAAGCTGAGTCCCAGCGATAACAGTGTTGAAAAACCTTTTAAATCATAAAGATAGTGGAGTTTATTTTTTACTTGACTCTTTTAATGAATTGTTTGTTCCGCTGTAGTTAAACTTGATGTCTATTATATTTTATCAGTTTAACATTGTTGAAGGCTAATGATAATTTATTCTGCATTATCTTAGTCATAATATTTCTTACTGGGCTAGTTGAGCTCACCCTTTCTTTCACTGTTCTCTTCAGAAAATGAGAACGTAGCTGGGGCAAGTCGGGGAACGGAGTGATGGTCTGAATGATAGTATTAGTTAGTAGTCCTCACTATTCTATGTAATGGTGTGTTAATAAATGTAATGAGGACTCCTTTTGAGTATGAATACTCTCTAGAAGATAATATTTGTATTCAAACTCACAGTTTATGTTTTGTCGTATTGTACACGACAGTTGTATTAGTAAGTTGTATTTGTATTCTGTACTATGTATCTGACGACCCAAGATGGGTGATGTATACCTAATTTTGGGGGCGTCACAGTTGGTATCAGAGCTTAGGGATATGATCCCTGGCTAAGATGTGAGAATAGACCTAGGAGGGGAGAGACGGGGAATTTCTTCGCTAGTATGACCTACCTAAGTTTATTTGCATGGTATTTAATTGGTCGGTCATAATATAAGGATAATATATGACATATCAATTAACTTTTATTTTGTGGCAGTATCTGAAAATGGCATCTGAGAATGTTGAGAATAGCAATGGAGCACAGACGACTGTTGATTCACCACATATCAATAATCAGGATAATGTGCATCAGGAAGGTGACAATCCTCATGCAAACAACAACACTGACCAGATGATGAATGATGAAATGTTCAGAAACTTTATGCAGTTCATGCAACAGCAGGCGAGAGCGGCTCCTGTTCAAAATATAGGTGGAAACACTGAAAACTCTCGGACGGTCACCGCTAAACAGTTCAAGGAGCTGGGACCACCAGAGTTTAAGGGAGAGCCAAAACCACTTATAGCGGAAACATGGATAAAGCAGATTACCAAGATATTTGATGTCTTGGGATGCTCCGAGGAGCAAAAGGTTCCCTTTGCCGCCTTTATGTTGCGAGGAGAGGCAGATTACTGGTGGGAATCGATTAAGCGTACTCAACCTGCCGCACTGAAGATGTCTTGGGAGAAGTTCCAAGAGCTGTTCAATGACAAATACTTTTCCGAAAGTGTTCGTCACATGAAGGAGGTGGAGTTCATCAAATTGGAGCAGAATAATATGACCGTGTCGCAGTATGAGGCTAAATTTGCTGAGTTGTCCCGGTTTGCGTCCCACTTGGTGGATAATGAAGAGCGAATGACGCGAATGTTTTTGCGAGGTTTGAAACCTGAGATACGTCAACATCTTATTTCTCATAAACTGTGTTTGTATTCAGATGTTGTGAATAGGGCTCAGTTAGTGGAGCGCGATAACGAGTCAACGCAACCAAAAGAGAGCAGTCGGCAAAATGATAATACCAGTGAGAGCAGTCATCGAAGCGGTGACAACAAGCGTGGAGGGAATCAACAGGCCAGAAATGGTAACCACTTCGGTGGTAATCAGGGCCAAAACAATAAGAATGGTCATTTCAAGAAGAGGAGATTCAACAATGATGGAAAGACGTCAGCACCAGCACCCGTTGTTAAGGAAGGAGAACGACCACCTATCATATGTTTCAAATGCGGAGGGGAGGGGCACATCAGTCCAAACTGCGCGATGCCGTCTAAAGCATGTTATAATTGTGGAAGAGAAGGTCATTTAGCTCGATTTTGTCGTTTACCAAAAACAAGTTCAGCCAAGATGGAGACACCAAAGGCCGTCCCAGAAAAGTCAAAATCGGTAGTGCAAGGGAGAGCGTTTGTTGTGACCTCCCAGAAAGCAAGGAACCCGAATGAGGTCATCACGGGTAAGCTTATCATAAACTCTAACGAAGTCTATACTTTATTTGATACCGGTTCTACCCATTCTTTTATTTCTCCTACTTGCGCTCATCGATTAAATTTGACTCCGGAGAAATTAGACTTTGATTTATCTGTTGAAACTCCATTGGGAGAAACCTTCATTACATCCACGGTTTATAAGTCTTGTTTGGTTCAAGTTGGTACCCACACATTACCTGTCGATCTGATTTCATTAAAAATACTTGCATTTGACGTGATTCTAGGGATTGATTGGTTAACTACTCATCATGCAAAAATTGATTGTTTTCGTAAGGTTGTTAGCTTTCATATTCCTAATCGACCTATTATGCGAATTCAAGCAACCAAACCATTAAAATCAATCGCTGTCATCTCAAGCCATAAAGCTATTCGTTTATTGAAAAACGGATGTCAAGCTTTCTTAGCTCATGTCACGGATCTAAACAAAAATACGTCAGTTTTGAATGATATTTCTATTGTTAATAAATTTCCTAACGTATTCCCTGAAGAACTTCCTGGCCTACCCCCAGAGCGTGAAATTGAATTTTGTATCGACCTTGAACCCGGTACAAAACCCATTTTCAAAGCCCCATATCGAATGGCTCCTATTGAACTTCAGGAGTTAAAGATCCAACTGCAGGAATTGTTAGACATTGGCTTTATTCGTCCTAGTACTTCTCCTTGGGGTGCTCCTTTGCTATTCGTGAAGAAGAAAGATGGAAGTATGCGACTTTGTATTGATTATCGGGAGTTGAATCATGTCACCATCAAAAGCAGGTACCCATTGACACGTATTGATGACCTGTTTGACCAGTTGCAAGGAGCACAATTCTTTTCAAAGATCGATCTTCGTTCTGGATATCATCAGCTGAAGGTTAGAACTGAGGATATTCCAAAGACGGCTTTTAGAACTCGGTACGGGCATTATGAATTCCTAGTCATGTCCTTTGGATTGACTAATGCTCCTGCTGCCTTCATGGATATGATGAACCGGGTATTCAAGGAATATTTGGATCACTTTGTGGTCGTCTTTATTGATGACATCCTTATTTATTCCAAAAGCCGTGAAGATCATGAGCAACACTTGAGGCTGGTACTCCAAAAGCTTCGTGAATACAAGCTTTATGCCAAGTTGAAGAAATGCGAGTTCTGGCTGGAGGAGGTAGCATTCCTTGGGCACGTAGTATCAAGTCGTGGAATATCGGTTGACCCGGCAAAGATTGAAGCTATTCAAAGCTGGGAGCAACCTAAATCAGTGACCGAAGTACGTAGCTTTCTTGGTTTAGCTGGTTATTATCGGAGATTCGTGGAAGGATTTTCTCGAATCGCTACTCCATTAACTCAGCTGACTCGGAAAGATACAAAGTTCGGTTGGAGCGAAGAATGTGAGAAGAGTTTTCAAGAACTCAAGAGGAGACTCATTTCAGCACCTGTTCTAACAATACCATCTGGCTCGGAGGGATTTGTCATCTACAGTGATGCTTCGAGCAAAGGGTTGGGATGCGTTCTCATGCAACATGGAAAAGTCATAGCCTATGCATCAAGACAACTCAAGGAATATGAGAGGAATTATCCTACTCATGATCTAGAGTTGGCAGCTGTTGTCTTTGCACTTAAAATTTGGAGGCATTACTTGTATGGGGAGAAGGTGGAGATCTTTACGGATCATAAAAGCCTCAAATATTTCTTCACTCAAAAGGAACTCAACATGCGACAACGACGTTGGCTTGAACTGTTGAAAGATTATGATCATACCATTCAATACCATCCTGGAAAAGCGAACGTGGTAGCTGACGCATTGAGTAGAAGATCATATGCAAGTACGAGTGCGATATTGTCAACACAAAGGCCCATTTTGTGTGACTTGCAAAGGATGGAGATAGAGTTAAAGACTCCAGGGACCCATGTGATGATGGCGAATATACGAGTAGAACCAACTTTAATCGATAAAGTTAAAGCTGCTCAAGCTACAGACCTGGAGCTGATGCGTATGAGGAAGAAAGTGCAAGAAGGTGCTATGCCGGAAGCAAGAATCGATGAAGAAGGAATACTTCGAGTCAACTCCAGACTTTGTGTTCCTAACAACCCTGATTTAAAGTATGAAATCATGATGGAGGCGCACAACACACCGTTTGCAATCCATCCTGGAAGTACCAAAATGTATCATGATCTTCGTCATACATTTTGGTGGAGCAATATGAAGAGAGAGATAGCGTTGTTTATCTCAAGGTGTCTAACTTGTCAACGAGTCAAAGCGGAGCATCAAGTACCAAAAGGTCCATTGCAACCACTTGAAATTCCAGAATGGAAGTGGGAGCACATTACCATGGATTTCGTTACCGGTCTTCCTAAGGTTTCTCAAGGTATTGATGCGATTTGGGTCATTGTTGATAGATTGACCAAGTCTGCTCATTTCTTACCGATACGAGAAACTTATACACTTGAACGTCTTGCTCGTATGTACATAAACGAGATTGTAAGACTGCATGGTATGCCAGTATCCATAGTTTCTGATCGAGACCCAAGATTCACTTCACGATTTTGGGTTAGTTTACAAAAAGCTATGGGCACAGATTTACGATTTAGTTCGGCATATCATCCTCAGACGGACGGACAATCAGAGAGGACTATTCAAACTCTAGAAGATTTATTAAGACTCTGTGTCTTTGACTTCAAGGGAAGTTGGGACAAGTTCTTACCATTGGTGGAGTTTTCCTACAACAACAGTTATCAAGCAAGTATTGGCATGGCTCCATTCGAAGCATTGTATGGAAGAAAATGTCGTTCTCCAGTATGCTGGGATGAGGTGGGTGAAGCAACGTTGTTGGGACCGGAGTTGGTACGTATGACTACAGAAAAGATTCAAACGATCCGACAACGTATAAAAACCTCACAAGATCGACAAAAGAGTTATGCTGATCTTCATCGAAAGGACGTGGAATTTGATGTAGGAGATCATGTGTTCTTACGTGTTGCTCCATGGAAAGGAGTTACGAGATTTGGAAAGAGAGGAAAGCTCAATCCTCGATTCATCGGTCCATTTTTAATCCTCGATCGAGTAGGAACTGTGGCTTATAGACTCGCTTTACCGCCAAGTATGTCTCGTGTTCATAACGTTTTTCACATATCCATGTTACGCAAATATGTGGAAGACCCGAACCACATTATTGAGTTAGAACCGGACGAAATAGCGGAGGATTTGACGTATGAAGAAGTTCCTGTTCAAATCTTGGATAAGAAGGAACATATTCTACGCTCCAAGGTTATACCTCAAGTCAAAGTTTTGTGGAGAAACCACGATGTTGAGGAAATGACTTGGGAGTTAGAATCTGAAATGAAATCAAGGTATCCTTACCTCTTCGACATACCAGGTACGTACCCTAATTTCGAGGGCGAAATTTCATAAGAAGGGGAGGTTGTAAGACCCCAACTTTTATAAATAAAGATGAATTTTCTATAAATATAATTTTTGAATATTATGGAGTTAATTTGATATAATGTTATAGTTGTGGGTAATATTTATAAATTTTGCAAAGTACGCAAGTTGTTATATAATATTCGATTGGTCGGGAAATATTCGTTTTAACAGGGAATATTCGTACAACGGCACAATCATTGGTGGACCCCACAACGAAATTATTGTCGGATTGAGAAAACGACAAAAATATTTTATTAAAAATAACGGCGGAAGTTTTACCATTGATACTGTTGAACTACTCGGTAGTAAAAGTACAGTAATACGTGTGGTTGCATAGTAGCACACGGTATTGATTATTAATGCTTATGTGAGAAGTCACTCAGTTTGATTCAATTATTGTCAGTTAATAATATGAATTATTTAGCGATAATGACGTTTTGTTTTATTCGTATTATTAACGTAATAAAACAGAAACATCTTTTTATATAAAACAAAATACTTTATTAAAGTTATTCTATAAATAGAATATATTATATTTTATTTAAAAGATTTTTCTTTAAATATGGACCGTCAGATTAAAGAAATCAATCTGGACCGTTCATGGATTAGTTACTATGCATTCTATTTTTCTATAAATAGCAGCTCATTCCTTCATTATTTCTTACGAATTCACTGAACTCTAGAGAGAGAAACTATAGAGAGAAACTATAGAGAGAGAAGAAGAGTATTCTACTACTTAACTACTTCCTTATTTCAGCTCTTCTTTAAAACGGTAAGGGGTGTTATTCTTTCTTATTCATAAAGAGAACTGTTGTTATTCCATTTCTTATTATTCTGTTGGAATAACCTGTATACGCGGTCTACCCTATACTTGGTAACATTCTTCTATTATTCTGTTGGAACATCCTGTTTGTGTGTTTTACACCGGACCTAGTTTCGTTTTTATTATTATTCTGTTGGAACATTCTGTCTGTGTGTTTTACACCGGACCTGGTTTCGTTTTTATTATTATTCTGTTGAAACATCATGTCTATGTGTTTTACACCGGACCTGGTTCCGTCTTGTTATTATTCTGTTGGAACATCCTGTCTGTGTGTTTTACACCGGACCTGGTTCTATTATTTATTATTCTGTTGGAACATCCTGTCTGTGTGTTTTACACCGGACCTGGTTCCATTATTTATTATTCTGTCGGAATATCCTGTCTGTGCGTTTACGCCGGACCTGGTTCCATTATTTATTATTCTGTTGGAATAACCTGTCTGTGCGGTCTATCGCATGCATGGTGATTTCTTTTGTTATTCCATTCTTTATTATACTCAGTTGGTTAAGTTTTGACTTCTATACTCCATGAAATTTGTGGAATATCCTTGATAATTGCGGTTCATCCAGTATCTTTTCATGAAAATATTCTTCTAAGCATTCTTGAATTTTACTCCACAAAGCAGTATCATGTTGACAATTTGGACGTTGTTAATTCTTGGATAAATTAATTCTTGAACTTGTTTTATTGAATTCTTATATCATTGTCATCATCCTCATGTTTATAAAATGTTGAAAGTCATCTGTGGCCTGTAGTGCATAGATGGACTTGGTATGATTATGACCAGGGATTATTCGGTATAATCATGACCGTAATGTTACAAATGATGTGGTAAAAGTCCTCATTGGCCCGTAGTGCATTGATGGACAGTTGTTGGCATGATCATGACCATTAATGAATACACGAATATCCTTGGCCGTAGTGCAGGGGTGATTCGATGATGTGGATTATTTTATTAAGCTGAGTCCCAGCGATAACAGTGTTGAAAAACCTTTTAAATCATAAAGATAGTAGAGTTTATTTTCTACTTGACTCTTTTAATGGATTGCTTGTTCCGCTGCAGTTAAACTTGATGTCTATTATATTTTATCAGTTTAACATTGTTGAAGGCTAATGATAATTTATTCTGCATTATCTTAGTCATAATATTTCTTACTGGGCTAGTTGAGCTCACCCTTTCTTTCACTGTTCTCTTCAGGAAATGAGAACGTAGCTGGGGCAAGTCGGGGAACGGAGTGATGGTCCGAATGATAGTATTAGTTAGTAGTTCTCACTATTCTTTGTAATGGTGTGTTAATAAATGTAATGAGGACTCCTTTTGAGTATGAATACTCTCTAAAAGATAATATTTGTATTCAAACTCACAGTTTATGTTTTGTCGTATTGTACACGACAGTTGTATTAGTAAATTATATTTGTATTCTGTACTATGTATCTGACGACCCAAGATGGGTGATGTATACCTAATTTTGGGGACGTCACACTTACTATCCCTTACCTCAAAAGAGCAGCACTTCTGACTGGATATCGTATATGACGCTGAAGGAAACTTACACTGATGAATAGCAACTCACCAAGTATCTAAATACTCACAAAATACACTCGTTAATCTAGAGAGAAAAAGAGAGAAAACTTATGAATTCTGGTGTGATTTTCAATTCTAACTTAGCCCTCTATTTATAGGAAAATGTTAGCACGCCGAAGCAGACTTAACCTGCAACCTGATGGCTTTACCTGCTACTATTCTCACCCACCACATTTTAATAAAAATCTCATCAAATTTCTTCACCAACCAAGAGTGGGGCCTACCAATTCTAGAATTTTCTACCAAAATGATTAACTCCGAAAATTCAACAATTTCTGAACCTGTCATCTCGTAAAATTCATAATAAATCATACGTTCATTTTTAACGGTTCAAAATTTGTGGACATATAATCAACTTATATATGCATAACCTATCCAAATATTACCACGATCCAACAGTCGGATTAAAAATTATAACCCTCGCAAAATATCTCAAAAACCCTAATTTGATTTTTAATACCTCCGTTCCGACAAAAATACAGATAAAACACCTCAACATTAACTCCTTCATTTTTAACCACAAAAATATATCCCTCATTTATATCCACATAAAATAAATATTTTCTTAGACAGAACTTTCTAGGCATTGCCAATAATGTTATCTAATAATATTATTCAAATAATATGAATTATTGATCTGATAATGGGAAATACTATGCAGTGACAATTATTGAACAACAATAATATAAAATTTCAACGTAGCAATTATTGAATCAATAAAATAAAATATTGAACAGTAATTATTGTTACAATTATTCAGTAGTGCCTTCTTACGTAAGAATCAATAATTTCAAAAATACTGTGTAATACCGTGTGCTACTGTGCAATAATGCGTATTACTGTATTTTAACCACCGGGTATTCCAACAATGTTAACGGTAACAACTACGCCGTTATTTGTAAAAACTCAAATTTGTCGTTTTCTTCATCCGACAGTTATTCTGTTATGGGGCCCACAAATGGCTGCGTCGTCGTACGAATATTTCCCGACAGAAAGAATATTCCATGACCAAACGAATATTCCCCGACAATAATGAATATTTTATAGCCACTTGCGTATTTTGAAAAAAAAAATTCATATATCACCCTTAACTTTAACTTTTATCAATTTAACCATTTACTGAATAGTAATTATAAGAAAAATTGAATACTTTTATTTCATAATATTCGGGGTCTTACAGTGTGTATATATATATATATGTATATGTTGTGTGTGTGAGTGAAAAATGGTGGAAATATGATAGTATGAAAGTGATGGGTGTAAGATATATGTGTGTGTGTGATAGTGAAAGGTGTATGGTGTGTGTGTGTGTAAGAGTGTAGTGAAAATGATGTGTGGGTGGGAAAGTGAAAATGTGTGTGAATATAGATATATAATTGGTATATAAAGTGATTATGGGGGGGAACATGTGGGGCCCACGTGGGAGAAATTGAATTTGAGGGGGGGGGGGAGGAGAAATGGCGTAGGAAGGAAGGAAGTATCTTTACTTTATATATATATTGATGATAGTGGATTTTGGTGGAAAAGTGTGATTATTGGAGGAAAAGTGGAAATGATGGGATGAGTGAGTGGCCAACATGTTGTTTTATGTATTATATATATACATATATATATATATACATACATATATATATATATATATATATATATATATATATATATATATATATATATATATATATATATATATAAGTTGTCGTTGAAATAAGGGTATGCACATGTGATTAATTAGGTTGCGTCTAAAATTTTTCTTTCACCCGTGAAGCTGAAAATTATTTCGTCTGAATTCCTACTGTATAGTCCAATAGTATCCTTCCATTCTCCTATAAATAGAAGCTCATTCCTTCATTATTTCTTACGAATTCACTGAAACTCTAGAGATAGAAACTATAGAGAGAAAGAATAAAAGTTTTCTGCTACTTCACTACTCCGATATCAAGTTTCTTTTACGGTAAGGTTGTAAGACCCCGACTTTTATGAAATAAAAGTATTCAATTTTTCTTATAATTACAATTCAGTAAATGGTTAAATTGATAAAAAGTTAAAGTTATGGGTGAAATGTGAAAAATTTTCAAAATACACAAGTGGTTATAAAATATTCATTGTTGTCGGGGAATATTCGTTTGGTCGTGGAATATTCTTGCTGCCGGAGAATATTCGTACGACGGCGCAGCCTTGTGTGGGTCCCATAACAGAAAGCGATTGGATGAAGATAACGACAAAAAATGAGTTTTTATAATTAACGGCGTAGTTGTTACCGTTAACACTGTTGGAATACTCGGTGGTTAAAATACAGTAATATGCGTTATTGCATAGTATTTTTGAAATTATTGATTCTTACGTAAGAAGACACTACTGAATAATTGTCACAGTAATTATTGTTCAATATTTTATTTTATTGATTCAATAATTACTGCGTTGATATTTTATATTATTGTTGTTTCAATAATTGCTGCTGCACAGTATTTTCCATTATCAAATCAATAATTCATATTATTTAGAATAATATTATTAGATAGCATTATTGACAATGTCTAGAAAGTTCTATCTAAGGAGAGGTTTGATCATCTAATTGCGCGCCAGTAAGGAGAAATCCTTATCGGAAAGCCCCCTCTATCTTGGGAACTGCCTGGTTGTCATAATTGTGATTCTGTAATATTATTTATGAATAATTAATTATTGATTTATATGATAAAAAAATATTTATTTGATGTGGATATAAATGATAGATTTATTTATGTGGTTAAAAATGAAGGAGTTAATGTTAAGGTTTTTATCAGTATTTTTGTCAGAATGGAGGTATTAAAAATCAGGATTTTTGAGATATTTTTTGGGGGTTATAATTTTTAATCCGACCGTTGGATCATGATAATTTTTTGATATGTTATACATATATAAGTTGAGTATATGTCCACAAATTTTGAACCGTTAAAAATGAACGTATGATTTATTATGAATTTTACGAGATGACTGGTTCAGAAATTGTTGAATTTTTAGAGTTTATCATTTTGGTAGAAAATTCTAGAATTGGTGGGCCCCACTCTTGGTTGGTGAAGAAATGTGCTAAGATTTTTATTCAAATGTGTTGGGTGGGAATTGAAGCAGGTAAAGCCTTTTGGTTGCAGGTTAAGTCTGCTTCGGCGTGCTAACAGTTTCCTATAAATAGAGGGCTAAGTTAGAATTAAAAATCACACCAGAAACATAAGCTTTCTCTCTTTCTTTCTCTATATTATGAAGCATATTTTGTGAGTATTTAGATACTTTGAGAGTTGCTATTCAGTGCAAGTTTATTTCGACTTTGCATTCCAGTCAAAAATACTGCACTTTTGATGTAAGGGATTGTAAGGGATTTTAAGGAATATTAAGGAATGTTATATTCTTCATAATAATGTTATTCTTTCAATATCATTATACTAAAATATTGGTATGGATTTTATTGTGAAATTTCTACCTTTTTGAGTCGGGGTTACTATTCACGTATACGGAACTATTCACGTATACGGCACTATTCATGTATATGACACTATTTACGTATATAACATTATTTACGTATACGGAACTATGTACGAATACTATAAGACCCCAACTTATTAATGAATAAAATTAAATTTTTTCTAAATATTATTGTGAATAATAAGGGGTTAATTTGATATAATACTTTGGTTATGGGTGAAATGTGCAAATTTTGCAAAATAAGCAAGTGGTTATAAAATTTTCATTTTGTCGGGGAATATTCGTTTGGTCATGGAATATTCTTGCTGTTGGGGAATATTCGTAAGACAGCGCAGCCTTGTGTGAGCCCCATAACGGAAAGCGATTGGATGAAGAAAACGACAAGTATAAGTTGTTTATAAATAACGACGTAGTTGTTACCGTTAATACTGTTGGAATACCCGGTGGTTAAAATACAGTAGCACACGGTATTGCACTAATTATTGATTCTTACGTAAGAAGGCACTACTCAATAATTGTTACAGTAGTTATTATTTAATATTTTATTTTATTAATTCAATAATTGCTGCGTTGATATTTTATATTATTGTTGTTTCAATAATTGTTGTTGCACGGTATTTTCCTTTATCAGATCAATAATTCATATTATTTGAATAATATTATTAGATAACATTATTGGCAATGTCTAGAAAGTTCTGTCTAAGGAGAGGTTTGGTCATCTAATTGCGCGCCAGTAAGGAGAAATCCTTATTGGAAAGCCCCCTCTTTCCTGGGAACGACCTGGTTGTCATAAATGTGATTCTGTAATATTATTTGCGAATAACTAATTATTGATTCATATGATAAGGAAATATTTAATTTATGTGGATATAAATGAGGGATATATTTTTGTGGTTAAAAATGAAGGAGTTAATGTTGAGATTTTTATCAGTATTTTTGTCGGAATAGAGGTATTAAAAATCAGGGTTTTTGAGATATTTTACGGGGGTTATAATTTTTAATCCGACCGTTGGATCGTGGTAATTTTTGGATATGTTATACATATATAAGTTGAGTATATGTCCACAAACTTTGAACCGTTAAAAATGAACGTATGATTTATTATGAATTTTACGAGATGACTGGTTCAGAAATTGTTGAATTTTCGGAGTTAATCATTTTGGTGAAAAATTCTAGAATTGGTGGGCCCCACTCTTGGTTGGTGAAGAAATGTGCTGAGATTTTTATTCAAATATGGTGGGTGGGAATAGTAGCAGGTAAAGCCATCAGGTTGCAGATTAAGTCTGCTTCGGCGTGCTAACATTTTCCTATAAATACAGGGCTAAGTTAGAATTGAAAATCACACCAAAAGCAAGTTTTGTCTCTTTCTCTCTCTAGATTATTCAGTGTATTTTATGAGTATTTTATGAGTATTCATCAGAGCAAGTTTCTTTCAGCCTTATACAGGTATTCCGACCTGAAGTACTGATATTTTGAGGTAAGGGATATTATATTCTTCTTAAATGATATTTTCTTCAATATCATTATGCCGAAATATTGATATGAACTTTTTATCAAATTTGAAACTTTTTGTGTCGGGGTTACTATTCACGTATACGTTACTATTCACGTATACGGCACTATTCACGAATACGGCACTATTCACCAAAAAATAAAATTTTTCCTTTTTGTCCAAGATGTCTATTATGGTTACTATCTTTGATTGTATCCATGTTTTGATCTTTATTTTTGAATTCTGCTTCACAATTAATTATTATGAAGTATTATTGATCTTGGATAAACTGTTATATGAATCCCTACTATTTGTCCTTCTGTCTCACTGGATTCGTTCTCTTTAAGATATTTTTCATCATCCTCAGTCCTAAATGATGATATTACTGAATATCTTTGGCCTGTAGTGCAAAGATGTATGATTACTTGATGAATATCTTTGGCCTGTAGTGCAAAGATGAACAGATGTTGAGATAAACATGACTGACAGGTAATACAAATGAATATCTTTGGCCTGTAGTGCAAAGATGAATATTTGAATAAAGATGATTATTAATTGATGTTACAGGGATAAAATATTGATGATGAACTTTTAAATCTTAGAAGATAATAGAATTCATTCTCTACTTGACTCTTCTAATGGTTTGCTGTTTGCGCTGCAGTTGTTGATCTAAAACTTGTTGTCGATTATATTCTATCAGTTTTTTCCCTGTTCAATACTAATGATAATTTGTTATATATTATATTAGTCATAATATTCTTTACTGGGCTAGTTGAGCTCACCCTTTTCCTTTTTGTTTCATTTTTCTTCTTAGGAGGTGAGAACATAGCAGGATCTAGTCGGGGTATGGAGTGATGGTTCTAGGAAGATGTTTTAGCAGTCCTCACTGTTTCTGTAAAATAGTGTTTGAATAATTGTATTGAGGACTTATTTGAGTGTGGATATTGTCTAGAAGATAATATTTGTATTTAAACTCACAGTATGTGTTGTCGTATTTTGCACGACAATTGTATTATTGAAGTTGTAGTTTGCTTTCTGTACCTGTATTTGGCGACTCAGAATGGGTTTCACAGTTGGTATCAGAGCTTAGGGATATGATCCCTGACTGAGATGTACGACAAGAACTAGGAGGGGAGAGACGGGGAATTCCTTCGCTAGTATGACCTGACTAAGTTTATTTGGTGTTTATTTGGTCGATCAGAGTATAGGGATAATATATGATGTGACGCTCCCAAAATTAGGTATACATCACCCATCTTGGGTCGTCAGATACATAGTACAGAATACAAATATAACTGTCGTGTACAATACGACAAAATATAAACTGTGAGTTTGAATACAAATATTATCTTCTAGAGAGTATTCATACTCAAAAGGAGTCCTCATTACATTTATTAACACACTATTACATAGAATAGTGATGACTACTAACTAATACTATCATTCGGACCATCACTCCGTTTCTCGACTTGCCCCAGCTACGTTCTCATTTTCTGAAGAGAACAGTGAAAGAAAGGGTGAGCTCAACTAGCCCAGTAAGAAATATTATGACTAAGATAATGCAGAATAAATTATCATTAGCCTTCAACAATGTTAAACTGATAAACTATAATAGACATCAAGTTTAACTGCAGCGGAACAAGCAGTCCATTAAAAGAGTCAAGTAGAAAATAAACTCTACTATCTTTTATGATTTAAAAGGTTTTTCAACACTGTTATTGTTGGGACTCAGCTTAATAAAATAATTCACATCATCGAATCACCCCTGCACTACGACCAAGGATATTCGTGTATTCATTAATGGTCATGATTATGCCAACAACTGTCCATCAATGCACTACGGGCCAATGAGGACTTTTACCACATCATTTGTAACATTACGGTCATGATTATACCGAATAATCCCTGGTCATAATCATACCAAGTCCATCTATGCACTACAGGCCACAGATGACTTTCAACATTTTATAAACATGAGGATGATGATAATGATATAAGAATTCAATAAAACAAGTTCAAGAATTAATTTATCCAGGAATTAATAACGTCCAAATTGTCAACATGATATTGCTTTATGGAGTAAACTTCAAGACTGATCAGGAGAATATTTTCATGAAAAGATACTGGATGAAGCGCAAATATCAAGGATATTCCACTAATTTCATGGAGTATAGAAGTCAAAGTTTTAATCAACTGAGTATAATAAAGAATGGAATAACAACAGAAATCACCATGCATGCGATAGACCGCACAGACAGGTTATTCTTAACAGAATAATAATAATGGAACCAGGTACGGTGTAAACGCACAGACAAGATATTTTGACAGAATAATAAATAATGGAACCAGGTCCGGCGTAAACGCACAGACAGGATATTCCGACAGAATAATAAAAAATAGTATAATAAATAATGGAACCAGGTCCGGTGTAAAACACACAGACAGGATATTCCGACAGAATAATAATAAAGACGGAACCAGGTCCGGTGTAAAACACACAGACAGGATATTCCAACAGAATAATAGAAGAATATCACCAAGTATAGGGTAGACCGCGTATACTGGTTATTCCAACAGAATAATAAAGAATGGAATAACAGAAGTTCTCTTCATGAATATAAAAGAAATAATATTCCCTACCTTAAAAGAACTGGATATTGGAAAAGTGAAGTAGCAGAATACTTTTATTCTCTCTCTCTTATTCTCTCTATACTTTCTCTCTCTATAGCTTGAATGAATTTGTGAAAAATAATGAAGCCCTAGGCCTCTATTTATAGAAAAACTGAGGGTGGCTCTTGGTCTTAACGAAGGGTCAAATGACTCTTGGTCTCAATGAAGGGTCAAATGACTCTTGGTAATATTGAAGGGACAACTACTATTGACGAAAGTAATTACTATTGACCAAGGTAAATACTATTGACGAATGTAATTACTATTGACCAAGGTAAATACTATTGACCAAGGTAAATACTATTGACGAAGGTAATTACTATTGACCAAGGTAAATACTATTGAACAAGGTAAATACTATTGACGAAGGTAATTACTATTGACCAAGGTAAATATTATTGACCAAGGTAAATACTATTGACGAAGAGACTCTTAGATGATGACATATGCCCCCCCCCATAAAAAAAATCAAACTTACCACAACGTCTCAATTATTGATTTAATAATATAACATATTATACAGATGATACTATGACAATAATTTAAGAGATATGATGCAGCAATTACTGTAGCAATAATTGAGTATAGCTGAGTGACTTCTCACGTAAGCATCAATAATCAATATCGTGTGTTACTATGCAACCACGCGTATTACTGTACTTTTACTACCGGTAGTTCAACAGTTTTAACGGTTTTAACGGTAACACCTCAGCCGTTATTTTTATAGAAAGATAATTTTGTTGTTTTCTAACTACGACTATACTTCTGTTGTGGGGTCCACCAATGATTGTGCCGTCGTACGAATATTCCCCGACAAAAAGAATATTCCCCGACCAAACAAATATAATATGACAACTTGCATACTTTGCAAAATTTATAAATACTACCTATAACTATTATATCAAATCCACACCATAATATAAAAAAAATATTTCGAGAAAAAAAATTAAATATTTATTCATAAAATCTGGGGTCTCACATATGACATGACTATTAACCCTTGTTTTATGGCAGTATTTAAGAATGGCAGCTGAGAACGTTAATAATAGAGTAAATCAGACCGTGGAGACACCTTTGATCACCACCCAGGGGAACGTGCAAAAGGAAGGCAATATTCCTCCTATAAACAACGTTACCGAGTAAACGATGAATGATGGAATATTTAGGAGCTTTTTGCAGTTCATGCAAAATCAGACGAGGGAGACTCGTGTTCAGAATACAGGTGGAAATGATAACAACGCGCGGTTTGTCACAGCCAAGCAGTTCAAAGAATTGGGACCACCAGAATTTAAGGGAAAGCCGGATCCGATCATGGCGGAAACGTGGGTCAAGCAAATTACCAAGATATTCGATGTCTTGGGATGCACGGAGGAACAGAAGGTTCCATTCGTCACTTTTATGTTCCGCGGTGAGGCAGACTACTGGTGGGAGTCTGTGAAGCGTACCCAGCCTGACGCACTCAACATGTCCTGGGAAACATTTCAAAAACTGTTCAATGACAAGTACTTTCCTGAAAGTATTCGTCATATGAAGGAGGTGGAGTTTATCAGACTGGAACAAAACAACATGACGGTGTCCCAGTACGAGGCGAAGTTTACAGAGTTATCCAAGTTTGCACCTCATTTGGTCGAAAATAAGGAACGAATGACAATGATATTTTTGAGAGGTCTAAAACCCGAGATTCGACAATATCTTATCTCTCATAATTTTTTTTTATATTCAGATGTTGTAAACAGGGCTCAATTATTAGAGCGAGATAATGAGTATGTGTAACTGAGGGACCACAACCAGGGTCATACCGGTGGCGGCAGTCATCGAAGCAATGAAAACCAGCAGGGAGGAAAACATTCGAACAAAAGCGGTAACCACTCTGGTGGTAATCGTGGTAGTGATAATAAAAGGAGCGAGTCGGGAGGAGATTTTAAGAAGAGAAGGTACAACAATGATAATGTGAAGACGTCAGCACAAACATCAACTGTTTCTAGGGGAGGAGAACGACCACCGATCGTATGTTACAAATGTGGGAAAGAGGGACATATCAGCCCAAACTGCCCACAACAATCTAAGGTATGTTATAACTGTGGAAAGGAGGGTCATATAGCTCGAGAGTGTTCTGTAGCAAAACCAAGTTCAGCGGGGATGGTGACTCCAAAAGCTGTCCCGGATAAGTCAAAATCAGCGGTTCCTGGAAGAGCGTTTGTCGTGACTGGCCAAAACGTGAGAAACCCGAACGAGGTGATCACGAGTAAGCTAATCTTGAATTCTTGCGAAGTTTATACTTTACTAGATACCGGTTCTACCCATTCTTTTATCTCTCCTGCTTGTGCTCAACATTTAAACTTGACTCCGGAGAAATTGGACTTTGACTTATCTGTTGAAACTCCGTTGGGCGAAACCTTCGTTACATCTACAGTTTATAAATCTTGCATGATCTAAGTTGGCACTATCACATTACCTATTGATCTTATCTCTTTAAAGATACTTGCTTCTGAAGTGATTTTAGGAATTGATTGGTTAACCACTCATCATGCTAAAATTGATTGTTTTCGTAAGGTTGTTAGTTTTCATATTCCTAACGAACCTGTTATACGAATTCAAACTACTAAACCACTAAAATCAGTCACTGTCATATCAAGCCACAAAGCTATTCGTTTATTAAAAAACGGATGTCAAGCTTTCTTAGCCCATGTTATGGATTTGAATAAAGACAAGTCAGATTTGAATAATATTTCTATTGTTAGAGAATTTTCCTATGTATTTCCTGAAGAACGTCCTGGTCTACCCCTAGAACGTGAAGTTGAATTCTTTATTGACCTTGAACCCAGTACAAAGCCCATTTCTAAAACCCCATATCGAATGGCTCCTATTGAACTTCAGGAGTTAAAAGTCCAACTACAGGAGTTGTTGGACATCGGTTTTATTCGTCCTAGTACATCTCCTTGGGGTGCTCCTGTGTTATTCGTAAAGAAGAAAGACGGGAGTATGCGACTTTGTATCGACTATCGAGAATTGAATCATGTCACTATCAAGAATAGGTATCCGCTACCTCACATTGATGACCTGCTTGACCAGTTGTAAAGAGCACAATTCATTTCAAAGATCGATCTTCGTTCTGGATATCATCAGCTGAAGATTAAAACTGAGGATATTCCAAAGACTGCCTTCAGAACTCGGTACGGGCATTATAAATTCTTAGTCATGTCTTTTGGATTGACTAATGCTCCTGCTGCCTTCATGGATATGATGAACCGTGTATTCAAAGAATATTTGGATCAGTTCGTTGTTGTCTTTATTGATGAAATCCTCATCTATTCCAAAAGCTGTGAAGATCATGAGCGCCATTTGAAGCTGATATTGCAAAGGCTTCGTGAAAATAAGCTATATGCCAAACTGAAGAAATGCGAGTTCTGGCTTGAGGAAGTAGCATTCCTTGGGCACGTGGTGTCAAAACATGGAGTATCTGTCGACCCGGCGAAGATTGAAGCCATACAAAGTTGGGAGCAACCGAAGTCGGTAATCGAAGTGCGTAGCTTTCTGGGCTTAGCTGGTTATTATCGGAGATTTGTGGAAGAATTTTCTCAAATCGCTACTCCGTTAACTCAACTGACTCGGAAAGATACAAAATTCGTATGGAGTGAGGAATGCGAGAAGAGTTTCGAAGAACTCAAGAGGAGACTCATTTCGGCACCTGTTCTGACAATACCATCTGGTTCGGATGGATTTGTTATCTACAGCGATGCTTCAGGCAAAGGGTTAGGATGTGTTCTCATGCAACATGGGAAAGTCATAGCATATGCCTCGCGACAACTCAAAGAATATGAGAGGAATTATCCTACTCATGATTTGGAGTTGGCAGCAGTCGTTTTCGCGTTGAAGATCTGGAGACACTACCTGTATGGGGAGAAAGTGGAGATCTATACAGATCATAAAAGCCTCAAATATTTCTTCACCCAAAAGGAACTTAACATGCGGCAGCGACGTTGGCTCGAGCTGTTGAAAGATTACGATCATACAATCCAATATCATCCTGGAAAAGCAAACGTAGTAGCTGACGCATTGAGTAGAAGATCATATGCGGGTACGAGTGCAATGTTATTAACACAAAGGCCCATTTTGTATGACTTGCAAAGGATGGAGATAGAGATGAAGGCTCCAAGTACCCATATGATGATATCAAATATACGAGTAGAACCGACATTAATAGATAAAGTTAAAGCTGCTCAAGCTATGGACATAGAGCTGATGCATATGAAGAAGAAAGTGCAAGAAGGTGTTATTCCAGAAGCAAGAATCGATGAAGAAGGAATACTTCGAGTCAACTTTAGACTTTGTGTTCCTAACGATTTTGACTTGAAGCATAGAATAATGATGGAGGCACACAACACACCGTTTGTAATCCATCCTGGGAGTACCAAAATGTATCACGATCTTCGATATACATTTTAGTGGAGCAATATGAAAAGAGAGATCGCAGAGTTTATCTCGAGGTGTTTAACTTGTCAACGTGTAAAGGCGGAGCATCAAGTACCAAAGGGTCCATTGCAACTACTTGAGATCCCAAAATGGAAGTGGGAACACATTACCATGAATTTCGTTACAGGTCTTTCCAAGGTTTCTCAAGGCATAGATGTGATTTGGGTTATTGTTGATAGATTAACCAAGTATGCTCATTTCTTACCGATACGTGAGACTTATTCCCTTGAACGTCTTGCTAGTATGTATGTGAACGAGATTGTGAGATTGCATGGCATGCCAGTATCTATAGTTTAGGATCGTGACCTAAGATTCACTTCACGATTTTAGGTTAGCTTGCAGAAAGCTATGGGCACGGATTTACGATTCAGTTCGGCATACCATCCTCAAACGGACGGATAATCAGAGAGGATTATTCAAACTCGTGAAGATCTATTAAGACTCTGTGTCCTAGATCTCAAAGGGAGTTGGGATAAGTACCTACCATTGGTGGAATTCTCCTACAACAACAGTTATCAGGCGAGCATAGGTGTGGCTCCATTCGAGGCGTTGTATGGAAGAAAATGTCGTTCTCCAGTATGCTGGGACGAGGTGGGTAAAGCAACATTGTTGGGACCAGAGTTGGTACGCATGACTATAGAGAAGATCCAAACGATTCGACAACGTATACAAATGGCACAGGATCAACAAAAGAGTTATGCGGATCTTCATCGGAAGGACGTGGAATTTAATATTGGGGATCATGTATTGTTACGTGTTGCACCATGGAAGGGAGTTACAAGATTTGGGAAGAGAGGAAAGCTCAATCCAAGATTTGTTGGTCCATTTGAGATTCTCGAGCGAATAGGAAATGTGGCATATAGACTCGCATTACCTCCAAGCATGCCTCGTGTTCATAATATTTTTCACATATCTATACTTCGTAAATATGTAAAAGACCCGAACCACATTATTGAGTTAGAACCAGACGAGATAGCTGAAGATTTAACGTACGAGGAAGTACCTGTTAAGATCTTGGATAGGAAAGAGCATGTCCTACGCACAAAGGTTATACCACAAGTTAAGGTTTTGTGGAGAAACCATGCTATTGAAGATATGACCTGGGAGTTGGAATCAGAAATGAAAGCGAGGTATCCTCACCTTTTCGAAATATCAGGTACGTACGTCAATTTTGAGGACGAAATTTCATAAGGAGGGGAGGTTGTAAGACCCCAGCTTATTAATGAATAAAATCAAATTTTTTCTAAATATTATTGTGAATAATAAGGGGTTAATTTGATATAATACTTTGGTTATGGGTGAAATGTGCAAATTTTGTAAAATAAGCAAGTGGTTATAAAATATTCATTTTGTCAGGGAATATTCGTTTGGTCGTGGAATATTCTTGCTGTCGGGGAATATTCGTACGACGGCGCAGCCTTGTGTGGGTCCCATAACGGAAAGCGATTGGATGAAGAAAACGACAAGTATAAGTTATTTATAAATAACGACGTTTGTTACCGTTAATACTGTTGGAATACCCGGTGGTTAAAATACAGTAGCACACAGTATTGCACCAATTATTGATTCTTACGTAAGAAGGCACTACTCAATAATTGTTACAGTAGTTATTATTCAATATTTTATTTTATTGATTCAATAATTGCTGCGTTAATATTTTATATTATTGTTGTTTCAATAATTGTTGCTGCACAGTATTTTCCTTTATCAGATCAATAATTCATATTATTTGAATAATATTATTAGATAACATTATTGGCAATGTCTAGAAAGTTCTGTCTAAGGAGAGGTTTGGTCATCTAATTGCGCGCCTGTAAGGAGAAATCCTTATTGGAAAGCCTCCTCTTTCCTGGGAACGGCCTGGTTGTCATAAATGTGATTCTGTAATATTATTTGTGAATAACTAATTATTGATTCATATGATAAGGAAATATTTATTTTATGTGGATATAAATGAGGGATATATTTTTGTGGTTAAAAATGAAGGAGTTAATGTTGCGATTTTTATCAGTATTTTTGTCGGAATAAAGGTATTAAAAATCAGGATTTTTGAGATATTTTGCAGGGGTTATAATTTTTAATCCGACCGTTGGATCGTGGTAATTTTTGGATATGTTATACATATATAAGTTGAGTATATGTCCACAAATTTTGAACCGTTAAAAATGAACGTATGATTTATTATGAATTTTACGAGATGACTGGTTCAGAAATTGTTGAATTTTCAGAGTTAATCATTTTGGTGGAAAATTCTAGAATTGGTGGGCCCCACTCTTGGTTGGTAAAGAAATGTGTTGAGATTTTTATTCAAATATGGTGGGTGAGAATAGTAGCAGGTAAAGACATCAGGTTGTAGGTTAAGTCTGCTTCGGCGTGCTAACATTTTCTTATAAATAGAGGGCTAAGTTAGAATTGAAAATCACACCAGAAAAAAGTTTTATCTCTTTCTCTTTCTAGATTATTGAGTGTATTTTGTGAGTATTTAGATACTTTGAGAGTTTCTATTCATCAGAGGAAGTTTCTTCCAGCCTTATACCGGTATTCCGACCAGATGTACTGATATTTTGAGGTAAGGGATATTATCTTCTTCTTAAATGATATTTTCTTCAATATCATTATGTCGAAATATTGATATGAACTTTTTATCAAATTTTGAACTTTTTGTGTCAGGGTTACTATTCACGTATACGTTACTATTCATGTATACGGCACTATTCACGAATACGGCATTATTCACCGAAAAATAAAATTTTTCCTTTTTGTCCAAGATGTCTATTATGGTTACTATCTTTGACTGTATCCATGTTTTAATCTTTATTTTTGAATTCTGCTTCACAATTGATTACTATGAAGTATTATTGATCTTGGATAAACTGTTATACGAATCCCTACTGTTGGGCCAGAATACTTTTCATACTGGGCCAGGCCGAATGGGCTTGTCTTTTGGACTATATCACTTTTACCATATTGGGTCAAACAACTTGGGCCTCGCTACTTGACTATAATATTCGGCTTAGTCACGGGGTTGGTCCATTACGTAAGGTATTACTTATCTTATCTTTGACCGGTAATCATCACAAAAGCAGTAGTTGACTGTTACGCCTGCCACCTGTCTGCATGGCATTAATGAGGATGGGACTCCGATTGCCGGCGGGAGGTAACAGTGGTAGCAGGTAGGAAAATAAGCTACACACTTTCGGCTGAGATGACCGGGAATGGAAGGAGGTGTCAGGAGGTAGTGGGTGGCACAGTAAACCGGGTCTGGGGAGCGTATGGGGCAAGGATAACAAAAGGAAAAGAGGTAACAAAACACGACACACAACATTATCATTTTGATACACACTCAGACACTATTCATCATTTTCCTCCATTGTTAACCTTGTGATCGCCTGTATTGACTCTCACGCCGGAGCTATCCCCCGACGGTCCAGCCGTCAAGCTTTTGGTGTTGATCGTGTTTACTGTGCAGGATTAGGGCGTCTTACGTGATTGGGACGTCCTCAAAGATCTTGGCGTTAACATTGGCGCTAGAAGGAGGGGATGTTCTAGTGTCCTGAGTATTTTTCAATCACACATTGTGGTCGTTCTACGTCGATATTTATGGGGAAGAGTAAAACACCTACACCTGAGGGGCAGCCGAGGGCTGCCAGTGAATCCGTACCGCGAGTATCTGTGAAGGACCGTTTGGGACCTGCACTAAGTGTTCACGCCAGCACGGCGTCCAAACGATCGCATAGAGATTCTCGTCCGAGAGCTGTGAACAAAGCCAAGCGGCAGCTAATTTTTACAGCAGAGAAAGGGGCCGGTCATGGCCGAAAACGAGTAGAAGGCACCTCGCCTAGCGCTCGATACCGGGACGACCAAGATGAAAAGGCTGCCCGTTTGGCTAAGATGGCAGATGAAGCTGATAGGGCAATGGAGGCGCTTGTGAAGCAACGGCGGGATATAGCTGAGCAGATGACCCGAATGGCAGAGTTAAGAGACGAAGCCTCCAGCTATGTCCAATCTGAAGAACGGGGACATCGGAGTGGGAAAGAGCCTGTTCATTCCGGGCATGAATCTCATGATAGACTTCGGGAAAGAAGAAGGTCCAGAAGCCCTACCCCTCAAAGATCGAAGAAGGCTTATCACCTTGTCGTTTCTAAGGAACAGGGTCGAAGCGAACGAAGGGGTCGGTCCAGAGATCGTACTCCGAATAGTACTAAGAAGGCGCTCGTTGTTGCGCATTCCCACCGCAGCAGCCGGGCACTGAGACGAAGCAGATCGAGAGGCCATACACCCGAAAGTCCACCGAGGGCACGACGCTCTGTGGACCGTCATCATCAGAAAACCCCCTCGAAAGTTAGAGATTCAGTTGTAAAGCACCGGTCCACTCAGAAGAGGGAGGGGTCACCGGAAAAAGAAGCATCGTCCCAACCCGAGGGCGTGGAATATCTGGTGAAGGAGGTGAAGGAGCTTCGGAGGCAGCTTGCCGAAGTACAGAAAGTGAAGGAGACTTCGGGAAAGAAGGCATCCCCTTTTTTCGCGGAGATTCTGAGAGAAAAGGCTGACCCCACCAAGAGGTTGCCTCATATTGAAAGTTATGACGGATCGGGGGATCCCTACGACCACAATCAGGCGTTCGATCGACTGATGGATTATTATGACTTTAGCGATGCTGCTAAGTGTCATACTTTTGTCACGATCCTCCGAAAGGATGCCAGACAGTGGATGGGGACTTTACCTTCAGATTTGATTTCATCCTGGGCAGATATGTGCAGTCAGTTCCACGCCCGCTTCGGGAGCAACAGAAGAAGAGGGAAACCAACTGGCTCATTGGCTCAGGTTCGGCAGTTCTCGAATGAGTCTTTGGGCCAATATGTGAAGCGATTCCGTGAAGCAGTCGGCCAAGTGACAGAGCTAAACGATCTACAAGCCATGGGACTGTTTCAGAACGGATTAGATCTGGTCAAATCGGAAAAGTTGGTGAAGAAGTTGATGTTTCACCACCCGAAGAGTCTCGCAGAAGCCTTCGACAAAGCAGAAGGCTATATTGTGGTAGAAGAGGCCATGAATAGCCTCAAACGTCCTTCTTCAGAACGGCTTAAAGAGACAGATCGGGACAGAGCAGAGGGTGACCAGAGTAGAAATGAAGGAGATAGAGGCCGTCGCGACGGCAAATCAAAGAAATATAATAATAATTGGAGGCAGGGTGGAGAACGCTCGTCCGCTCCCGCTCAGAGGGTAAACAGGACGTATACGGCGCTCAACGCCGACAGGGCTGTTATCTTAGAGCAGATCAAGAATCAACCTATTTTCGAGCAACCTCGAGATAACTTTAAGCCCGGGAAAGGGAATTCTCGCAAGTATTGTGACTATCATCAAGCCTCGGGTCACGATACGAATGACTGTGCTAGCCTGAAAGATTTTATCGAGAGAAAGGTGTAGGACGGGGCGTTAGTTCATTATGTGGCTGCCCGAACGAACCAGCAGCAAAATAGAGGACCTGTTCAGGTAGCCCAACCAATTCAGCCAGTGTTCCCTGCTCCCGAATCACCCGCATGGCAAGTAATAGATGTCATCACTGGGGGCACCTCGGGTAAGCTTGTTGGGAGGAAGCGTCGAAGCTATCTGGATTCGGTCATGTCAGTGACGGGTACCCTCCTGAAGCCCGATAGACCCTTCCCGGGTACTGTGATTTCCTTTACCGATGATGATTACCCTTCGAAAACCATCGAACCACATGAGGGATCATTAGTCATAACAGCACAAGTGGGTTCGGTGGACATGAAGCGCATGATGATCGACAACGGGTCTTCTGTGGATATCCTATATGCTCATGCTTATCAGAGGATGTGTAACGACCCCAAAATAGGTCCATTCCACCCAACCCATTCTGAGTCGTCAAATACATGGTACAGAAAATAACTACAACTTTATTACAACAATTGTCGTGCAAAATACAACAACACATATGCTGTGAGTTTGGATACAAATATATACCAAATGTGACTCATGTTCCAACCGTGGACATCACCTCACAATAACACCTTACATAAAGGTATAGTCAAAAACTGTTTTAGAAATTAGAATCTTTGGGAAGTGCTCAAGGAAACCTTCGTACATGGGAGCCCATGCTTCTAGGTTATGATAGATATCATATGGCCACAGAATTATCCTTGGTTGACCCAATAGACCCCAAAGAAAAACGAGAAGATTACTATCATATTCTTCCCAATGGTGAGTCTTCTCTTGACTTATCATTATCTCCACTGTCTCTAGTTGAGAATTATACTTCAAACAAACACCAAGATTATATAGGAAGTGCCCATAGATATACTCAGCAAGTGGATGAGCACAACCCTGTCCTATGATGACACGAGGTTGTATGTCATTAGACATCTTGTATGATAGTGACAAAACACCCTTCCAACGTTGGGTTCGCCTCACCCTATTTTCTTCACCAAATATAACTACTAAATGATAACCTCCGTTCTATTCCCTTGTTACCCCCGCTCGACCCAGCTACACTCTTATTACCTGAAAGGAATTGTGAACAGAAGGGTGAGCACAACTAGCCCAGTAAAGAATATCATGACTAAAGATAAATAAATTATCAATAGTCTTCATCAATAATAAATCAGAGATTTAGAACATATGGTAGATGATAAAAAATTTCAACCATAGTTGCAGCGGAACGAGCAATCCATTAGAAGAGTCAAATAGACTATAAAGTCTATTATCTTCTCCATGTTAAAAATCCACCAACAATGTTTTATCCATGTAACATCACTCAACAGTTCTGGTCCACAATCATATAAATAACTCATAATCATAATTATAATTCTAAATTCCTCTTCGCATTCAGGACGAAGATAATTTTCATCACATGTCTTTACCTGAAATATCAAAGATCATGGTTATACCAAATCACAGTTCCTGTTCATAATCATGCTAATAAATCCATCTTCGCACTCATCAATAATTCATCTTTGCACTACGACCAAAGATATTCAACAACAGTTCATCTTTGCACTACAGGCCTAAGATATTCATCAACAGACCATCTTTGCACTACATGCCAAAGATAATCAACAACAGTTCATCTTTGTATTACGGGCTAAAGATATTCATTAACAATTCATATTTGCACTACAGGCTAAATATATTCATATCTCAAAGAAATATATATCATTTCAGAATTTATATAAACAATAATTATAACCATGTTGATCAATTCGCCTTTGCACTTAAGCTTAAGATATTCAATTATAAATTCAATGGTCATGATCATACTAGTCACAATTCAACTTTGCACTACAGGCCAAAGAGAACCCTAGTCATGATCATACCAATAATCTACCCATCTTTACACTCCAGTGAAAGAGAATTTCAACATCAGGGTTATAAAAAATGTTATATATGATAATAAAAATAATGTGATCAACATATAATTTTAATCTCAAGAGCAATATTCATAAATCAACTATAATTTGGTCAGAAAAAGAAACTAATTTTTATCGTGAATAGTAACTCGTGAATAGTAACTCATGAATAGTAACTCGACACAAAAAGGTAGAAATTCCACAATAAAATCCATACCAGTATTTCGGTATAATGATATTGAAAGAATAATATTTCTTAAGCTTATAAACAATTTATTTAAATTGTTTACACTTTACTAAATAATGCATTTAATCATTCTAAAATACCAAACTCATAAGATTTTATCACCAATAATCAAAACCCTCATCAAAAATCTGCATATACCTCATATAGGATTCTCAAGCCATAAAATCCTATTTTTCAATTTTCTTACTTCACATAACATATTTAATTCATTTACTCATAACTAGTCTATTTTCATGAAAAATACCAAATCAGTTCCAAAAATATTTCTTTTCTGAGATTTAGCATAATATAGTCCCATAGTGAACATATATTTTTCTCAGAATTTTTAAAAGTCATTTACTATTTTTCATATGGCCAAAATAGCCGAATATTTAGACATTTATCAAAAATTGTACTTTTGTCTAAAAATTCTGAAATTTACAGAGTATACTTCTATCATATACATGTACTCCCAATAAAAATTTCATCAATTTTGGAGTTAACCACAAAGAATTATAAGCGATTACTTTTAAAATAGTCTTTTCTCATAAAATTCATAACTCTCAATCTATACATCCAAAAATCACCATTTTTGGACACAATCAAGAAAACTCATCAAAATATCATTTCAAATTTTTCCAGAATTTTTGAAGGTCAGAAAAATTACGAAATTAAAGATCATAACAACCCTTAAAATCCCTTGCAATCCCTTACAATCCCTTACAATCCCTTACCTTAAAAGAGCAGTACTTCTGACTGGATATCGGATATGATGCTGAAGAAAACTTGCACTGATGAATAGAAACTCACTAAGTATCTAAAAACTCACAAAATATGCTTCATAATATAGAGAGAGAAAGAGAGAAAGCTTATGTTTCTGGTGTGATTTTCAATTCTAACTTAGCCCTCTATTTATAGGAAAATTTTGGTAGGTTTGACCTGGAACCTGATGGCTTTACCTGCTACTATTCCCACCCACCACATTTGAAATATAATTCAGCACATTTCTTCACCAACCACAAGTGGAGCCCACCAATTCTAGAATTTTCCACCAAAATGATAAACTCCAAAAATTCAACAATTTCTGAACCAGTCATCTCGTAAAATTCATAATAAATCATACGTTCATTTTTAACGGTTCAAAATTTGTGGACATATACTCAACTTATATATGTATAACATATCCAAAAATTACCACGATCCAACGATCGGATTAAAAATTATAACCCCCGCAAAATATCTCAAAAACCCTGATTTTTAATACCTCCATTCCGACAAAAATACGAATAAAAATCTCAACATTAACTCCTTCATTTTTTAACCACAAAAATATATCCCTCATTTATATCCACATAAAATAAATATTTTCTTATCATATGAATCAATAATTAATTATTCACAAATAATATAACAGAATCACATTTATGACAACCAGGCCGTTCCCAGGAAAGAGGGGGCTTTCCAATAAGGATTTCTCCTTACTAGCGCGCAATTAGATGACCAAACCTCTCCTTAGACAGAACTTTCTAGACATTGCCAATAATGTTATCTAATAATATTATTCAAATAATATGAATTATTGATCTGATAATGGGAAATACTGTGCAGCAACAATTATTGAACAATAATAATATAAAATTTCAACGTAGCAATTATTGAATCAATAAAATAAAATATTGAACAGTAATTACTGTAACAATTATTGAGTAGTGCCTTCTTACGTAAGAATCAATAATTTCAAAAATACTGTGCAATACCGTGTGCTACTGTGCAATAACGCGTATTACTGTATTTTAATCACCGGGTATTCTAACAGTGTTAACGGTAACAACTACGCCGTTATTTGTAAAAACTTAAATTTGTCGTTTTTTTCACCCGACAGTTATTCTGTTATGGGACCCACAAATAGTTGTGACGTCGTACGAATATTCCCCGACAGAAAGAATATTCCACGACCAAACGAATATTTCCCGACAACAATGATTATTTTATAACCACTTGTGTATTTTGAAAAATTTTCACATTTCACCCATAACTTTAACTTTTTATCAATTTAACCATTTACTGAATTGTAATTATAAGAAAAATTGAATACTTTTATTTCATAAAATTCGGGGTCTTACAATCTCCCCTCCTTATGAAATTTCGTCCTCGAAATTTACGTACCTGGTATTTCAAAGAATTGAGAATACATTCCTTTCATTTCAGATTCTATCTTCCCTGTCATCATAATTTCTCCATTGCTCATCTCCTGTATTTCATATATCATTCTAGAATACAGTTTCAAAACAAGGGTTAATTTAACAAATTAACATATCACATAATATCCCGATATTATGACTGACCAACAAATAAGCTTAGGTAGGACACACTAGCGAATGATTTATACATCTCTCCCCTCCTAGTTCTATTCCCCGATCTCCGCCAGAGACCATATCCCTAAGCTCTGATACCAAATGTAACGACCCCAAAATAGGTCCATTCCACCCAACCCATTCTGAGTCGTCAAATACATGGTACAGAAAATAACTACAACTTTATTACAACAATTGTCGTGCAAAATACAACAACACATATGCTGTGAGTTTGGATACAAATATATACCAAATGTGACTCATGTTCTAACCGTGGACATCACCTCACAATAACACCTTACATAAAGGTATAGTCAAAAACTGTTTTAGAAATTAGAATCTTTGGGAAGTGCTCAAGGAAACCTTCGTACATGGGAGCCCATGCTTCTAGGTTATGATAGATATCATATGGCCACAGAATTATCCTTGGTTGACCCAATAGACCCCAAAGAAAAACGAGAAGATTACTATCATATTCTTCCCAATGGTGAGTCTTCTCTTGACTTATCATTATCTCCACTGTCTCTAGTTGAGAATTATACTTCAAACAAACACCAAGATTATATAGGAAGTGCCCATAGATATACTCAGCAAGTGGATGAGCACAACCCTGTCCTATGATGACACGAGGTTATATGTCATTAGACATCTTGTATGATAGTGACAAAACACCCTTCCAACGTTGGGTTCGCCTCACCCTATTTTCTTCACCAAATATAACTACTAAATGATAACCACCGTTCTATTCCCTTGTTACCCCCGCTCGACCCAGCTACACTCTTATTACCTGAAAGGAATTGTGAACAGAAGGGTGAGCACAACTAGCCCAGTAAAGAATATCATGACTAAAGATAAATAAATTATCAATAGTCTTCATCAATAATAAATCAGAGATTTAGAACATATGGTAGATGATAAAAAATTTCAACCATAGTTGCAGCGGAACGAGCAATCCATTAGAAGAGTCAAATAGACTATAAAGTCTATTATCTTCTCCATGTTAAAAATCCACCAACAATGTTTTATCCATGTAACATCACTCAACAGTTCTGGTCCACAATCATATAAATAACTCATAATCATAATTATAATTCTAAATTCCTCTTCGCATTCAGGACGAATATAATTTTCATCACATGTCTTTACCTGAACATCAAAGATCATGGTTATACCAAATCACAGTTCCTGTTCATAATCATGCTAATAAATCCATCTTCGCACTCATCAATAATTCATCTTTGCACTACGACCAAAGATATTCAACAACAGTTCATCTTTGCACTACAGGCCTAAATATTCATCAACAGACCATCTTTGCACTACATGCCAAAGATAATCAACAACAGTTCATCTTTGTATTACGGGCTAAAGATATTCATTAACAATTCATATTTGCACTACAGGCTAAATATATTCATATCTCAAAGAAATATATATCATTTCAGAATTTATATAAACAATAATTATAACCATGTTGATCAATTCACCTTTGCACTTAAGCTTAAGATATTCAATTATAAATTCAATGGTCATGATCATACTAGTCACAATTCAACTTTGCACTACAGGCCAAAGAGAACCCTAGTCATGATCATACCAATAATCTACCCATCTTTACACTCCAGTGAAAGAGAATTTCAACGTCAGGGTTATAAAAAATGTTATATATGATAATAAAAATAATGTGATCAACATATAATTTTAATCTCAAGAGCAATATTCATAAATCAACTATAATTTGGTCAGAAAAAGAAACCAATTTTTATCGTGAATAGTAACTCGTGAATAGTAACTCATGAATAGTAACTCGACACAAAAAGGTAGAAATTCCACAATAAAATCCATACCAGTATTTCGGTATAATGATATTGAAAGAATAATATTTCTTAAGCTTATAAACAATTTATTTAAATTATTTACACTTTACTAAATAATGCATTTAATCATTCTAAAATACCAAACTCATAAGATTTTATCACCAATAATCAAAACCCTCATCAAAAATCTGCATATACCTCATATAGGATTCTCAAGCCATAAAATCCTATTTTTTAATTTTCTTACTTCACATAACATATTTAATTCATTTACTCATAACTAGTCTATTTTCATGAAAAATACCAAATCAGTTCCAAAAATATTTCTTTTCTGAGATTTAGCATAATATAGTCCCATAGTGAACATATATTTTTCTCAGAATTTTTAAAAGTCATTTACTATTTTTCATATGGCCAAAATAGCCGAATATTTAGACATTTATCAAAAATTGTACTTTTGTCTAAAAATTCTGAAATTTACAGAGTATACTTCTATCATATACATGTACTCCCAATAAAAATT
Source organism: Panax notoginseng (assembly GCA_016801055.1). Classification (NCBI taxonomy): domain Eukaryota; kingdom Viridiplantae; phylum Streptophyta; class Magnoliopsida; order Apiales; family Araliaceae; genus Panax; species Panax notoginseng. The sequence continues at coordinate 33,570,216 of CM029022.1, forward strand.
TCATCAATTTTGGAGTTAACCACAAAGAATTATAAGCGATTATTTTTAAAATAGTCTTTTCTCATAAAATTCATAACTCTCAATCTATACATCCAAAAATCACCATTTTTGGACACAATCAAGAAAACTCATCAAAATATCATTTCAAATTTTTCCAGAATTTTTGAAGGTCAGAAAAATTACGAAATTAAAGATCATAACAACCCTTAAAATCCCTTGCAATCCCTTACAATCCCTTACAATCCCTTACCTTAAAAGAGCAGTACTTCTGACTGGATATCGGATATGATGCTGAAGAAAACTTGCACTGATGAATAGAAACTCACCAAGTATCTAAAAACTCACAAAATATGCTTCATAATATAGAGAGAGAAAGAGAGAAAGCTTATGTTTCTGGTGTGATTTTCAATTCTAACTTAGCCCTCTATTTATAGGAAAATTTTGGTAGGTTTGACCTGGAACCTGATGGCTTTACCTGCTACTATTCCCACCCACCACATTTGAAATATAATTCAGCACATTTCTTCACCAACCACAAGTGGAGCCCACCAATTCTAGAATTTTCCACCAAAATGATAAACTCCAAAAATTCAACAATTTCTGAACCAGTCATCTCGTAAAATTCATAATAAATCATACGTTCATTTTTAACGGTTCAAAATTTGTGGACATATACTCAACTTATATATGTATAACATATCCAAAAATTACCACGATCCAACGATCGGATTAAAAATTATAACCCCCGCAAAATATCTCAAAAACCCTGATTTTTAATACCTCCATTCCGACAAAAATACGAATAAAAATCTCAACATTAACTCCTTCATTTTTTAACCACAAAAATATATCCCTCATTTATATCCACATAAAATAAATATTTTCTTATCATATGAATCAATAATTAATTATTCAGAAATAATATAATAGAATCACATTTATGACAACCAGGCCGTTCCCAGGAAAGAGGGGGCTTTCCAATAAGGATTTCTCCTTACTAGCGCGCAATTAGATGACCAAACCTCTCCTTAGACAGAACTTTCTAGACATTGCCAATAATGTTACCTAATAATATTATTCAAATAATATGAATTATTGATCTGATAATGGGAAATACTGTGCAGCAACAATTATTGAACAATAATAATATAAAATTTCAACGTAGCAATTATTGAATCAATAAAATAAAATATTGAACAGTAATTACTGTAACAATTATTGAGTAGTGCCTTCTTACGTAAGAATCAATAATTTCAAAAATACTGTGCAATACCGTGTGCTACTGTGCAATAACGCGTATTACTGTATTTTAATCACCGGGTATTCTAACAGTGTTAACGGTAACAACTACGACGTTATTTGTAAAAACTTAAATTTGTCATTTTTTTCACCCGACAGTTATTCTGTTATGGGGCCCACAAATAGTTGTGCCGTCGTACGAATATTCCCCGACAGAAAGAATATTCCACGACCAAACGAATATTTCCCGACAACAATGATTATTTTATAACCACTTGTGTATTTTGAAAAATTTTCACATTTCACCCATAACTTTAACTTTTTATCAATTTAACCATTTACTGAATTGTAATTATAAGAAAAATTGAATACTTTTATTTCATAAAATTCGGGGTCTTACAGGATGCATCTTGATGGGCAGAAGATGGAGATCGGACAGGAGGCCCCTTTATACGGCTTCAACAACGATCCGGTCAAAGTGGCTGGGACCATTGAGCTGCCGGTTATCTTCGGAACAGCCCCCCAACAGGTAGAAATCACTTGCAAATTTTACGTAGTGAATGTAGATTCTGCTTATAATGCTATTTTGGGGAGACCCACTTTGATTGCTTTACAAGCTGTAACCTCTATCCCTCATTTCAAAATCAAATTTCCTACGGCTCATGGTGTCGGGGAGGTTAAAGGAGATCTGGATCTGGCCAGAAGGTGTTATAGAAATGCCGTGATCACTTCGGGAGTAGGAGTATCGAAGCAAAAATAGGCCATGGCGATAGAGATCGAACCTTTCACGGAAAGCAGCTCAGAACTGTTGGTCGTGCCGGCCGAAGAGACAGAAGAGATAGAACTCATCCCGGGCAAGGCTAACAAGACCGTGAAAATAGGTTCGGGTCTACCAGAACCTCTCAGAAAGAACCTCATTGAACTCCTGCAGTGCTATGTTGACATCTTCGCCTGGGAGCCTCAGGACATGCCGGGAGTGAGCAGGGATATTGCTGAGCATCGGCTAGAGGTCGATCAGTCGAAGAAGCCGGTTCGGCAAAAGAGGAGGATCTTCGCGCCCGAGCGCCAGAGGATCATCGATGAAGAGATTGCGAAGCTGCTGGCTGCTGACTTCATCTTCGAGATCGACTATCCGCAATGGATGGCAAACGTGGTACTGGTCCAGAAGCAGAACGGGAAATGGCGGGTCTGCATTGACTACACAGACCTGAATAAAGCTTGTCCGAAGGACTTCTATCCATTACCCCACATTGACTAGCTCATCGATGCAACTTCGGGGTATGCCTTGTTAAGCTTCATGGATGCATTCTCTGGCTATCATCAAATCTCCATGTGTAAAGAGGATATACCGAAGACGGCATTTATTACGCATCGGTCGGTATACGCCTACAAGAAAATGACCTTCGGCCTCATCAACGCCGGAGCCACTTACCAGAGGATGATGAACTTTGTCTTCAGGCGTCAGTTGGGCAAAAATATGGAAGTATATGTGGATGACATGATCGTTAAGAGCATGTTGGTGCACAAACATCTGGATGACCTGGAGGAATGCTTTCAGACAGTCCGTCACCACAGTTTGAGACTGAATCCTACCAAGTGCACCTTCGGATTAGGGGCTGGCAAATTTCTGGGTTACCTGGTCAGTCAGAGGGGAATTGAAGCTAACCCAGAGAAGATTAAAGCGATCTTGGACATGAAGACTCCTCAGTCGTTTAAAGACGTTCAAAGTCTGACTGGAAGGATTGCAGCTTTGAGGAGGTTTATGTCCAAATCGGCAGAAAGGTGTTTGCCGTTTTTTGACACGTTGAAAGGGCCGAAGAATGCCAAGACGTTCCAATGGACTTCGGAATGCGAAGACGCCTTCCAGAGCATCAAGTCCTACTTATCTTCGGCGCCTTTATTGGTGAAGCCCGCTCCTGCTGAGCCTTTATATTTGTACTTAGCAGCTAGTTCGTTGGCAGTAGGAGCAGTCTTGGTGCGAGAGGTTGGGGGTAAGCAGCACCCAATTTATTATATAAGCCACGTCCTTCGGGATGCCGAAACAAGGTACCCAAATATTGAAAAGTTTGCTTTTGCTTTAATAACTGCTAGTAGAAAGCTTAGGCAGTACTTCCAGGGTAGGTTGGTAATAGTATACACAGATCAGCCTTTGAAGAAAATTATGGGCAAACCTGAGGTATCGGGGAGATTAGCTGCATGGACGATGGAGTTGTCTCAGTTCTTCGTTGAATATCATCCCCGAACTGCCATCAAGGGGCAGGCCTTGGCTGATTTTGTGGTCGAGTGTTCGTTTTCCGAAGCCGATGAGGCTGTAGCAGAAGCTGGAGGATCTGACATCATAGTTGCGACTCTTCAGCAGAAGCAGAGTTCATGGACGCTGTATGCAGATGGGTCTTCTACCGTAGAAGTCAGCGGAGCAGGGATTATTCTGACTAGTCCGGAGGGATTCAAGGTGCAACAGGCCATCAGATTTCAGTTTAAAGCAACGAACAATGAGGCAGAGTACGAGGCAGTGTTGGCGGGTTTGCGACTAGCTAAGAGTCTCGAAGTGCAAAGAATAGTTATCTTCAGCGACTCTCAGTTAGTCGTTAAACAAGTCTCCGGGGAATACGAAGCCCGAGGTCATCGGATGATCAAGTATTTGGCGGAATTAAAAGAACGGCTTCAGTATTTCCAGTTTTACGAATTCCAGGGGGTCGAACGTGATGGCAATTCCATTGCCGATGCACTCTCCAAATTAGCCACTACGGATGTTAATGTGTTTGATGGATCAGTCTACTTAGAAATTCTGCAACATCCTAGTGTTCATCATGAATCGGTAATGTGTGTTGATCGAACCAACTGTTGGCTGACCCCATACCTGGAATATCTGGCAGATGGCGTTCTACCTTCGGATCAGATGCTAGCCAAGAAAATCAAGTACAAGAGTGCTAATTTCGTTCTGATAGATGGGGATCTGTTCCGAAGGGCCTTCTCGTCTCCGTTGCTAAAGTGTTTGACTCCGTCCGAAGCAAAGTACGCTCTTCGGGAAGTTCATGAGGGCATCTGCAGTGATCACATGGCAGCTAAGTCACTGGCATACAAAGTTCTTCGGCAGGGATACTACTGGCCAACGATCTTCAAGGAAGCAACTGAATACGTCAAGAAATGCGAGAAGTGCCAGCTCAACAGTCCGATCCCACATCAGCCACCAGAAGAGCTATACTCGATTCTATCTCCTATACCCTTCGCTGTCTGGGGGGTTGACATACTGGGTCCGTTACCGAAGGCTAAAAGGCAGGTCAGTTTCGTCATCGTCGCTATTGATTATATGACCAAATGGGTCGAGGCGAAACCACTCCGGCTGATAACAGAACAGGAGTGTCTGAAATTTATGAAAGAATCCGTAGTGTTTCGCTTCGGGATCCCTCAAGTGGTGATATCAGACAACGGACGCCAGTTTGTGGGATCAAAATTTGAAGGCTTTCTGAAAGAACTGGGAGTCCAGCACAGGAAGACTTCAGTGGCTCATCCACAGTCAAATGGGCAGGTCGAGGTGACTAACAGAACACTTCTAAACGGGATCAAGCGCAGATTGGACGAAGCCAAAGAAAAATGGCCGGAGGAACTGCTCAGCGTATTGTGGGCTTACAGGACTACACCGAGAACAACAACAGGAGACTCACCTTTCAGACTGGCCTACGGCACTGCTGCCCTGGTCCCAGTTGAGATCGGATCTCCAAGCCTTCGAGTTAGTCAGTTCAGGGAGATCTACTGTGACGCCCCCAAAATTAGGTATACATCACCCATCTTGGGTCGTCAGATACATAGTACAAAATACAAATACAACTTACTAATACAACTGTCGTGTACAATACGACAAAACATAAACTGTGAGTTTGAATACAAATATTATCTTCTAGAGAGTATTCATACTCAAAAGGAGTCCTCATTACATTTATTAACACACCATTACATAGAATAGTGAGGACTACTAACTAATACTATCATTCGGACCATCACTCCGTTCCCCGACTTGCCCCAGCTACGTTCTCATTTCCTGAAGAGAACAGTGAAAGAAAGGGTGAGCTCAACTAGCCCAGTAAGAAATATTATGACTAAGATAATGCAGAATAAATTATCATTAGCCTTCAACAATATTAAACTGATAAAATATAATAGACATCAAGTTTAACTGCAGCGGAACAAGCAATCCATTAAAAGAGTCAAGTAGAAAATAAACTCTACTATCTTTTATGATTTAAAAGATTTTCCAACACTGTGATCGCTGAGACTCAGCTTAATAAAATAATCTACATCATCGAATCACCCCTGCACTACGGCCAAGGATATTCGTATATTCATTAATGGTCATGATCATGCCAACAACTGTCCATCAATGCACTACGGGCCAATGAGGACTTTTACCACATCATTTGTAACATTACGGTCATGATTATACCGAATAATCCCTGGTCATAATCATACCAAGTCCATCTATGCACTACAGGCCACAGATGACTTTTAACATTTTATAAACATGAGGATGATGACAATGATATAAGAATTCAATAAAACAAGTTCAAGAATTAATTTATCCAAGAATTAACAACGTCCAAATTGTCAACATGATACTGCTTTGTGGAGTAAAATTCAAAAATGCTTAGAAGAATATTTTCATGAAAAGATACTGGATGAAACGCAATTATCAAGGATATTCCACAAATTTCATGGAGTATAGAAGTCAAAACTTAACCAATTGAGTATAATAAAGAATGGAATAACAAAAGAAATCACCATGCATGCGATAAACCACACAGACAGGTTATTCCAACAGAATAAGAAATAATGGAACCAGGTCCGGCGTAAACGCACAGACAGGATATTCCGACAGAATAATAAATAATGGAACCAGGTCCGGTGTAAAACACACAGACAGGATATTCCGACAGAATAATAAATAATGGAACCAGGTCCGGTGTAAAACACACAGACAGGATATTCCAACAGAATGATAACAAGACGGAACCAGGTCCGGTGTAAAACACACAGACAGGATGTTCCAACAGAATAATAATAAAAACGGAACCAGGTCCGGTATAAAACACACAGACAGGATGTTCCAACAGAATAATAGAAGAATGTCACCAAGTATAGGGTAGACCACGTATACAGGTTATTCCAACAGAATAATAAGAAATGGAATAACAACAGTTCTCTTCATGAATAAGAAAGAATAACACCCCTTACCGTTTTAAAGACGAGCTGAAATAAGGAAGTAGTTAAATAGCAGAATACTCTTCTTCTCTCTCTTTATAGTTTCTCTCTATAGTTTCTCTCTCTAGAGTTCAGTGAATTCGTAAAAAATAATAAAGGAATGAGCTGCTATTTATAGAAAAATAGAATGCATAGTAACTAATCCATGAACGGTCCAGATTGATTACTTTAATATGACGGTCCATATTTAAAGAAAAATCTTTTAAATAAAATATAATATATTCTATTTATAGAATAACTTTAATAAAGTATTCTGTTTTATATAAAAAGATGTTTCTGTTTTATTACGTTAATAATATGAATAAAACAAAACGTCATTATCGCTAAATAATTCATATTATTAACTGACAATAATTGAATCAAACTGAGTGACTTCTCACATAAGCATTAATAATCAATACCGTGTGCTACTATGCAACCACACGTATTACTGTACTTTTACTACCGAGTAGTTCAACAATAACAATGGTAAAATTTCCGCCGTTATTTTTAATAAAATATTTTTGTCGTTTTCTCAATCCGACAATAATTCTGTTGTGGGGTCCACCAATGATTGTGTCGTTGTACGAATATTCCCTGTTAAAACGAATATTCCCCGATCAATCGAATATTATATAACAACTTGCGTACTTTGCAAAATTTATAAATATTACCCACAACTATAACATTATATCAAATTAACTCCATAATATTCAAAACTGACATTTATAGAAAATTCATCTTTATTTATAAAAGTTGGGGTCTTACATCTACAATGACGAAGGACTAAAGGCCAACTTGGACCTGTTAGAAGAAGTCAGAGAAGTGGCTTTGATTAAACTTGCAGCCTACCAAAGGAGAGTTGCCAAGCATTACAACAAAGGGGTAAAGCTCCGAAGATTTGAGGTGGGAGACCTCGTTCTCAGAGAGGCCGAAGCCTCTACACCGCAGAACACCGGGAAGTTGATGCCGAACTGGGAAGGACCGTATGAAGTGGCCGAAGTACCAAAGCCCAGGACGTATCGACTGAAGGCTTTGGATGGATCCGAAATTAATAACACGTGGCACGCAGGCAGGCTCCGAAAGTACTTTCAATAAAAACTAAGTCAGTCCACTGGGAGTCTGTACATAACCGTTCATCATCAATAAAAAGTCACTTTTTTCACAACTGATCTTCACATTTGTCCTAAGGTCACAGTGGAGTAAGGAGGTATGGTAGGACTCGCTGGCCATTCGATGGCAGCCAATTTATTTGATACCCCGCGTGGTAGTCAAATCCTGGATCTCATATTATTTTTTACCAAGGGTGGTAAAATCAATGGTCATCGAAGTAAGGAGGTTCGGGCGGACTCGCTGACCATTCGATGGTAGCCTTATTGGCAGGTGGTCCTTATGGCTTCGTCAGGCCCTTCGTGATAGGCGAACGTCATCGATACAAGGAGGTTCGGGCGGACTCGCTGACCATTCGATGGTAGCCTTATTGGCAGGTGGTCCTTATGGCTTCGTCAGGCCCTTCGTGGTAGGCGAACGTCATCGAAGTAAGGAGGTTCGGGCGGGCTCGCTGACCATTCGATGGTAGCCTTATTGGCAGGTGGTCCTTATGGCTTCGTCAGGCCCTTCGTGGTAGGCGAACGTCATCGAAGTAAGGAGGTTCGGGCGGACTCGCTGACCATTCGATGGTAGCCTTATTGGCAGGTGGTCCTTATGGCTTCGTTAGGCCCTTCGTGGTAGGCGAACGTCATCAATGTAAGGAGGTTCGGGCGGAATCGCTGACCATTCGATGGTAGCCACATCGGTAGATGTTCCTTAGGACCTTGTCAGGCCCTTCGGGGTAGGCAAGTGTCGTCATTCAGACTTCGTCAGGACCCTCACGACATCTACCTCACACTTTGGTAACGAATAAGTATTCCTTTACTTTGTTATCATTGCCTAAATTTTTCTAAGTGTTGAGTTCGGAATGCCAAGTTCTGTAACTTCATCTTATCTGTTATACGACTTACCTGGTTGTTAATTAACAGTTTAAGTTAAGTCCGCAAAGGAGCTCGCACATCTTTTTTAAGATTGGATCGTTATTAAAGTGTTGGTAAACAGTAAATACACCGAAGTCATAAGGAATAATGCTGATATTTTATTTACATAATGCTGTTTACAAAATAGAGACTTTACAGGAACCCTAACAGCTAAGGGAAAAGAGAGTCATCTTTACGGATCGGCTTCGTCTTCCGAAGAGTCCAGGATGGTCGGGTCAACCTTGGCAGCAACAAGTCTTGCCTTGTCTTTGCTTCGGCATTCGTCGAACCCATCCGAGAACATCTGGATGATCTCCTCGTTCAACTCGGCAGATTTCCGGTATTCTTGTTGAACTTCCCTCCGAAGATCTCCGGTTAGAGGAGGACCCAAATCTCTCAGAGCCTGAAGTTCTCGAAGCTCCTCTTCGAGCTTTGCCCGCTCCTTCAGATGCCTCAAATCCCTAGCTTCAAGGTCGTGTACTTGGACAGCCAAGCTCTTATTGGTCTTCACCATCGTCTCATTCTTCCCAACAAGGACCTCGTTCCGGCGAACCAGATCTATGTTCGTAGTAATGGTCAATTGGTGGGTGGCCTCGGCTGTCTCCAGTTTCTCCTTTAAATTATTCACATCTTTCTGGAGGCCTTCATTATTGAGGAGAGTGGCACCATGGGCCCTTCTCTCCCTTTCCAGAGCCGAAGCCAGAATGGCCTTCTCCCGCCTAGCCGCATCTTCTTCGGCCTCGGACTCTCTATATCGGGGAAAAAGTCTCCCAAAGACAGCATTTGCCTACAGATGGGTAAAGAAAGTCGATGAATTAGTAGAAGGAACAGACGAAACAAAGGATTTCCAAATGTTTCAAATTGAATCAACTAACCTTAGCCTGATAGCTCATGCCTTCTTCGATTAAGTCCCTAATCGAGCTGTTTCCGAACCGATGGTCATAAATCTCCCGGACAAAGGATTCGAACAGCTGGAAAGGGAAGTTGGCATTAAACTCCAGCCATATGGTGGGAGAGGATGCGGCTTCTCGCCTAAAGGCGGAAGGAGAAGATCTTGCCGAAGATGGCACTGTTGATCCTCGGAAGGTTGCTTCCTTTTTCGAGACAGAAGAGGAGACTCAGTCGGGTCTTCGAGCTCGTCTTCTGAAATGTGAATCTCCATAAGAATAATGGTAGGCGGATCGGCTGCAGGAGGAGGAACCCGAAGCTCATCGGCAGACAGAGGAGTCACCTTGGTCTTCCTCTTTTTAATCCGAAGAGCTTGCATTCGCTCGTTCGCAGGCAAGTCAATCAAACTCGCTGTAGAAGCTAATTGAGATCCTTGAGGATTTGACCGGACCTTCCGAACCGCCCTCTTCTTCTGTCGAGGTCGGCTAGGTTCCTCCGCAGCTTCCGTTCCGTCGAAGATTTCTGCGTCATTGGCTTCCGAAGCCGGAAGTTCTTCCTGTGGAACCTCGGTGGAAGGTGATGAAGGCTTACCAGAGAGATACCTATCCAGATCCTTCCGATCGATCGAAGTCGGCTTGATGAGAGACAATTTGTGGTCATACAACCATGCCTGTTTGCTCAAGAGGCCGAAGCTCCACTCCTTCAGAGGTATCTTCTCTATGATGCGCGTCATTTCTCTTATCCGTTCCTCGGATATATCTCTGAAGTCTGCAAAGAACGCGATCAGAAGTGGTCCAGTCCGGGACAGAGGAGATTTCGGGCCCGTTGACGAAGAACCATTTGTTATGCCATCCTCGGTTGCTCGAGAGAGTGTCCATCAGAGACCGCTTCTCGATCCTGGCATTGGGCTTAGGAGCTATCTTACTTAGCACCTTGAAGCCTTTTTCCCAGGATTTCCCTACCGAGAAGAGGGTAAAGAAGGAGTCCACAGCAGGAGGAACCCCTATCTCGTAGCAGAAGGCTATGTAAGCCAGTATGTGTATGTACGAGTTCGGCACCATTTGGACGAACCCCACTCCAACGAACCCTAGGAGGGTGATCAGGAAGGCGTGAAGGGGGAACCTCACCCCCTTCTCCAGAAAAGTTGCCGGAACGATAATCCAACCGTCGGGACGCTGGTACATCCTTTCGTCGGGAGCCGCTATCCGTACCCTGTGGGTATCCGGTATTTGATAGCGGGCCCGAATGTTGCAGAGCTCAGCCTCATTGACGGTGGAAGGAGTGTTGGCGTGAGGAAAGTCTTCCTCATTTTTAAAAAAATCAGAGGGGTTGGGAAGTGATTCCATAGGCGGAGCTTCCTTACTCGGGGCACCGACTTGGGGGTTTGAGCTCGGAACCTCTTTGTCAGGATTTGAGTGGGGGGTCACGGTGGAGATGGGGGAGACACGAAGGGGAGAGCTTGTATCTGGGTTCTGGGATGCCATTGTTGAGAATTTGCAGAGAAAATGAAGAAATTTGAGGAGCAAAAGACAATAGGCTCTTATGAATTCAAAATAGCAGGGAACCATCCAAGGAGAATGGGCAGCGGCTTTTATAGCGAGTGGTCTTTTCAAAATTTGCACGAGAGCCGAGGGCGGCGCATTAATTGGGGATAATGATGTGGGAGAGGAAAGGGTAACGTCCGATTTTGGCTTTGGTGGGTTATCCAAGGTGGGCCGGCGCTTAATGGGCCCTTTCTTCCTGTGGACTCGCACTATTTACAGTCAGTCTTCCACTAAACATCCTGTTTAATAAAAGACTGGGGGGCAATGTTGGGCCAGAATACTTTTCCTACTGGGCCAGGCCAAATGGGCTTGTCTTTTGGACTATATTGGGTCAAACAACTTGGGCCTCGCTACTTGACTATAATATTGGGCTTAGTCACGGGGTTGGTCCATTATGTAAGGTATTACTTATCTTATCTTTGACCGGTAATCATCACAAAAGCAGTAGTTGACTGTTACGCCTGCCACCTGTCTGCATGTCATTAATGAGGATGGGACTACGATTGCCTGCGGGAGGTAACAGTGGTAGCATGTAGGAAAATAAGCTACACACTTTCGGCTGAGATGACCGGGGATGGAAGGAGGTGTCAGGAGGTAGTGGGTGGCACAGTAAACCGGGTCTAGGGAGCGTATGGGGCAAGGATAACAAAAGGAAAAGAGGTAACAAAACACGACACACAACATTATCATTTTAATACACACTCAGACACTATTCATTATTTTCCTCCATTGTTAACCTTGTGATCGCCTGTATTGACTCTCACGCCGGAGCTATCCCCCGACGGTCCAGCCGTCAAGCTTTTGGTGTTGATCGTGTTTACTGTGCAGGATTAGGGCGTCTTACGTGATTGGGATGTCCTCAAAAATCTTGGCGTTAACACCTACTATTTGTCCTTCTGTCTCACTGGATTCGTTCTCTTTAAGATATTTTTCATCATCCTCAGTCCTAAATGATGATATTACTGAATATCTTTGGCCTGTAGTACAAAGATGTATGATTACTTGATGAATATCTTTGGCCTGTAGTGCAAAGATGAACAGGTGTTGAGATGAACATGACTGACAGGTGATACAAATGAATATCTTTGGTCTGTAGTGCAAAGATGAATATTTGGATAAAGATGATTATTAATTGATATTACAGGGATAAAATATTGATGATGGACTTTTAAATCTTAGAAGATAGTAGAATTCATTCTCTACTTGACTCTTCTAATGGTTTGTTGTTTCCGCTGCAGTTGTTGATCTAAAACTTGTTGTCGATTATATTCTATCAGATTTTTTCCTGTTGAATACTAATGATAATTTGTTGTATATTATCTTAGTCATAATATTCTTTACTGGGCTAGTTGAGCTCACCCTTTATTTTTTGTTCCATTTTTCTTCTCAGGAGGTGAGAGCATAGCAGGATCTAGTCGGGGTATGGAGTGATGGTTCTAGGAAGATATTTTAGCAATCCTCACTATTTCTATAAAATAGTATTTGAATAATTGTATTGAGGACTTATTTGAGTGTAGATATTGTCTAGAAGATAATATTTGTATTTAAACTCACAGTATGTGTTGTCGTATTTTGCACGACAATTGTATTATTGAAGTTGTAGTTTGCTTTCTGTACCATGTATTTGGCGACTCAGAATGGGTGTTGTATACCTATTTTGGGGGCGTCACAGTTGGTATCAGAGCTTAGGGATATGATCCCTGGCTGAGATGTAAGACAAGAACTAGGAGGGGAGAGACGGGGAATTCCTTCGCTAGTATGACCTGACTAAGTTTATTTGGTGTTTATTTGGTCGGTCAGAGTATAGGGATAATATATGACATGACTATTAACCTTTGTTTTATGGTAGTATTTAAGAACGGCAGCTGAGAACGTTAATAATGGAGTAAATCAGACCGTGGAGACACCTTTGATCACCACCGAGGGGAACGTGCAACAGAAATTTAGAATTACAATTATGATTATGAGTAATTCATATAATTGTGAAAAGGAACTGTTGATTAATGTTACAGGGATAAATTATTATTGGTGGACTTTTAATGTGGAGAAGATAATAGACTTTATAGTCTATTTAACTCTTCTAATGGTTTGCTCGTTCCGCTGCAACTATGCTTGAAAATTTTTATCATCTACCATATGTTCTAAATCTCTGATTTAATTATGTTGAAGGCTATTGATAATTTATTTATCTTTAGTCATGATATTCTTTACTGAGTTAGTTGTGCTCACCCTTCTGTTTTACAATTCCTTTCAGGTAATAAGAGTGTAGCTGGGTCGAGCGGGGGTAACAGGGGAATAGAACGGTGGTCATCATTTAGTAGTTATATTTGGTGAATCATCTAGGGTGAAGCAAACCCAACGTTGAAAGGGTGTTTTGCCACTGTCATACAAGATGTCTAATGACATACAACCTCGTGTCATCATAAGACAGGGTTGTGCACATCTACTTGCTGAGTATATCTACGAGCACTACCTATATAATCTTGGTGTTTGTTTGAAGTATAATTCTCAATTAGAAACAGTGGAGATAATGATAAGTCAAGAGAAGACTCACCATTGGGAAGAATATGATAGTAAACTTCTCATTTTTCTTTGGGATCTATTGGGTCAACCAAGGATAATTCTGTGGCCATATGATATCTATCATAACCTAGATGCATGGCCTCCCATGTACGAAGGTTTCTTTGAGCACTTCTCAAAGATTCTAATTTCTAAAACAGTTTTTGACTATACCTTTATGTAAGGTGTCATTGAGACGTGCTATCTAAGGTTGGGATAAGAGTCACAGTTGGTATATACTTGTATCCAAACTCACAGTATATATGTTGTTGTATTTTGCACGACAATTGTTGTAATAAAGTTGTAGTTATTTTCTGTACTATGTATTTGGCGACTCAGAATAGGTTGGATGGAATGGACCTATTTTGGGGTCGTTACATAAGGGATATTATTTGTTGTAATCGTAAGGGATATTATTTGTTGTACCCGTAAGGGGTATTATTTCTTTTATATTCATGAAGAGAACTTCTATTATTCCATTCTTTATTATTTTGTTGGAATAACCTGTATACGCGGACTACCCTATACTTGGTGAAATTCTTCTGTTATTCTATTCTTTATTATTATGTTAGAATAACTTGTTTATGCGAAGTACCGCATACATGATGAAATTCTTCTATTATTCCGTTCTTTATTATTCTGTCGGAATATCCTGTCTGTGCGTTTTCGCCGGACCTGGTTCTATTATTTATTATTCTGTCGGAATATCCTTCCTGTCTGTGCGTTTACGCCGGACTTGGTTTCACTATTTATTATTCTGTCGGAATATCCTGTCTGTGCTTTACGCCGGACCTGGTTCTATTATTTATTATTCTGTCGGAATATTCTGTCTATGCGTTTACGCCGGACCTGGTTCTATTAATTATTATTCTGTCGGAATATCATGTCGGTGCATTTACGCATGACCTGGTTCCACTATTTATTTTTCTGTTGGAATAACCTGTTTGTGCGGTCTATCGCATGCATGGTGATTTCTTTTGTTATTCCATTATTTATTATACTCGGTTAAAATTTTGACTTCTATACTCCATAAAATTAGTGGAATATCCTTGATATTTGCGCTTCATCCAGTATCTTTTCATAAAAATATTCTTCTGAACATTCTTGAATTTTACACTACAAAGAAGTATCATGTTGACAATTTGGACGTTATCAGTTCCTGGATAAATTAATTCTTGAACTTGTTTTATTGAATTCTTATATCATTGTCATCATCCTCATGTTTATATTTTGTTGAAAGTCATCTATGGTCTGTAGTGCATAGATGGACTTGGTATGATTATGACCAGGGATTATTCGGTGTAATCATAACCGTAATGTTACAAATGATGTGAAAAAAGTCCTCATTGTCCCGTAGTGCATAGATGGACAGTTTTTGGTATGATTATGACTATAGATTCTCTTTGACCGTAGTGCAAAGATGAATTGTTTTATGGCATGTTCAGGACCGTTGATGAAAATATGATTATCTTTAGCCGTAGTGCATGGATAATTCGTGGTCGTGATACTAAAGAATATCCTTGGCCGTAGTGCAGGGGTGATTCGATGATGTGGATTATTTATTAAGCTGAGTCCCAGCGATAAAAGTCATGAAAAACTTTTTAAATTATAAAAGATAGTAGATTTTATTCTCTACTTGACTCTTTTAATGGATTGCTGGTTCCGCTGTAGTTAAACTTAATGTCTATTGTATTTTATCAGTTTAACATTGTTGAAGATTAATGATAATTTATTCTGCATTATCTTAGTCATAATATTTCTTACTGGGCTAGTTGAGCTCACCCTTTCTTTCACTGTTCTCTTCAGAAAATGAGAATATAGTTGGGACGAGTCGGAAAACGGAGTGATGGACCAGATGATAACATTAGTAGTCCTCACTATTCTATATAATAGTGTGATAATAATTGTAATGAGGACTCCTTTTGAGTATGGATACTCTCTAAAAGATAATATTTGTATTCAAACTCACAGTTTATGTTTTGTCGTATTGTACACGACAGTTGTATTATTAAGTTGTATTTGAATTCTGTACCATGTATCTGGCGACTCAAGATGGGTGATGTATACCTAATTTTGGGGGCGTAACAGGTGGTGTTTGATAAAACTGAGTAATTAAAATCAATGGTTAATACATCTTCATAAATTTGATAATCTGAATGAAATAACATATGAATAAAAAAAATAATTTGATAACTAAAAAGTGTAAAACATCTTAATAACACTATTTTTTACTATTTTAACCCTTTGAATTATTTAAAATTTTTATTTGAATGACCTTAAAATTTGAAATTGAAGGAGTACACTATATTGAGACTTTTTATCCATAAATTTTAAATAAATTATTAAGAGACAACTCTTAATAGTAAATATTTGAGTTTATGTCTTAATGTTTAATAGGCTAAGAGGTAATGTTTTTTTTATCAAACAAAATTTATATCTGAATGAATCAGAAGTAGATGAATTAAGAGACATTAAGACACAAACAAACACCACCTAAGACCTTATCGACAAACTCAATACTTCACCATATAGACAATCAAATTTGTTTTATACAATCAATATATGAATAACATATCATTTGAAATAGTTTATAAGATATAAAATTTGAGACTCTTGATATTATCCAAATAATTATAATTATTGTTTGTTATTTAACCAGAGTAGTAATTAATTACAATTGTTGTTCTTGGTTTATCTTGTAGTAAGCTATTGAGTCCTTTACCATTTCATTTCCTCAATTCCTCTTTAATAAAAAATAAATTAACCATCGGGTAGGATAGTAAAGAAAATTACAAATTGCTAAAAATTAAATTGATTGCAAATAAATGGGTTGGTACGCCTAATTCTAAATAACAATCATCTTCATTTAGGCTTGACAATATAGTTAATTAACTGTTGGGTTAAATCATATTAATTGGAATCAAATAGGTTGGTTAACTATTTTTATTTATTCAGGTTGGTTAATATTTAGACCCATATTTTTTAAAACAAATATAATTCTGAATCGGTTAACAATTTTTTAACCTATATTCTATTCCAATTCAAATCGAAAAAAGATATATTATTAGATATTTATAATAAATTATACTTTGTTTGTTCTATTAGTGTAGACTTGGCAAACGGGCAGGCCGAGGCCGGGCCGGGCCAAAAAGGCCCGGGTTTTGGTGGGCTGAAAATGGCCAGCCCGTGGCGGGCAGGCCGGGCCGGCCCGCGGGCTTCGGCCATTATTTATTTATTTTTATTTTTTTGCAAACTTTTTGTTACACCAAAAATAATAATAATAAATATTAAAAATAATAAAATAATTAATAATAAACAATAATACAAACAAACAGGATTAATTAATTACATACATTAACTACATATCTCAATTAATTAAAATTGTTATTATAAATTAGTATTATTAATTAATTACCTACATTATTTATGATGATAATTTAGATTTATGTTACTGAGTGCTGCTCAGAGAGTAGAGATTATACTTATTGAGAATGATCTTTTGCAGTAAGTGTTTAATTTGTAGTTTTGTACATTGTTACTTGTCAGGAATTATATGAATTAGATAATATCAAGGTTGAAGCTTTTGCTGTAATGACCAAACTCATATTATCTTGTATGTAATGTCATTCTTTCCTTGTTTACATTTGCTAATGTAATTTGAATTTGTTGTTTAAATTACATTAACTACATATCTTAATTATAATTTTCAATTATAGTTAAAATATATTGAAGATTACATTAAAAATAAATAGTTGTTGTAGCTCAGTTGGTTTGAACTATTATTTATTTACTTACAAGTCTTGTGTTCAAGCCTCACAACCTAACACTTTATTTAAAAAAAAATAAAAAATTAATGGTTGGCGGCCGGGCCGGGCCTCCACGGGCCGGACCAAAAAGGCCCGAATTTTTATGGACTTAAAAACAATGGTTTAAAATTCGAATTTTGACGGACGGACCGGGTCGGCCCGCGGACTTTGGGCCCGCGGACTTTGGGCCCGTTTGTCAGGTCTATATTAGTGCCCGTGGACTTTAAACCCGTTTGTCAGGTCTATATTAGTGCATTCGTTTAATGACAGACGCGGAGGATAGTGAGTTCGGTAGCCAGACCTTCCAGTACTAGGCACTAGCTACCTACAATAAACTGGGAGGCTGAAACAATTAATAGTATTTGTTTATTACAAGTAATTGATGGGCTGCTAAAATTTTACTACTTTACACTATTATGATAATGACAGAATATCATCAATAATATAACAACTCAAGAAATGATTCACATCTAAATTAATTTAATTTGATTGATCATCATTATATAAAGAATATTTTAATTATTAACTCATATTCATTATATTTAAAAAAATATTTTATCCAAAACATGTAAACTACTCAAAACAAGTCACACATATACTAGACAAATAAAAATAAAAATTATTAGTATAGTTTAAATAACCTTTCTATTAGCAGGTTAATAATAATTTTAAACAATTATTAGCAGGTTAATAATCTTTCTATTAGCAGGTTAATAATAATTTTAAAAAATTATTTAAATATGGAATGGTATTAATAATTTCAATTTAAATTTTTATTAGTATAATTTTTTAGCATTTTATTATTTATATTAATAATTTTTATATCATATTATTACTTAATTAATTTAATTGTGACGGTCACAATTTTATTTTTCAAAAGTTATATTTAAAAGTCAAAACATCTTAAAATAGTTAATATAGTTTTGAACCATAACCATATAGTTATATGAGTTAATATGGTTAAAAATGGTTAATATGGTTTTAGTTATTAAATTGAACCATAACCATATTTTGAAAACCAAAACCAACCCATAACAATATTTTGTCAGGCATATCTCCTTTTTATCTTTTATTTAATTTTTTATAATACATATTTGATAACATAAATATTATTTTAAACAATAATACTAACAATGTACTAATTATTATGTCATTATATATATATATATATATATATATATATATATATATCAAGTAAAATTAATTAAAATATATAGAGTTTTCTTAACACGTGTCCCATCACATGTTAAGAAAACCCAAATAGTAGTATACTAGATACAAACCCGCGCTTTGCGGCGGAATTATTTAAATTTTTAATAATAAATGTGTGCGTACAATTAATATATTAAAATATAAATGTTTTAATAATTGAATGTTTGTGTATTGAGTTGGTATTTATAGTCATAATATAAAGTAGAGATTTACAAAGGATAATATCAAAATAGTGTTTAGATTTATCATAATTAAAATTAAAAGGATAATATTATAATAGTTGATATAAATCTAAACATTGTTTAGATTTATCTCAATTAAATTTAAAAAGGATGATACGATAATATTATAGTAGTTGATATTAATATAAACACTGTTTAGATTTATCATAATTAAATTTAAAAGGATAATATTATAATAGTTGATATAAATCTAAACATTGTTTAGATTTATCTCAATTAAATTTAAAAAGGATGATACGATAATATTATAGTAGTTGATATTAATATAAACACTGTTTAGATTTATCATAATTAAATTTAAAAGGTTATAAACACTTTTTAGATAAACATAACTAACTGAAATAAAACAGATCTACAGATAAATTGTTAGCAGGGGCCCTAAATTGACAATGTAATGTTCGGTAAGTTTTATAGAATGGTGTTTTTGACTTGGTTCATAAATTTTATAGTTCTTAGTACTTTAATATGTAGTAATGTTATATAAATTCGTAAACTTAACCAATAGTGCTTAAAGTATCATATTCATGTATAAACTAAAAAAAACATATGAAAAAACAACAATAATTTGTATGAATATCACCTGCTTATTGCACCAAAGTTTTTCAACATACCTGATGCTTATTCATTTTTACTTTCATTTCTGTCACAAACATCCTTTATTGCCTCTATCATAGCAAGACTAAATAGATATTGTACAAATAACATACATGTCACACAGAACATTTATAAGGAAATTCCATGAGTTAATCCAAAATTTAATCCAAACAATCCAAATAAAATGAGATAATGAATTAAATTTAATCCAAACAATCCAAATCCAAAATTTAGAAGTTACTAATAGTTAAAATGAGATAATGAATGAATGAAATTAATTTGAAGCACTGAAGTTGTCATCTTTCTCGATTTTGATCTTTTTTTGCATTTTGTTGGTTGACATTACAACATCAGTTGTCTGATATTCTTGTACTTCATCATCGCTGATTGAATGTATAGGCCTTTTGCTTATAGGTGTGACACAGTTGACAACATCGAGCATTGACTCACCCTGTATAGACTGTAATAACAGAATCAACCATTTTATCATATGTATGAACAAATTTATTGTAGGAATAAACGTCAACCAAGTGATATTACCTGAGGCTCATCACATATACTCGTGTAGGATTTAATTATTTTTTCATCGTTAGTCATCCTAGCAACTGTGTATGTCGCATAATTTGCCTTCAAATTGTAAGATGATATCTGTATTTTGAAAAGGAACCTTTTTTGCAACAATATATTGAGTGCATCCGGAAAACAATCAGAGTCTCCATTCTAACGCATTTAAAATAATTGAATTAACAACAGTTAAGTGCACAAGGTTAACAAACAGGTTAAGTGCAGAGTTTTTTATTTTTACCTTAATCAACTGTTCCCTCAATTCATAAGCTGACTTTCCTATGGCTTGTTGCGCTTCACGATCAAATAGAACAAAAGATGCACTTGATGTATCATCCATTACTTTAACTTGTACTTTAAATCTACAATTAAAAGTTATATTTTCAAAGTTTGATAATATTATAAAATTGAATAAAGTATAAAGTATAACAAAATATTGTATCACAATACCTCGGTGTTACAGAATTAACATGGTCAAAACATTTATCACACCAATATTTTCCGCTGTCTGGTTTTACTTTTTTCCGACATTTTTTGCAGGAATTATAAAACCAATTATATTCGGTTTCTATACATAGAATAGTAGCAAGTACCACACATAATGATTCCTGGAGTGTCAAAATGAGCAACAGAATATTAGTTAATGTTGTGCAAGAAGTAAGGTGTTTTTTAAACTGTTTTACCTCCGTTGCATCCCGTATATCTTCAAGAGTTTTCCTATCATAGATTTGAAGGAATTCATCTGTAATAGATAAGGCGTTGTGGCTAGATAAATGAGATATTGTTGATTTTCCAGAATTGGCATCACAAATGCTGATAGACAACAGTGATTGGGAAAATTAATTTGTAGTGATAATAGATTTTAATAAGGGGTTCAAAACAGAAAACAGTTTACCTATTTTTAAAACTAACAACCTCAGGGATATCTGCATTTATAAGAAGTCTCGAACCGAACATTGAGTTGGACAAAGCTGGTGTACCTATGTAATGGAAAATGTTGTATAGTTAATAAACATATAAACACGTATTAGATATTTTTCATACAAACACGTATTAGTACCTTTCCAGATCTTGATTTTTGCAAATTGTAAAATAATTATAATGTTTGTTTGATTTTCTGTCTCAACAAAGGAACAAATTTGGTTTGCAAAGTTATCCCACAAGGTGCAGCTCAACACATTATGACTGTTTGAAAAATAAAATGTAAGTTTAATTTAAATGATTATAGATGTAAATAAAAAAAGTATGTGTACAATATAAATATTTACCTATTATCAGTTAATTCAACATTAACTCTTTTGCATTGTTTACCATTGTTTGTACTGATTTCTACACTCCCCATCGCAGTAACTTGTCCAATAACATCTGTTTATATGAAACAAATTATGTAAGTAATTAAAAATATCAGGATGTAATTAAAAACCTACAGGTTTATGGTTAAGCATACCAACTAAGTATGAGTCATCAACCGAAGATGATAGTATTTGATCGTATGGAGTGAATTGAAATCCATATGTATGAATGGGAGCATCATCTAACTCTCGCAGTGAGGTGGAATACAAAAAATTAATTTTGTATGGATGTTGAGTAGCTTTGAAAGAACCACCGTTCTGACTAACAACGAAATTGGTGATTATAAAGATTTTTTGTTCCTTGACCGATGTTTGAAATTTTGTAAAAAGAGACCTTTTGATACTCGCTTGTATTTTGGTGCCCTATAAAAGTATATTATGCAAATGTTAAGTATGTGTTTGTATATATTTTAATATATAATAGATTTATATATTTTACCTTTTCATCCAACAATACCATCTCGATACTGTTTATGTAGTCTGATTTGTTGAAGCTTGGCATATTCCAGAGTCGAGTTATCCTGACTTTAATTTTCCACGTCTCTTTGACAGGGCTGATGTCATCAACAAAGTCGCACTTAGTCATCATGTTTAGTAGTTGAATGTTTGTGGCATGAGATGTTGTGTATTAAGTTGGTATTTATAGCCATAATATCAAAAGATAATATCATAATTAAAATAAAAAGGATAATATTATAATAAATGATATAAATCTAAACATTGTTTAGATTTATCATATTTAAATTTAAAAAGGATGATATGATAATATAAACACTGTTTTGGATTATCATGAGTCTAGCTCTACATAGTGTTTTGAATGAAAACATTAGACATCACCAACAAAAAAGCCACAATACACGGAAGGGTAGAGAATAATCATGAAACAATCTTCCAGCCTACCAGTACCACAATACGCTGCACGAGACTGGCGGTTATTGTTGTAAAGGACAGTAAAGAGTTTTAATTATGATGGACAGATGTTGGATGTTTAAGAGGATAAATGTCAATTTTTTAGAAAGACAGATGTCAAAATATTGTGTTAAAAACTGTGATTTAGTATATATAATAGATAATAGAGGGCATCCTCATAAATTCCATTTGGAGTACATGTTTATATATTAAAGGCTATTAAGATTTAAGGCTATTATTATTCATTCATTTCCCCCAACAGCCAGTCCCATTAAGACCACGACTTTATAGTCCTCCTTTCTTTTTTTTCCGGACGCAAAACTCAATTTGGTCACAAGATCTAATCTGAAAAATTATTGAATGGATGAGTCATTTGTTCGATCAGGGATTTAAGTGTTATTGAATAAATAACATCATAAATATATAAAAAATATATATTATTATTAATTAATAAAATAAAAAAATCTCAATTTTTATGAATTAAAATATAATAAAAATGAGTTGTAATATTAGTAAAAGTGATTAATTTTAATATTATTTTTTTTATACAAAAAAAATAAAAAATAGTTTCAACGGGTCAATTTAATCGATTTTACCAGTTGAACCATTCGTTTGACCGATGATCAACAGGTTCAATCCGAATTTGACTAAACTGGTTCAACCAATTCAAATTGGACCGAACATAGAACTGGTCCCGATTCAACTGATTGAATCGGTCGGTCCGAAAGCCTAAGGTTAAGTTGGTGGTTGAATGTATGAGCATAATTTACTGTTATCGGCAAGAAGTTATAATAAGTTAGGTTGTGTTTGATAAACTTGGGAATTAAGATTTGAATGATTATGATGTCTTAATAAATTAGATCATCTGAATTTTATTTATTTATATTATTTTATTATTAAAAATTAAAATATAAATAAATAAAATTTAAACATACTAATCTCTAATTTTTATGTCTACATAGAATTTTTAAAATTTTTATAGTAATATAAAAGAATTAATTTAAATAGTATGACATAAATTTATTTAGTTTCATATCGTAAATAATTCAACTTTAAGTTTAAAATTATATCAAATTGACTTTAATTTGGAGCTTATAATTTAGATTGGAAGGAGTATTAGTTAATTTAGTTATCTTCTTTTTACCTATATATTTTTTTTTGCTAAATATATTTTTTGCCTATATTCTTGCTTCCATGTTTTATCATTGAGTGGATATTTTTGTGAAGGGAAATTTGTTTTGATGGATTTTGAAAGGTCTAAATTACTGGCACTCCAACTCCATCCTTAATAAAAAAAATTACAAAAAGAGTTCTCATAAAAATAAATTTTAAATTATAATATTTAATTGCATCTTTATGAACCACCTATATATATATATATATATATAATTACAAAAAGAGTTCTCATAAAATAAAATTTAAATTATAATGTTTGATTACATCTTTATAATCCATATATATATATATATATATATATATATATATATATATATATATATATATATATATATAGCTGATAAGCTTTGTTTTCCATACTTTTCAGTCTTTTAACAAATCTATCTCCAAAACCCTAGACTTTCACACGCATAAGAGAGAGAAAAATATTGAACAGTGAAAAATAAAATTTTCATTCGATTTTGATCAAAATTTGCAGCAGTAAGCTCTTACTATTCCCATTCAGTTCCATTTTGATTTTTTGATTTTATTTTTTATGTTTACAAAGACTCGGATGGAAATGAGATTGAAAATGATTAGAGATTTTGGATTTTAAGCACAATCCTTTGACATTCATTTATATAGATATGACGTTTGTTTACTTGAGTTTTTCTGCTAGTTGTTGGGTGATCAAACATGGGGTTGTTATTATTTATGTTTGTTGTAATTTGTATTTGGCTAATTAGTTATGGTTTGTACAGAATTTGTTGTGTAATCATGGCAAGGAAGATGCTAATTGATGGAGAAGTTGATAAAGTCAAAGAGGATGATGTGCAGTATGATTTTGATTTGTTTGTCATTGGGGCCGGAAGTGGCGGGGTTAGAGCTTCCAGGTTTTCTGCTCAATATGGAGCTAAGGTATTGAATCTAAGTAGTTTATGGTTTTGTTTGTTTGGTGGGAGTATATGGGATTGGATGTAATGAACTGTTGGCCTATTTTTGGTACCAATTTTTTAGTCCGAAACTGGGAATATAGTCCAATTATTATTGCATAATACCCTAGTTAAAGGTATTATCAAATGCCAATTCCCCCTGATATTACATATTACATCATTATGATCCATGGGACTGTTATCCTTACAGTGGTCTCTGCAAACAATCAAAACATTTATGTTCTAAAAGAAATAATAATAATACATACCTATTCAGCTATTCTTATGATGCCTTTTGATGTTTGGTACTCAATAGAAGAGCACCATTGTCTGATTTAAATTAATTAATTTATTTTTTTTCTCGCGTCAAGTCAATGATAAGTGGGTAGCAATAATGACTATTGATATGAATTGGTGATCATTGTCGTGATTTCATGAAGTATGTGGTGGTATATGCAACTATTTTGAAAGTGGAAGTTATTATGTGCATGCTTAGCACACGGGTCAATCTCACTTGGTAGATTATGTTTGCAGAGACTTACCAAATGATACTTAGTAAATTATTTTTCGCTCTTCATTTTGCAATTTTAGTGGTTTGCTTGAGCCAAGTAAAGAAATGACTTGTGTCAGTATTATTCCTCACATACTCTTCTCATGCAAGCCATGGGATGAGTACATGGAGTTAAATTATTGATTTTTGTCCAGTAAAAAATCTGTAGATTTGGTTTTGTTATATCCAAGAGGTCAAACCAGTGTTAATAATTTTGGGGAAATAGAATAACACTCTCGGAAGTTAGAACTTACAAGAGTTTATTTTCTTTAAAATTTGAGCAAGTATTGCTGATTTCACGTTTATGTTGTATTCGGGATACAGTCAAATTATTTTTAAGATATTATTTATTTTCTTTATAAGTTAGCAACTTGTGTTCTAATAATCTTCCTGAACAATTTTAAATTTATGTTTCAGGTTGGGATTTGTGAGCTTCCATTTCATCCGATCAGCTCAGAAGTCATTGGGGGAGTCGGTGGAACGTAAGTCTATATGTCACTTTAATGATATTATGTGTCACTGTTTCCATTTTATCCCATATGTTTACCTCTGTTGGATTCAGTTTTGATGTTAGTTGGCTACATCTCCTCATATAAAATGGATGCTGTAACACCATTATACCCATGTGATCGAACAAAATGTTCAAAGTCAACTGTAGTTTGAGATGATAACTATGAAGAACCTGTGTTAATTTTTAACCAAATGCCTTTGACTTGTTTTGGAGTAAAATTATAATTAGTTTGATTTTTTTTTGATAAAAAAATGTATTATCGTTATATGTTAATTATTAATCACATGGTTATTTTTATCCGTAAGCTGAATGCTACAGTGATGGAGGCTCTGTTTTTGATTTTAACATATTACTGTACATAACAAAGCATCGTACTCCTTCCGTTTCAAAATATAAGAGCATTTCCTTTTGCATTTTGCATATCATTTGCTCTTATATTTTGGAATGTAAGGAGTATTTTTTTCTTTCGATAAGTAACAATCATCAAAGGTAGATCAAATATATTTCAGTCGAAAAACATGACATAGAAAACACAATGAGATAATAAATATTGTGATTTAACTCGCTATACTGAGTTTGAAGAGTAGATGGGATTCAATTATTAATATACTAGGTTGCGTTGTCTTATTATAGCAGTTGATCTTTAATCAATGAGTTCAGTGTTGCATAAAATATTTACCTCTTGTTATTCCTTGTTTGCGCAAGTAGTAATGTCATATTGGGAAAATTTGGTGAAGGTTGAAAGCAATGTTCTAAAAAGCGTTAGGCGGGAGGCTGGCGGCTGAGGCGGGATTTTTTATTTTAAGTCAATTTTAATATTTTATCTTACATTTATCTAAATAAAACAATAATATAAAGCAAAACAATATATAATAAAGATAATAAAGACATTTGCTTAAAGTTCAAACACATCCATATTGCTAATGTTAAAGTTCAAACACAAACATGCAATTGTTCAAAGTTCAAACATATTTTTAACGTATTAGTTTTATTCATAAACAAGATTGATATTAAATAATAAAATTTAAAATTTTAAGAATTTAATTTAATATTAAAACTTAAGAAACTAAACATAAATTTAAGAATTATATTGAATTAAACTAAATATTACAAATGTATGATCATTTATATAATTTGAAATTGGTACAAGTTCAAAAAATTACAATAAAATTATCCATTTTGACTTAATATTGTTGACTTCTTGTTGTGATTTGATATGCTACAACTTATATTATGAATATGGTAAATCATTAGAAAAATAAATATATTAAGATCTGATTTGGGTAGTTATTAAATAAAAAAACTTCTCCACCTAGGCCATGCCTAATTTTCTAGAGGGATTTTTTGCCGCCTTGGGCCTAGGTGAGGCGCTAGGGGGGCCTAGCACCTAGGCGGGGTGCCAATGAGGGTCTAGCGCCTAGACGGAGATTTTTAGAACACTGGTTGAAAGAGAGGACCAGCTAAGTTGTAGTTTGACCTTATGGTTAAGGGCTGCTTTAGTTGGAATATATGTAATAGATTGTAGGAACAGTTGACAAGATCTTCGTTGTTAGGGATCTTAGCATTGGCTAAACAAAGTGATCTTAAGTGGTTTTGTAGTTTGAAATGATATATAGATCTCTTAGTTGCAGAATAGGATAAGGGAAAAAGCAAGTAATCCTTGGTCTTAAATCCCTACCAAGTTAACCTAAATCCCTCACCTTTGATTATTACCCATATTCCATGATTGTGTTATTATTGTTAATGTAACAGGAAGTTAAGTGGTGTGGCATTTTTTCCCTTCTTCAGGAGTGATCTTATTAAGTAGATGTTAAGTTAATGATGATTTTATTATTTATCTACATTCTACAAGGAACTATTAGTGATGAATATCACATATTATCATGATATTTCTTATGCGGTGCAGTTGTGTCATTCGTGGTTGCGTTCCCAAAAAGATTCTTGTTTATGGAGCATCCTTTGGGCCTGAAATTGAGGTGAGGGTTATGATTTATATCAGAGATCTTGTTGCTGATTTCTGTAATGTCTTAGTCAACATGTGTAATGTTATTTTTATTTGTACATTTATTAGTTTTTGGTTTTCAAATAGAATTATAAAATACATTTCTGGAAATTCTTAGTTCTCCATGGTTTACAGTTAGTTTGAAGCGCATACATCCTTTTGAGCTATTAAGAAAGGATGTGAGGAACAAACAAGTTATGTCTATGGATAATTTTTAATACCTTCTTTGGTATTCAAATTCAAAAAATGCTCTTGTTGCTTTATTTATCTTTATTTTTTCAATCATCTTTTAGAGATGCGAGATAGAATGTGATATATTATTAGAGTATTTTACTTGCATGAAAACGGTGTGG
This sequence comes from Panax notoginseng, assembly GCA_016801055.1. Taxonomy (NCBI): domain Eukaryota; kingdom Viridiplantae; phylum Streptophyta; class Magnoliopsida; order Apiales; family Araliaceae; genus Panax; species Panax notoginseng. Next base: position 33,597,872 of record CM029022.1, read on the forward strand.
CTTATTAATCGTTTGGTGTTGTAGGATGCCAGGAATTATGGATGGGAAATAAATGAGAAGGTTAATTTCAATTGGAAAAAACTTTTGCATAAGAAGGTAAGTGTTAAATATTATGATTGTTTCGATGCATGTAATTGACTGCATGATGACCTTTTTCCAATGAGATCCCATGCTAATATCAACAATTCATAATTACTTGCCTTGCCAGTATTGTGACACCCCCAAATTCGGGTACTTCGATTCCACGGGATTTGGTGTTCACTGTACAAGCATCATCTATCTATCTACCCATAAATAATATCAAACTATACAATAGATAGAAATTATAATAAAATCTCTTCCCTTAAGGGTTACATCAACTGAATCATAAATAAATCCCAGGTTACTCTAACCTTAAAACATCTGTGCGGAATTCTAAACAAATAAGTCTTAACATCAACATAACTCAAGTCTTAAACAAATACATCAGTTAATAAATAACAGGTCTTCATCATTTGCTAACTTTGCCCTTGCCCTTGCCCTTACTAGTGGAGGGTTCATCGCTTCTTTCATTCTTAACTGCAATGTTATTATTAAGCAAGAGTGAGCACAAATGCCCACAAGTATAACAATGAAATAACAGTATAATAACATGCGAATAAATCAAAGACGTCTGAATAAGAGCTCAACTTTTGAATCAAGAATGAATAACAAGAATCAAAAGAATTCTGAGGGTCATAAGACCTTGAACTATGTCCTAGGTTATCAAGGATTATACTTGAAACCTTTAACAGTCATAAGACTATGGACCTTCTTCTCGTACTTAGGGGGATCAGCCCTTAGTACCATACTGTGCACAATATCTTAACGCTAACGCATAAGTGAATCCCTTTTCAGGGTTGTTCATCTCAGTTTGACATTCGAGTCCGCACCAAAGGAAGTTTGGTTTGGATAATTCAATAAGGGTTCTGAAATTTAGAACGTTCATCAACTAAGGACTAGCTAAATCATTAAGATTCACTAGTCTAAAAAGGTTCAACAATAATGATATTCGATTTGAATAATAATCTCAAATGTATACAATAGAACAATTATTGTATAATTGAATCATGCTTTGAAAGATAATCAATCTTTAATATAATACTTGAACTTGAATAATAATTTAAGTTTAAGTAAATTGCTCAATGTAAAAGTAGAGTTAAGAAACTTGCTCAATTTAAGAGTTTAAGTTTAGGAGACTTGCCTCGCGTATAGATTACACTTTAACTAATCACGTTCTTTGAAATAAATCCTACATACCATTCACATTCAATACCAGTTAATTATTAACTAATCATCATAACTTATTCTCGTTGTCTACTTTAATAATTGACTAACTTAGTCAAATCATCACGTTGACACCTAATTTGTTCGTTATGAATGAATAACTAATTATGCATTTAATAATACAACTCACATGTAATTATGTTATTTACATGCTAAACAAATATTTTATCATCATATAATATTTCTAACATATTTACATGTTCATTATTTTAATACACTAACCCATTGTTAGACTTAGAAAATTTAAAAGCTCATTTTTTTTTTATTTTTTATTTATTTATTTATTTTTTATTTTTTTTTTAATTTTTTTTTTTTCCAGTTCGCGAAGAACACAGAATTCAGCGAAAATAATTACTACAAAATCATTAATTCTCCAAATTAAACATACCCACATGTTGGAATTCATATATAATTAATACCCAATATTTATATACTGACAAAACTAATTTTAAACACTTAATAACAGATTTAAAGCCTAACAATTCACTGACTTTGATGTTCATGAAGTTTTAGAAAACTTTATGTGAAAATTCTCCCTACGAATTCGTTATAACACTGAATTCGTTCGTTTAAGGCTTAAACTCTTCGTATTAACATGCATAACAACATACAAGTCCAAAATTTAGGGATAATATATAATCAATACATTAATTATCACATATATGGCCATATGGCCATATCACGTACTCTGTTTATTTTGAAATAACAAGTCATCAGATTACTACACTTAGGGTATGGGATCATGCAATATATATAAAAAAAACATGTTAAGCTACTCTTATGATTACATTTATACTCATAATTGTTACCCTATTCAACCATAGAAACTCTACAGAGGACTTAAGCCATAATTATGAAAACTTTAAAAAGACGTAGAAATAGAATTTGAGAAAGAAGAGATTACCCAAAGCGTAGATGAGTAAGGATGACAATTCTCTCTATTTCAATCACAATACACACAATCTCTCTCAAAGATTTCTCCAACTCTCTCTGCAAACTCTCTGGTTCTAAAAATACGTAAGATAAACTCATCTGAGCCTTTAAGCGCAGAGTTGAGGTCAGTTATTCTATTCGTGGTTTAACTGTCCCCAACTCTTCCTAAGGCCTCATTTGGCTAGGAAACTAGGTTCAAAACTCATTATTTTAATAACCTTTTATCATATAGTTTGAAAATGTCACCCTCTTTATAAAATAAATCCCATATTTTATTTAATTTACTTTAAATAAAATATAATAATTACTCGTAAATTCACATAATCATATATTCAATTATCTCATTAATAAATAATGTCAATTTATTAATTCTCTAATTAATAATTAAATTAATTAAATAACATCATGCTTAATTAAATAATTTATTTAATTAAATAAGCTCACATAATTTCATACCTTGATAAAATTATTCTCTTTATTAATTTAATAAATGTAACACATATAATTAAATTAATCTATCACAATTGCATCAATTGATTATTTAATCTAATAATTAAATCATAAAAAAAATATTTATTTAATTCAATAAATATTTAAAATAAATTACAAAATTCTCGTTCGTCACATCTTTCCTCCCTTAAAAGGATTCTGTCCCCAGAATCACGACTCAGTAATTTTGACTCGTTACAATCTCCCCCCCTTACAAAGATTCTGTCCCCAGAATCGCATACACATAATTAAGTAAATAAATGAGGGTAATTCTTCATCATATTCTCTTCGAGTTCCCACGTAGCTTCTTCAGCGTTGTGGTTCCTCCAAATTACCTTAACAGAAGGTATTACTTTATTTCTCAGAACTTGTTCTTTTCGGTCGACAATTTGGACAGGAATTTCTTCATAAGATAAGTCTTTCTCAAAATGCAGGGGTTCGTATTCAATTACATGCTTGTAATCAGGTTTGTAAGGTCGTAACACAGAAACATGGAAGACGTTGTGAATATTCTCGAGTGCTGGAGGTAAGGCTACCTCGTACGCAACTTCTCCAATTCTTCGCAGTACCTCAAAGGGTCCAATAAATCTTGGGCTCAATTTTCCTTTCTTTCCGAACCTGATCTTTCCCTTCCAGGGAGAGACCTTCAAGAAAACATAACTACCGGATTCAAACTCGATAGTTTTACGATGTGGATCAGCGTATTTCTTCTGTCGATCTTGAGCTGCTACCAGTCGTGCTCGGATCACTTTGACTATTTCTGCCGTCTGCTGTACCAATTCTGGCCCTAGCAATTGTCTTTCACCAACTTCATCCCAATAAAGCGGAGTTCTGCACTTTCTGCCGTATAACGCTTCGTAAGGCGGCATACCAATACTAGCGTGGTAACTGTTGTTGTAGCCGAACTCTACCAACGGTAGGTGATCATCCCAATTTCCTTTGAAGTCCATTACACAGGCTCGTAACATATCTTCCAGTGTTTGAATCGTTCGTTCGCTCTGTCCGTCTGTTTGAGGGTGGTAAGCTGTACTCATTCGCAGTTGTGTACCCATGCATTCCTGAAGACGTTTCCAGAAATTTGATGTGAAGCGCGGATCCCTATCGGAAACAATAGATACCGGCACTCCGTGCCTCGAAACAATCTCCTTCACATATAATCTTGCCAACTGATCTAAGTTAAATCTGATTTTTATAGGAAGGAAGTGCGCGGATTTCGTCAGTCGGTCAACGATAACCCATACTGCGTCGTAGCCTTTCTGAGTCGTCGGAAGGCCAACCACGAAGTCCATCGTAATATGTTCCCATTTCCATTCTGGGATCTCCAACGGTTGTAGCAATCCACTCGGTCTCTGATGTTCTGCTTTAACTTTCTGACATGTCAGGCATTTGGCAACACATTCTGCAACATCACGTTTCAAATTCGGCCACCAGAAATGTTGTCGAAGATTTTGGTACATTTTTGTACTACCAGGGTGAATCGAATATCTTGAACTATGAGCCTCACTCAAAATTTCTTCCTTAATTTCTTGTACTGGCGGAACCCAAATTCTGCTTTCAAATCTTAATATTCCTTCCTTATCCATCTTAAATCTTGGTTCGGTTCCTTCAGATATCTTCGTTGTTACCTTTTTGCATTCATCATCTTGAAGCTGAGCCTCCTTCACTCTATCTAGTAGAGTTGTACCAGATTGCATCTGAAATAGCTTCTCATCAATCTCCGTAGGATACTTCACTTCTAACTCCAGTTTCTCCATATCTGCAATTAGCTCCTGCTGAGCAGTCAACATCATCAATTTCTCACGACCCTTTCTACTTAAGGCGTCGACAACCACATTAGCCTTACCCGGATGGTATAAAATCTCACAGTCATAATCCTTGATTAATTCCAACCATCTTCTTTGACGCATATTCAAATCTTTCTGTGTAAAAATATATTTCAGACTCTTGTGGTCCGTATATATTTCACATTTTTCCCCGTATAGATAGTGCCTCCAAATTTTCAAAGCAAAAACAACTGCAGCTAACTCCAAATCATGGGTTGGGTAACCCTTCTCGTAATCCTTCAACTGCCGTGATGCATACGCAATGACTTTGCCGTTTTGCATCAGCACACAGCCAAGTCCTTTATGTGACGCATCGCTAAAAACAACAAAATTTCCTGTATCATCCGGAAGAGATAACACAGGCGCTGTACTCAACCTCTTCTTTAATTCTTGAAAACTCTCCTCACACTTCTCCGTCCAAACAAATTTCACAGCTTTTCGAGTTAAATTCGTTAACGGAGTTGCGATCTTAGAAAAATCTTGTATGAATCTTCTATAATATCCTGCTAATCCAAGAAAACTTCTTACTTCTGACGGCGTTCTCGGCTGATCCCAGTTAATCACAGCTTCTACTTTGGATGGATCTACCGAAATTCCATCTTTATCGATTACGTGACCAAGAAATTGTACTCTCTCGATCCAGAATTCGCATTTCGAAAACTTAGCATACAACTTCTCCCTTCTCAATACTTCCAACGTTAGCCTCAAGTGTTCTTCATGTTCCTCTTTGGTTTTGGAATATACCAAAATGTCATCTATAAATACCACCACGAATTTGTCCAAAAACGGCTTGAATACACCATTCATTAGTCCCATAAATGCTGCAGGAGCATTCGTAAGACCAAACGACATTACTAAAAACTCATAATGACCATATCGCGTTCGGAACGCTGTCTTTGGTACATCCTCTGGCCTCACCTTCAGTTGGTGATAACCACTCCTCAAGTCAATCTTGGAAAAGTATTTTGCTCCCTTCAATTGATCAAACAGATCATCGATCCTCGGTAATGGATATTTATTCTTAATCGTGACCTTATTTAATTCTCTGTAGTCAATGCAGAGCCTCATCGATCCGTCCTTCTTTTTCACGAACAACACCGGCGCTCCCCACGGCGATACGCTCGGTTGAATGTACTTTTTGTCCAACAATTCTTGTAGTTGTACCATTAATTCCTTCATCTCTACTGGCGCCATTCGGTATGGTGCCTTCGATATTGGAGCAGTTCCGGGCGCCAAATCAATCACAAAGTCTACTTCTCTATCTGGAGGAAGTCCTGGCAAATCGTCTGGAAATACATCGACGAAGTCCCTCACAATCGGTATCTCCTCTACCTTCGGGTTCTCTTTTCGACTGTCGACTATATAAGCTAAATATCCTACACAGCCTTGTCTTAATAACTTCCTGGCCTGCAACATCGTCAGACAACTCGCTTGTCTAGGCGACTTGCTACCATAAAACACAACCTTTGACGGAGTCATAAGGTTAATACGTTTCTTTTGGCAGTCAATTACAGCCCCATAATTGGATAACCAATCCATACCCAATATAACGTCGAATTCCCCCAATCGAATAGGGATAAGATCTACGTTCATGATATTACCCTTAATATCCACTCTACAATTCTTATACACATGCTTAACAGGAATTATCTCTCTATTCGCAATTTCTATAATCATGGGATATTCCAATTCATCCTTAAGCAAATCTAAACTATTAGCAAAGTCATCGGATATAAAGGAACAAGTAGCACCCGAATCAAATAAAACGTAAGCATTAATTTCATTGATCGGAATGATACCTGACACCACATCACGAGACTGGATTGCATCCTGCACCGTCATATTGAAAGTCCTGGCGGTTGGTCTGTTTGTTGCAGGTGGTCCGGTGATGGTTAAGGTATTTCCACTGCTATTTCCCCGGTTTCCTCCTTGTCCTGATCCTCCCGATCCCTTTTTGGGACAGTCTCTTGCTAAATGATCTTTCGAACCACAGTTGAAACAAGCACCCTTCTTTGGGTTTGGACAATTTGGTGCTATGTGGCCTTCCTGACCACAATTGTAGCACACTCTCTTTCCCTTCAAACAAACTCCTAGATGTGCCTTGCCGCAAGTCAGACATGCTTCTATCTTCTTTTTTTGCCCTCCGTGTTGACTTCCAGCTGTCGAGTTATCCGTCCACTTCCTCTTCTGATTATTATTATTCCCAGTATTACTTCCACCAGTCTTGTTATTACCTTCATTCTCACTCTTTTTCTTTTTCTGTTCTTGGTTGTACTTAGTCACTGCATCACTTCCTCCTTCCGCGAGAATGGCCTTTTCCAAAACTCCCGCAAACGTGTTAAGTTGAAACATTGATACCTTGCTGTATACCCAAGGCTTCAGTCCTTGTTCGAATCGTCTGGCTTTCCTCTCGTCAGTGTGTACTTGATACGGGGCAAACCTTGCCAACTCATCGAATTTAGCCGCGTATTCAGGCACGCTCATGTTTCCCTGTTTCAATTCCAGAAATTGCACCTCCATCTGATTCTGCGAACTAGCTGGGAAATACATTTCGAAAAACATCTCTTTGAATCCCTCCCACGTAATTACACCTTCACCTCCTCGCATCTTGTTTGCTTGCCACCAGTAGCTAGCCTCAGACTTCAGCATAAATGTCGCAAAAACGGTCTTCTGATCTTCTCGAACCCTAGCAACGTCAAAAACCTTCTCCATTTCCATCACCCACGTTTGAGCCTCGATCGGGTTTCTGGAACCTTTGAACTCTGGCGGTCCCACCGCCTTAAAATCTTTAAACGTTGTGCTAGGTGGAGCTTGCGGTTGGTTATTCATGACTCCAGTTAGTAAATTAACTAGCTGTTGAACTGGATTAACATTGGCATTATTGTTATTATTGGTTGACCCTTCCTGAGCCGGTTGACGTTGTTGTCTTCTCCTTGGTGGCATTTTTCTGTTAAATAAACGTTTATTAGAACTTTATTTATTTCTCTACATAGTTAAGACATTACTCAACAATTTAACATATCACTTAACACATCATCTCAAACAACTTGATATCTTTTCATTCAAATAAAAAGTTTTAACATTAAACTATATCATACTGCTATTTACATCATTTATCCTGGAATAAAGAATCCACAGGATTTAAAACATTCAAATATTAACATATTCCTTAGTTCATAAACACTTCAGAATTTACATAAAACTATATAAGTCTTTCACATAAATAAACAGATTCTATTCCTGTCTTCCAAGGTGCTCAATAGCCTTGCCACGCTCCTCATTCATGATACGAGACATCGTCCTGCGATCCAACATATACGATGGAAGTCCTTCAAACTGGATGGGGTACCTTAACACTCGCTCTTGAACCTCATCCATCGCATGATTAAGTGTGGCGTACGTGTCTTCAAGCTTTGCCTTCTTTGCACGACTATCATTTTCTGCACGATCAGCTCGATGTGATTCACTTACCCATCCTTCCTCTGCTATTTTTAGTCTTCCAGAAGTTTCCTTCAGTTCCTTCTTCAGCTTCTCTATCTCCTCGGTTTTATATTCGGTTTGACCCTTCTCATGAATTAGATCCCACTCCACGTTTCCTAAACGTGTATGAAGGGTCACAATCTCTCTATCCTTCTCCTCTAAAGTAGACTGCTGAACAGTCGCTCGCTCAGTCAATTCCTGAACCTCATCTTGTAACTCCACGTTACGATCATATAGTGTGTCATACATCTCAGCATCAACAGTGTACCGTGGTAGCTCCTCTTCTTCTTCCTCCTCATCAAACTCCTCCTCAGGACCCTCCTCAGGATCAATCTCAGGTTCATGCTCCTGACCAACAACGGTGATCAATGGAGATGAAACCCTCTGCACCAGCTGCTCCCTAACGACATGAATGTCTAGGGGCTCCTCCTCAGTCGGTCCTACAAGTACACGAGATCCCTCCTCAGTAGGTACTATAGGTAAATGGGGTCCCTCCTCAGTTTGACTAGCTTCTCCATCATTCGTCATCCTGACAACAAAATTTTAAGTTTTAGTTACTAAGTCATACTATCTAACGCATACTTAACACATAAACACATAATGTATTTTATTATCTTCAATGAATTACAAAAATTCATTTCTTAGAACTCGATAAGAGTTTTCAATTACTATCTTCTTCTATAAGGCTACTACCTAAGGTTGTTTCCCCCACCTAAGGTTCATAACCTACGGCTTTGATACCAACCTGTGACACCCCCAAATTCGGGTACTTCGATTCCACGGGATTTGGTGTTCACTGTACAAGCATCATCTATCTATCTACCCATAAATAATATCAAACTATACAATAGATAGAAATTATAATAAAATCTCTTCCCTTAAGGGTTACATCAACTGAATCATAAATAAATCCCAGGTTACTCTAACCTTAAAACATCTGTGCGGAATTCTAAACAAATAAGTCTTAACATCAACATAACTCAAGTCTTAAACAAATACATCAGTTAATAAATAACAGGTCTTCATCATTTGCTAACTTTGCCCTTGCCCTTGCCCTTACTAGTGGAGGGTTCATCGCTTCTTTCATTCTTAACTGCAATGTTATTATTAAGCAAGAGTGAGCACAAATGCCCACAAGTATAACAATGAAATAACAGTATAATAACATGCGAATAAATCAAAGACGTCTGAATAAGAGCTCAACTTTTGAATCAAGAATGAATAACAAGAATCAAAAGAATTCTGAGGGTCATAAGACCTTGAACTATGTCCTAGGTTATCAAGGATTATACTTGAAACCTTTAACAGTCATAAGACTATGGACCTTCTTCTCGTACTTAGGGGGATCAGCCCTTAGTACCATACTGTGCACAATATCTTAACGCTAACGCATAAGTGAATCCCTTTTCAGGGTTGTTCATCTCAGTTTGACATTCGAGTCCGCACCAAAGGAAGTTTGGTTTGGATAATTCAATAAGGGTTCTGAAATTTAGAACGTTCATCAACTAAGGACTAGCTAAATCATTAAGATTCACTAGTCTAAAAAGGTTCAACAATAATGATATTCGATTTGAATAATAATCTCAAATGTATACAATAGAACAATTATTGTATAATTGAATCATGCTTTGAAAGATAATCAATCTTTAATATAATACTTGAACTTGAATAATAATTTAAGTTTAAGTAAATTGCTCAATGTAAAAGTAGAGTTAAGAAACTTGCTCAATTTAAGAGTTTAAGTTTAGGAGACTTGCCTCGCGTATAGATTACACTTTAACTAATCACGTTCTTTGAAATAAATCCTACATACCATTCACATTCAATACCAGTTAATTATTAACTAATCATCATAACTTATTCTCGTTGTCTACTTTAATAATTGACTAACTTAGTCAAATCATCACGTTGACACCTAATTTGTTCGTTATGAATGAATAACTAATTATGCATTTAATAATACAACTCACATGTAATTATGTTATTTACATGCTAAACAAATATTTTATCATCATATAATATTTCTAACATATTTACATGTTCATTATTTTAATACACTAACCCATTGTTAGACTTAGAAAATTTAAAAGCTCATTTTTTTTTATTTTTTATTTATTTATTTATTTTTTATTTTTTTTTTAATTTTTTTTTTTCCAGTTCGCGAAGAACACAGAATTCAGCGAAAATAATTACTACAAAATCATTAATTCTCCAAATTAAACATACCCACATGTTGGAATTCATATATAATTAATACCCAATATTTATATACTGACAAAACTAATTTTAAACACTTAATAACAGATTTAAAGCCTAACAATTCACTGACTTTGATGTTCATGAAGTTTTAGAAAACTTTATGTGAAAATTCTCCCTACGAATTCGTTATAACACTGAATTCGTTCGTTTAAGGCTTAAACTCTTCGTATTAACATGCATAACAACATACAAGTCCAAAATTTAGGGATAATATATAATCAATACATTAATTATCACATATATGGCCATATGGCCATATCACGTACTCTGTTTATTTTGAAATAACAAGTCATCAGATTACTACACTTAGGGTATGGGATCATGCAATATATATAAAAAAAACATGTTAAGCTACTCTTATGATTACATTTATACTCATAATTGTTACCCTATTCAACCATAGAAACTCTACAGAGGACTTAAGCCATAATTATGAAAACTTTAAAAAGACGTAGAAATAGAATTTGAGAAAGAAGAGATTACCCAAAGCGTAGATGAGTAAGGATGACAATTCTCTCTATTTCAATCACAATACACACAATCTCTCTCAAAGATTTCTCCAACTCTCTCTGCAAACTCTCTGGTTCTAAAAATACGTAAGATAAACTCATCTGAGCCTTTAAGCGCAGAGTTGAGGTCAGTTATTCTATTCGTGGTTTAACTGTCCCCAACTCCTCCTAAGGCCTCATTTGGCTAGGAAACTAGGTTCAAAACTCATTATTTTAATAACCTTTTATCATATAGTTTGAAAATGTCACCCTCTTTATAAAATAAATCCCATATTTTATTTAATTTACTTTAAATAAAATATAATAATTACTCGTAAATTCACATAATCATATATTCAATTATCTCATTAATAAATAATGTCAATTTATTAATTCTCTAATTAATAATTAAATTAATTAAATAACATCATGCTTAATTAAATAATTTATTTAATTAAATAAGCTCACATAATTTCATACCTTGATAAAATTATTCTCTTTATTAATTTAATAAATGTAACACATATAATTAAATTAATCTATCACAATTGCATCAATTGATTATTTAATCTAATAATTAAATCATAAAAAAAATATTTATTTAATTCAATAAATATTTAAAATAAATTACAAAATTCTCGTTCGTCACAAGTATTATGGTGAAATTTAATCTGAAATTTTCAACTAACCCAGAAATGGCTGCTATTAGTGCCAAAATGGCGATTTAGTAATCTCTCTGTTAATTTATAAAAGGTTTAAGTAGTGCAGAACTTGTTACATTTGCTTTTGATGAAAAAATAAGAGATCCAATTTTTGTGCAAAAGGTTCCATCAGACCAGGGAGTAAAATAATAATGTGAAAGTTTGTACGCATCCTCTCTCTCTCTCTCTCTCTCTATATATATATATATATATATATGGAAAAGAGAGGTAAGTGATCACTTACCTTGTTCTGTAAGGAAGCTGCCAAAATTACATCATTTTGGCGCTCTACTTGATAATCTAACCCTGCAGATTCAAGTAGTGTGCAAAAAATATGCAAAAAATGTACCTACTCTCATTTTTTGTATGCTTGTTATGTCTGTATAATTAATTGACTGTTAAAGTGAAGGTAGAAAATGGTACAATTTGTGATCACTTCCTTACGGAGTAAGGTAAGTGATCTCTTACCTACTGTACACCCTATATGTACGCACGTTTGTAAGATGGCTGTCGATCTCTTGTTTGTCTGGCTCTCTATCATCACTATGTTGTAGTCATGATTAATTTCTGAATAGTGACATGGTTGTCTATATGTTTATTTATTTGTTAAATTCTCTATATACTTCTTTCCTTTATGTTGGTATCTGCTGTTCCTTTTTTTATAATTGGACGAGTATGTTAAACATAAATAGGAAGAGCAGCTAGGAGTAAAATTGTCCTTATAACAATATCCCTGGAAAGACAAGAAAATAATGTTGCAAAACATTGTTAACACTTTCAGCTAATAGAACCAAACTTGTGAGGGTGCAGAAATAAGATGTAATATGCTCTAGGGCAGTTCCCTCAAAAGCCCAAATGACACTTTAGAAACATGCAAGAAAGAAGCAGAGTAGCAAGTATGTAGCTATGAGTGTTTTTTTTTTAAAATTGTTTTTCCAATGTTAATTGACCCACCATTTAGGTATTTATGATAACATGTGCCAGATACATATATCAGATTCTCTGTTCCATACACGGTCAAGTCCATCTTAGATTTTCCTCACTATGGTAGTTTCTAACACATCCAGATTTGAATCTTTAAGAATCTAGGGGGTTCTGGACATACTTGTCTTAATTTTCCAATTGGAGTTTGATATCGAAGAAGCTCGAGCTAATTGTTTAAGTGGTAGGATCATGTACTTTTGTTTGGTTCATTAATAGTTGGAGCTCTTGACATTAGTTTGTAGCTCTTAAATCTTAATAGGTTTCCATGGAGGTTCTCTCCACAGTGAATATTTCAAATTGTGTTCTTTCTATGAATGACCATTCTATTCAAGGTCCTTAACTGTTTTTGCTGCAAATGAATATTATTATCATCTACTTGGGCTTCAATAATTTCTGCTGATGAATTATGCTCGCTTGTATTGACATTTTCAATAATCATAGTTTTTTTGGATGAGTTGAACATTTTCAGTTATCATTACTTTTATTAAGTGTAATTTCTTGTTTTCTCCTGTTTTTTCTGATTCTTTTCCAAAATTGTAGACTGAGGAAATAGTCAGGTTAAATGGAGTCTATAAGCGCTTACTTTCAAATGCGGGGGTTAAACTTTTCGAAGGAGAGGGAAAAGTAATAGGTCCCAATGAAGTAGAAGTAACACAACTAGATGGCACTAAACTGAGCTATTCAACAAAGCATATATTGATTGCAACTGGTAGTAGAGCTCAGCGTCCAGCTATTCCTGGGAAGGTAAATATTTCTATTTTTCTATAATTTTACATTTAAATACCAGAGAAAACATTTTCTGAGTATTTGGATCTTTGGAGTCTATCCTTTTAGCCTCATGTTGTCCTCTTACTGAACTTCTTTTAGTGGAGCTGCAGCTCCCATTTATCGATTATAATTTTGATTTTTAATTGGATATGTATAACTTGGATTTGATGACTACATATGGGATAGCTTTTGTGATGCAATATGTCCACATTAGGATATGTTCCATGTTTCAATCTGACTTTGTTGTATTTTGAGTTTGTTCGCTGGTGTATATAATCTTTTTCTCAGTTGTACAATTTCACTCCTGTTTCAGTTGTTGTTGTTCTTTAAATATTTATTTTTTAATTTTATTGGATGGACATTTTAGGAGTTGGCTATAACATCTGACGAAGCTTTGAGCTTGGAGGAGTTACCTAAGAGCGTTGTTATACTTGGCGGAGGGTGCGCTTATGTCTTCATCTCTAATCTCTATTAGTTCTCTGTAGCATATTCAGAACTCCAGAGAACTTATGCTTTTTATTGTTGTTAGGTATATTGCTGTTGAGTTTGCTTCAATATGGCGTGGTATGGGCGCTAATGTAAATCTATATTTCAGAAAGGAACTTCCGCTGAGGTTATAAAAAATTCTGATGATAATTATGCTTTTCACTGTTTGATCTGTAGTGATTATTGTCTTATAATTGCTGTATCATTTCAAAGCATTTTTATTTTATGTTTCAATCTTGATTTAAGTTTAAGTTCATTTCTTTGCTGGTACAACACTCGTTGATTGTAATGGAATGGTGTAACTGGAATCATAGACAATTCAAATCCAAAGTAGACCTTTAGATTGGTGAAATACCAAAACCTTTCATTGTAGGATTCTGTGATTGCTCTTTTTTCGGGTACGTAATTTTTGTATTCTCCTCTCCCTTCCCCCATTCTTTAGAATGTTAAAAATAATAAACTCAAGCCATCATATGGACATTAATTAAAGAATTTTGTTATTAAATAATAGACACAATGATAATCTTAGAAAATTCTTATGTTTTAATTAGGGAAAGAGCCTCCCAGGTGGTTAGTTTGCAAATGAGAATTTGATGGTATATGCTGTTTTAACATCTTTCTTCGTAGAGCTCTTTTGAATTGCTTGCTGCTAGAGTTCTAGAACTTGCAAAAATGCAGCTCCAGGCTAGTGCTTTACGAGCCTTAATTACCTTTCTGGTGCCAGCTGGAAGCTGTAGATTAATTTGCTGTGTTTTAGATATTAGTCGAATGTTCTAATAGGTTCAAACATGATTGCTAAAAAAAGTATTTTATAAACATTCCTCAGGTTTTACTTGACATTGAGCTGCTTTATTTATTAATCTCATTTCCAACTGCACCCCTATTTCAAATGCTAGTGTTTTATAAGTTATTATATTGCAGAGGTTTTGATGATGAAATGAGAGCTGTGGTTGCAAGAAATTTGGAAGGAAGGGGAATTAATTTACATGCACAGACAACCTTGACAGAGGTACTTTGTTATCTGTTCAAATCATGTTATATTCAAGTTTGGTAATCATTTATCGAACTGGAATTTCTTTTTTCTGCTCCCCCCTTTTTTCTTTTGTGGCTTGTGATTTATTCTTTCCACAATTATAACTTTACTAATGTACATCAACTTTATTTTTCAGCTGGTTAAGACGGATGATGGCATAAAAGTTCGTACAGACCATGGTGAAGAATTACTGGCTGATGTTGTACTCTTTGCTACTGGTAATTCCAAGTTCTGCACATGGTATTGAGTGCAGGTGTTTAGTCTATAGGCTTGCATGAAAACAATTGTTTATTGTCTTGCATTGGAAATAATATGATATGATGATGTTTTTCACTGAATTATGTTACTGCTTATAGTTAGCGGACTGTTTTTTGTTTATTAAAACAATTTCCTTCTACTTCAGCTATATGGTTATATACTATGTGGTGTGATTGTTTGCAAGATGTCCTCCACCTTGTTTTTAGTATAGGCAGCATTTTCTCAGCTGTTTTGTGTTTCCTATGAGTCATGAAGCCCAGGTAGTTGGTACTTTCAACTTGTTGGTAATGAGTAATGACTGGAAATCTTCTAATTATTTCACTTTTTGGTTCCTTTGCATTGCTGTCTGAATATTTGCTTGTGTCTTGCATGCTGTAAAGTTTCTTGATTCGACAGATTCTTTCTGATTTAGTAACTTGGCTTTTCCTTTTCCTACTTCAGTTTCATCAATAGAAATGTGTATCAGTTACCTAAAATAATAAATGTCTATCTTTATGGAGTGCATATTATTTGGATATGATAAAAAAGACAGACTTACTGTTGCATTCTGACATTAGTCCAATTATTTCAAATTCAGAGCTCCTGTATTTGGTTCGTCATGCATGCTATTCCATTGAAAGTGAACGAACATTTCTCGTTTTAAGATCTCTGTTGAGATCCATGCTCAGAAATGTGATGTTTCTTTTCTAATTATTTGTTATATGTTTATAGCATAAAGGATGTAATCTCTCTCAATCTCTTCCTCCATCCCACCCTGACCTATTTTTTCAACATAACAGTCTTCTTCCATCAAATGCAGGTCGATCCCCTAACACAAAGAGGTTGAATTTGGATGCTGTCGGTGTTGAGCTTGATGGAACAGGAGCTATCAAGGTCACTAAATTAGCTTTGCTTGTATAATTTTTGTTTAAATGGTATAATGATGTTTAGGACACTTGCAGGATGTGAAGAAATATATAGTAGTGAAATTTGGTGAAAGTGCTCCAAGTGTCCCACTCTATACCAGATTTATTAACTCGAGTTAAGTTTGTCATATGGATGCCGTCTGGTCTGGTTTACTTTGGGCCTGATATTTGTCTTCCCTCTCCTCCCCCGCACTGAACATGCCTTTCACCTTTCCAAATTTTCAAACTCAGAAATAGATATCTGAAGTTGCCTTACTTTTTCGGTTAACATCCGGTACTCTTTTAGAGACTCGGACCGGTTGAGGGTCCGGTTCCCAGTTGGACCAACCAGCCCGTTCAGGTGGACTGGCCGGTTCTGATGACCATGGTTTGACATATCTACCAATCTAAGTTTCATATTGTCTGTCTGTCTGATCTGCCTTCCTGCAAACGTTTATTTTTCCAGTTATGATTCCTTTCATATTAGTAGCAAATATTGTTGTTTATGTAGCTTAATTTTTTGTGTTCACCGTTCTGACTTCTTGTAATTTCATGTTGTATTGCTGTTAGTTAACGGAGTATACTTGATTGTCATGTGTGAGAACTTGTGTTCAAGTCATAGTATTAGAGCAGCTATACTTGGAGAAATATTCAAAACATTAGGTTTGTTATGTTTGTAGTTGGTCTTTTCCTCCTATACCCTGCATAGGCAGTCCCAGTACTGGGTAAAGGGTTCCGGTGTTGGCTAATGTTTCGTTTATCTAGCTTTTTGTTGACTTTGAAGGAGTCACAATCCATAGACGGCTACCGAAGCAGATGATGTTGGTTTCATTCAGTTTTTGCAAAGCTCAATGTGTTTTGTGTGTGTGGGTTTTGTTGGGAGGAGGAGAGGGGGTTGGTTAGGGGCGTCTGGGATGCACTTTCAAAGTGCGATGTGGTCTAATGTGGGGTGCTTGAACAGTGAACACACGATTAAAGCGAAATCATTTAAGGCATTCTTTAATGTACATAATGGCAGTTGTTTACATCTTTCATCTCTAATACAATACAAGATAATAAAGTTACATTACTTCTAAAGTAGTCTACAAGTTTTGGTGTTTGTGGGATCAATGACTTCCAAGGCCAGTGGGATGCAGCTGAAGTTATGAATTATTTCAGATACAATTGATCTTTTTATTCACCCTTATTAGCTTGATGGATATGTCAGGGATGATGCAATATACTGGTTTGTTGATAAATGTTATATGGATTTAGTAGTTAATAGAGCTGAATGATCTGTACATTTTAACCACCAAGTTTGGGTAGTATGCAAGTTTATTTGTGATTTCTTTTACTAATATAATATATTTTTTGATAAAATTCTTTTTACTAAAGAATATAAATTGTTTATGTTAGTCTCTTTAGATGGATTTTGTTTTATTAATCTTTTTAGATGGATTTCTAGCTACTTTGTTTTCTTATTTGTGTTTTTTTTGTTAAAGAAATGTTTCCATCACTTGTTAATGCATCTTTGAGGGCCATTGTTTGTTTTCATATTGTCTTCGCAGGTAGATGAGTATTCCCGCACCAACATACCTAGCATATGGGCCATTGGTGATGTTACAAATCGAATGAATCTCACTCCTGTGGCCTTGATGGAAGGAACCCTTTTTGCAGTATGTGTTTCAGACATTTGTTAACTATCAATACTAGGTTAACCATTCTTTTACCATCGAAGGATCTACTCCATGTATATGGTAGTATCTATTTATAGTAAGATTCTTTGTTTTGCATTCTGTACAGAAAACTGTTTTTGGCGGTGAACCTAGCAAGCCTGACTACCACAATATACCTTATGCTGTGTTCTGGTACCAGATTCTATCCTTCAAAATTCTTTTAAGTTATCCTTTTCATTTGTAGTGGTGATACTTCTTTATTATGGTAATTACCTTCTTGATCAGGTGTTTTATCCTAGGCAACCCCCCACACTGAAAAAACCCTAATCACTATATCCGTATTACAAAAATATTCCCAACTTACTGTCTATATTACTAGATGCTTTTATTGACCAAGTAAATTGCCCCTCTATCACAAAAATATTCTCGAGTTGCTGTCTAATGCACCGAAACTCTTATTCATCAAGTACATTGCTTTTTGGTACTTCCACTCTAAACATGGACACTGACGTTCTGGTGCTACAACTGGAACTCTTTTTGGTACTTCCACTCTAAACATGACACACTAACGTTCCGGTGCTACAACTGGAACTCTAAATTTAGCGATATTCTCTACCTGTATTTGAACAAATATCAAAATTATAACCTAGTATTGGATTCTCAAATATCACGTTTGTACTAAATTATTTGTGAACAATCAACGAGTTGTTGTAACTTGTAACTTGAAATATTCTCAAATTTAGCTTTATTGCATTTAGATTTTAAGAAAATTTCTAAAAGTATCTGTTTCAAGGTACTCCTAGTGTACCACGATTTAGCCTATGTAGCATACCGCGCGCTCATATCTCATCCACGAACCGAACAATCAGTGTTCCAAGTAACACTGGTCTACAAACTGAAAACCCTACCAGCGGTCCCTAATCGACACCTAATTAATGATCCATTCTTGGCTTTAATATACTATTATAACCCTTTCTTGCTATCAATAAATTCCGGTACTTTTTATCATGAAAATTCTGCATTCAAATATTTCTAAAATCAAGACCCCACCTCCTCCAGCCACTAAGGATATACCTTTGTTTATTTTACAAGCTTTTCTAATCATAACCCAAGAAGAAATCAATTGCAGGCTGCTCAACCCTAAGCCTCTTAAATTCTATTCTACGCCATCAGGTTTTGATTGATTTCAAAAGGTTTTTCTTACTGCTATGGAAATCTTTTTGATTAAATGCTGAAGATGTCTTAACTCGCGCACTATTTCAATTCAGCTCAGTTACATGCCATTATAATATTTAATCAATAAATCTCGATTAAGATTCGATCAATGAGTATCGTGTTGTTATTGTAAAGGTGAAATTGCATCCATATTGTTCTCTGAGATTTTGAACTTTCGATTTATTACAATGCTGGAATTAATTTGTAGTTTGTGTAAACTGGAAGGCTTGCTCTTTTACAGTTTTGTCATGTTATAATCTTCTCCACTCGCCTAGCATCTTGTATAGCTTCTTGTATGTTAGAGACGAATAAATCAAGACTGAATTCAACCAATTTTCTCCCTTCCCCTCTCTCTCAATCTTTCTCTGTGTCTCAGTCTCTTTCTCTGTGTGTATGTGTGATTCCCTCTCACCATCCTTAGTCCCTCCCCCTCTTCATGTTCTCCATTATTACTTAAGAAGATTCCATCATCGTTTTTCTTAATCTCACTAGTGTATGATGGAATTTGGAAGTAGCAAAAAATTTCTTCTGTTTTTCAGCTTATCTGATTGGTTTGGTATTTTATTTGATATGATTAACTTGAATTTTCTGTTGTTTTACAGCATACCACCTCTTTCTGTAGTTGGACTCAGTGAAGAACTGGCTATAGAGCAAGCAAAGGGTGATATTTTGGTTTTCACATCAACATTTAATCCAATGAAGAACTCAATCTCTGGGTACGTGAGTAGACATTTAAGTTTACAATACAATATCTAAGTTTTGAAACAGATAACCTTTGCAAGTGTTGGAACTAGATCTAATTCAATCTTTGTTGATACTAGTGATAAGAAATCTCCTCTTGATCTGAAGTATTGATGGTTCAGCACTTATAAAGTTGTTGAATTTTCTAGTCTCATTTTAGGTCAGCATGGTTGTGATCAATTCTTCATTTGGTTGCCAGAAATTTTTTTCCAGAAAGTAAACTAATACTCGAGTTATGTCAGTTTACACTAGATTGATATTTAATCCAAACAAAAAGCCTGTGATCGATGGGAGTGCTCAACCAGTAATGATGAAAGAATAAATAAATTGCTATACTTGTATATCCGCATTCTTGTATAATTAATTTTACTTTTGTAGATGATCTCTGAACATAACATTGCTAACTTTTGTTAAATATGTTAATCATGTGGTCTCATTAAGTAACATATGCAATTGTACAATTGGTTTTAACTCTTACCACATATCAAAGCGTTCTGTACATAAATTATGGTTATGTTTATATTATGCCAACAGACGGCAAGAGAAGACAATTATGAAGCTTGTTGTCGATGCTGCGACGGATAAAGTTCTTGGAGCATCTATGTGTGGCCCTGACGCACCTGAGATTATGCAGGTATTTTTCTTCCACTATTTAAAAATTTTAAATGCAGCTTGATGTGATTAGGTAGGTAAGGGTTTATTTATTCATATCAATGCTGGTACATTTATGGTGAAATAGTTGATATTGCCACAGAAAAGAATGGGCTGATATGATTCAATTTGTTTATTTATTCATTGTTTTTCCACCGTTGCCTAATGTTTTCGTGGAATTAACCATTTTAATATTTTTATTGTCAGTTGTAGGGATCTTATTTATTTTTGTCAAATATCATTTATGTAATCAATTATTCAATTACAATTTACCTTTCATACATGGACCTCTGGTCATCTTGAATATTAGTGGGACATGGCAGAGTAGATGATGGACTTGTCATTTCTTGATTTTTTTCTTGGCAATTTTTGGGTTTATTATTTTCTTATCCTTTTTTAATATTAAATTTCTAGTGCCCTTTTTTAAGTTACGAGTAAAATGCACTCTAGGTTAAATTGGGTTTCATGTTCTCTAATGTTTGTTCATGACTTTTACATTGATGTCATTCTTCTTCATCTTCCTTCTAGACCCTTCTGACAAATGACTTTGATATGGTATACAAAATTATCTTGCTTGGTGTTTGATTAGAGTTTGTTTACTATAGTGGAACCATCAACAATGTTTTGAGAATGGAGAGCACCTTAATATGCGGCACATATCTTCCGTGTCTTAATTTATCAGCAATCTTAAGCAGCACTTGAAGGCTGAAGCAATTTTCAGGATTCTCCTTCAATGCTTGTTAATGTTTTTTTTTTTGGTTTTCATATACAACTCTTTTAATGTTGTTCTCTCCTCCACAGGGTATTGCTGTTGCACTCAAGTGTGGAGCAACCAAGGCACAGTTTGACAGCACGGTAAACTGATTAACTGATTTTCCTTTTCAGAACCTTAGAGATCAGTACTCTGTTTGAGGGCTGCTGATACTCTTTAGAATATAATGCTCACAATTGTTAAAAAATAAAATAAAAAGAAATGCCATTCATACATATGCCAATCTTATTGGTGGAAGTTGGAATACTTTTCTTTGTTTTGGTATCATGGAAGGCCGACTTTTTTGCTTTAGATTTATTAATAATCAAGTCTTGGCTACTTGTTTACTTTACCATTCAAGGTGAAAAATGTGCCTAACTACAGTAGCTTTGGGTCTGTCAGATAATGGCTAAATATTCATCTAACCAAACGTTTGGATTGGTACATTTGACGTGCACTACCGAATGTAGTGGAAGAACATTGTATTAAAGCACATTTTTGAAAGAACATTGTATTATAGCACATTTTTGAAAATGATCTCGCCATTCTTTAAAACTGGCAGCCTTGTTTAAGCCTCTTTTCCTAGTTTACACCACCATTATTGTAAGAGGTGATTATATCTATTGGTTGATTTACCCGTGTATGTCTGGCTTTATTTTTCTCTATTTTCATCTTTGACTTCATTGCGACGGATTTTGTAGCATATATATATATATATACAATAAGGATCTTAAGTTCACCCATCAAAAAGCTCCCCCAACTCACCTATATATACCCTCATTTTCCTTCTCTCTCCTAATTAGACACTCGGCCAAAAAAAAGAAACGCGTTTTTTGTTACCTTCTCTCTCCCTCTCGTCGCGAAAACTGAAACCCATCTCGTGAACAAAAATCGACCCCTTCTCACTCTCGAAGCCTGAGGAATCTCTGCCTTCTCCCTCTGTCTTCGCGAGGAATCGACGCCTTCGCATCCAACGGCCCCTTCTCCCTTTCTCGTTGATTCAGTCGCAAGGTAACAAAATTAGAACTTTGGGTAATGATTTTCTTGTTTTATGGGTTGAAATCGAGCTTAGAGAGGGTCTAATTTGTGTTTTGGTGCAAAATAATAGCTCTGACAAATTTACACTGCCAAGTGGTTGGTCGATGTGTTTTGGTAATTTAGAACCTCTGGGGATGGGATTTTGAATATCATACATAGACATTTGTTGTATCATACCTTGGTCGTAGTGGAATGCAGAATTATGATAGAGCTTTTTATGTATAATAATTAGGGCATTTATGCTTTTGATATATTATTTCAATGTTATGTTCATCAATTACATCATATTCATGTTATGTTCATCAATTACTTATTATTTCAATGTTATGTTCATCAATTACATTATACTTAGACTTCTAATATCTATATTTTGTTTATCTTTTCTTTTTCTAAAATATACTAAAACCTTGTAATTGATGAACATAACATTGAAATAATACATCAAAAGCATAAATGTCCTAATAATTATACATAAAAAGCTCTATCATAATTCTGCATTCCAATTCCACTATGACCAAGGTATGGTACAACAAATGTCTATGTATGATTATTCAAAATCCCATCTCCAGAGTTTCTAAATTACCAAAACACATCGACCTATAGGAACCACTTGGCAGTAAAATTTGTCAGAGCTATTATTTTGCACCAAAACACGAATTGGACCCTCTCTAAGCTCGATTTCAACCCATAAAACAAGAAAATCATCACCCAAAGTTCTAATTTTGTTACCTTGCGAATGAATCGACGAGAAAGGGAGAAGGGGCCGTTGGATGCGAAGGCGTCGATTCCTTGCGAAGAGAGGGGGAGAAGGTGGAGATATATATCGCAAAGATAGAGGGAGAAGACAGAGATTCCTCAGGCTTCGAGAGCGAGAAGGGGCCGATTCTTGTTCGCGAGATGGGTTTCAGTCTTCGTGACGAGAGGGAGAGAGAAGGTAACAAAAAACGCGGCTCTTTTTTTTGGGTGAGTGTCTAATTAGGAGAGAAGAAAAATGAGGGTATATATAGGTGAGTTGGGGGAGCTTTTTGATAGGTGAGCTTAAGATATATATATATGTTCACCACAATAATGCATTTTGAAAAACACTTGGCAGTCTAATTACAGTGAATTGCTGCAAATATTCTTCTTCTCCTGTTTCTCAATGTTAGGCTGCGTAATATTTATTTGCTATATCCTTTTTGTTATGATTCTCATGGCATCCCTTCACTAATTATATTTTGGAACTTATCTTACAGGTGGGAATACACCCTTCTGCCGCAGAAGAATTTGTCACTATGCGGTCAGTGACAAGGAAGATTGCGGCTGGTAAACCAAAGACAAACCTTTGAACATAGGAAATTAGACCTTTGTTGTGATAAGTAATGATGGAATATGATGTTCATGTTTGGCAGAACATAATTTGAGATTATGTTTGGAATTTGTTGTATTGGTAGTGTAATACTGGGATGTGTTTCAAATCTTAGCCAGTCTTTTAGATTTAATGGAGATTTTTGTTGTAGAATAAACTGGCCTTTTAACATCTATATTTGTAATTGATAGACAATGGCATTATGACAAAATGTTTCAAGAAAATCTAATAAGATGAATATGTTCTCAACAGTATAGCAAGCTGATCACTATCCCACCTTTTTTCCTCTCTTGTACTTTTATATGATACATGAAGGTTTTAATATCCATAAAAAATAAATAAAATCGCACATTAATTCTTATATTAATAAGATAGAATTTACTTTGAATCTGAGTAGAAATACACAATGACGGTTCAAAATTCATTCTAATTGATTTGAGCACGTGTTTTTAATATTTTCACATAGTCATCGAGAAGAATGCGGATTCCACATTCATGTGAGAGAATTTTGCGAAAATATCAAAAATTCATGAAAATAATGCTCCCCTACATTAAACTATCAAACCCCTTGTTTTAACCAAAAAGAGGAGAGGACATAAAGTTAAAGATTCTAAAATTTCATATTCCGTAAATCTGTTTCCGTATTTAAATAATATGGTAGAACCATATATGTTAAATGTGAGTGATGAACTTATGGGGGATCAAATGGTAACAATTATTCCTATTGAGCAATAACCTGCAATGAGATCATTTCAGTTGTAAAACCTAGTACAAGTATCCTAGCTGATGACAGATCAAATCCCTATGTAAGAATAATGCATGGCCAAAAGTTGAGGCAGATCCTTATTATTCCCATGATTATAAAGATACCAGAGATTTGTTGCAGCATACAAAACTGGGAAAGTTTATTCATACACTGCTAAATAACAAGAGAATATTCTTTCATACATGGCAAAAACAAAATTTGTTTGTTGGTACTTAATAGGAAATGGTATTTCATTTCATTTCTAACTACATAAGAGGGGGGAAAGGAAGGATAATGATGAGGTTTGAGCCCTGACCAAATAATCAAGTGACTGACGCCCATAGCACTTGGCTATATCCACATAATAAACTATAGTTATCCACAAGACTCTTCATGTGATGTGATGATAGAGACGACCACGATCAAGCTCAGCTGATTAACATATTATCAAACTACAAATACTTAATTTTGTTGATGCAAATCACTTGAATGAAATTTGTTACTCTACAAGTTTGCATAATGTAACTTTTTGAACTTAGAATTTTGCTAAATTAAGAGACAAAACTTTGGTAAGAGTTCATGTTAACATAAAGTATGTTATAATCTTCCTGTACCATTAATCTGAGCTTACCTTGTGAATTCACAATCTCGAGTCGAGTTGTGGTAGTACATGTTCATGTTTGTATAGATATAATACCTAACTCACTTTTTTTCCATCACATACATCGCATATTGAGTAACCAAGGCCTTCACAGTATGGACACTTTCCTCCTTCATCTACCCATTCCATAAACTGCACCACAATGGGCAATAATATATAAGATAAAAAACTGTCCAAATGAAGAGGATAAATAATATTTCAGTAAAATGGCAGACGTCCTCAACCTGTTCCTCAATGTTAGGCTCACCAGTCCCATCGCATTCTGAGAGAGAGAGAACTAAATGTTAGTTGCATATGATTGTTATAATAGATGATTAATGTAAGTTAAAGTTATAGTAATCTTAAAAAAGCCATTTATATTTGAAAACATGATCAAACTCCCTAACATTCGTGTCTATCATATATCTTGATACTCCGTTTAGTTCAAACTGTTAACTACAACATTTTCGAACGCCGAGAAGCAGTTGAAAGACCAAGTAAATGGTTAACAACAATTTTCAAGCAACATACACCTACAGCAGGGATGGAATATTTGAATTTCGAAACAAGGCACTGTGGTTTAGCAATTAGTTACAGCTTGGATTTTGCTCAGAAATGTTACAAGCAAGACTAGCCCCAAGTAGTGTGTAATGATCAACTAGGAAGGCTACAATCAGGAGCAAAAACTACATATATAAAGTTATTTGGTCATAAGTTTAAGCACATATTTACATTTTACTCGAGAGTTGTTTCAATCCACTTGATCATGTCAGCTCGAGTGATATATGTCTTGTAAATAACTTACGCATTGAATATATGAATCTATTATGCTCATCTTATTATTTTCAATTTTCATCTTCAGACGTCTACTGAGCCTTACATGTAGCACTGCTAAACTTTGAGGCTGCTTCAGAAACTTGAATTTTTTTCAACATTTGCTTTGAAAAAAAGAAATAATAACGACGAAGTCCATTGGGGCTAATATAAAATAGATTAAATCTAGGATCTACTTCCATGTGATATAATATAATTCAAGTTACCAAACTGCACTATTCCTTTTTCCTATGGTTTTTGCTTACTGAATTTAGAGGGATAGGCCATCCTGATACAACCTAAATTTGAAGGTCACTCTTTTTTCTCACACTCTATATGTGTGTGTCCAACAATCTTCTCCAATGCTGGAGTCAGAGCAATAGCACAAATTTCCATATAAGCAACATTATAATAATACCTGATAACAGCATACCTATCATACATAGGAGTTAAGACATCCATAATTTTACCATAAAACATATATTGTCAGAAAAGAAAAGAGAAAATGAAAAAAGGAATGAACAACAGGAATACAAGAACTACAATAAAAAGCATATACATTATTACATCTTTAAGATACTTGTTAGCTCCACAAGTTAGCATAGAGACTGAAAGAGAATATGCACCTGTGCATAATAAGCGCCCCTCCCCTCGACAGGATATGCATTTTGTTGTAGCATCCGTGTTAGTACCTCCACCAACCTGCTTGTTTCTACCAACAAGCCTAGAGGGATCTTCCCACCGGTTTTCTCCAAGAAGAAAGACTCGATTGTGAGTTACATCAACTTCTGCAACACCTTCTCCTTTCACAACTCTCTGCTGAATATCTGAGATTTCAGTCACAGAAGTAACTGCTGCTCCATTTAAAAACTCCTAAATAAGAACCAAATATTATGAAATTTAGACCACTTATTCACGATAGTCAACAATTTGCATTTTAAATTGACGTGACTTATGTTATCTACCAAACATAAACTAAATTTTGTCCTCACATTATTTTACAATGCAATCTAGGAGACAAACCAGAAACTTCTGAGGCAAGCAATATACACACAAACACACACCCATTGTCATCAAAATACCATATAGTTATACAGACATACTTCTAGTCTTCTACCTATTGTTAATGCCAAGGACCCCTGTTGATGTAAGTATATCTACTGTAATAAAAAATTAAGCATCAGTGCTCCAAGTTTATATTTGCCGCATCATCAAAGTTCCAAGATACGAAAGGCTAAAAGTTGCCCCTTTCACAAATTGCAAGCGCCGCCTCCAAGGGGATACTGTTTACAATAGTTAGCTTAGATATGATATTTTTCTTCTACTGCTTCATCACCTGTACCTTCCTTTGTCTGTTTGCAAGCCATTTAAATATACCCTATGTTTTTGCTGAACAAGCTTTGTATTGAACTTTGGTGCTCTACACATTGGATAGGAATGAAATGAACAGGACGAAGAATAAATCTCACCACCCCATCCACTTTCTATGGAGCTTCACTAGCCAAACTCATGTATACAAATACAGGCCACATCATATGTTTCCAATGTATAATTCTGACTACATATAATCTTCAACGTCAAAGGTCTTTTCAGTTTATACTAAGAGTGGATTAGATGAAGACCGAGTACGAATAGATTGATGTGTGTTATTCCAAATTTTTAACTCCTTCACCATTCACCAAACCCCGTGTGTGTGCGAGTGTGTGTGCATACGCATACGCCCATTGTCATTGTATGCATCATTTTGGTAAGAAGTGATTGACAAATACTGGAGGTGAAATTTTTATGCATTAACCATAAGGTGTAAACATTGAGATAGCTTTAGAATGGAAATACCACTAGCCTTGGAGGTCATCACTTGAATAATGGCACAATAAAGTTAGATTTGAGATTCACAAGTTTGTGTTACCAGTATATGCTCCAACTCTCATGATGAATGACATTAACCAAACATCAGAGAAATGAATGAACCAAAGCCAATATCTCAAGTTTAAGACTGGCGAAAGCACAAAGAAACAACAGTAGTAAGTTTTTCTGGAGTATAGAAAAACGGTTGCAAACCTTCTGCAAGATGGCTGTATCATTTCTTTCTATATCTGCTTTCACTGTCGACCCAGGACTTTTCTGATCCATATATAACTTTTCCAGAAGCTCTGCAGTCATAATCCCATCTTCAGGGACACGTAATGTAGCCTGTCAAGTAAGATCATATGATCAAAATCATACGAAAATTAATGAGATAAGAGGAATGATTTAGGTTATCTACAAAATTGCCTCTATTATTTGGATACCACAAATAAAAGATAGAACTTACTTGCCAAGTTTTTATGGCACGTTCTGTCCCACTTGAGAACATGGAATATTCCGTGTCTTCATCCCCACAATAAAATCCCAGTTTCTGCAAAGCTTCCTACCAAAGGCACAAAACAGATTAATGAATGAAGTTTAATCATGTAGGAAATGAAGCTCAGTAGTCGATAAAAAATGGGAATTGAGAAAAAACAAACCTGCATAACTCGAACCTCATCTCCTTCCGAACCTTTCCTCAACGTCGCCCTTTTATTCTTCACATCATCAACCTTTTCCGTTTCTTTCTCCAAAACCTTAACAACCTCCTTCACCACCTCCACCTCCTCCTCCTCCTCCTCCTCCTCCTCCACCACCTTACCCGCCACTGTCTCCACCACCAGTGGCGCTGCACTCGACCCCCTCTCCGCAATCTGATTCACCTCTTTCTTCCCCTGTCCAGCCTCTTCAATTTTGAGTTTCAGCGCTTCAATTTCGCTGAGCAGAGATTCTCGCTCGGCTTTCCACCGCGATTCCTCCCGAAGCCACCGCTGCTCCTCCCGGAGCCACCGTTGCTCTTCGCGGAGCCACCGCGCCTCTTCTCTCTCGTAATTGGATTTGTCGGATGAGGAAAAAGCGAAGCAAATGTGAGATTTAGATATAGAGTGGAATGGATTTTTGGGGATTAATAATGGAAGTGGATATACATTATTGTTGGGTGAATATGTTGAAATTATTTGAGTTATGTTAAAGAATAGAGGATTGGAACTCAGAGGTAGAGATGAAGACATATACATGTATATATATATATATGTGTGTGTGTGTGTGTGTGTATATCCGTATATGTAGAGAGAGAAGGCAGTGGAAGTGAAGCTCTGAGGAGATGCTAACCACTTCCGAAATGGTTTGGGTTTTGATATTTGCTGGACTGGTCGTAAAGATTTTTTGTTCGAGTTTAAACCGCACACGTTAAGATGTTTTATGTGGTGGGAAACTAACTTGCGGCTTGATGGCCTTTGCTAAAATTAACAAGGAGGGTAGTGCTAACTTGCGCATAGACCAATGAAAGTTAAACCAATGTAGTGGATGGCAATTTGAACCAGATCGATCGAACCGGCTAATTTTTATCCAAACCGTTATTCACGCGTATGCAATTTTAGTATACAAAAATTTAAACCGGGATCGGTGGGATTATCTTGTTTGTCCAAAATATTTGATAATATATTTGGTCGAAAGTCGAAACGCAATTTATTTGATATTCAGAAAAATAATATGCATCCATAATATACATCTTTCCCCGCTAATATCTATACTTATTTTTTAAGATGGCCAATATTAAATTTATTTTATATTAATAAGATTTTTATATCATGACGCATCGAGATCAAATTAAAATTTGAACTTTTCCCCTTTAAAATTGAATTCTCATGTCAGCACGAGTATTAAGAAAGAAATAATGATTTTCTTACTTAATCTTGGTACGTACATATTACTATATCAAACGTTGATATTAATTCAGTATTTAAAGTATATGGTCAAAACGGGTATAATTTGATATCCGTTCAAGGTGTGTATCTTATCCATATTTTCATCCGTTAAAAACATAAAAATAAATAAATAAGTAGTATGAACAACAAAAATAAAAATTACACATTACACATCATTATACACAAATGCTTTTGTGGTTGAGGATTGATTCCCAGTGAACACCAAAAGAGGAAGGTAGTGTCCAACTTGATTAAAGCTAGTTGATCTTGAACCAAAATTTTCCTGAAAATTTGAAATATGCCAAAACCACCACCCATCCAGCAGTAAGTAACAAATCATTTGACGAGAAAAAAATAAATTACAACGCCCTGAGGTGCTCATTATTCAGTCTTTTGGACACAACACAACATAAACAGCGGGAACAAACTCAACCTCAGTTCACCACCCCTTCCTATTGTCGACGCCCTGCTCAATCAACTACCGATATCCTGAAAGGCTAAATGCCCGATTGACAAGACCAACTCTTTCTACACAACCGAACTGGAAATAGGTTTCGTTAAGCGACGACTGACTTGAAACAGCTAAAAGGAATAATTAATTCACAAAAAGAAAATTTGATATTGGGACAAGCTATAATAATGTTCTTGACCTGTTCTGGCTGATCAACATTCCAATGCACAGCTCCAGCTACCTCTTAATCCAGTTTAACATTAGAATACAGAAGAGTATCCCTTGTGATCGGCATATACAGAAGAAAGTATATCTGCACAGAGAAAAACACACCAAGAAACACCAATTACAAGGCTTGATCTTCCAGAAGGAGATGTTTATTTCCTTAATAATGACAATTATATTCCATAAATGTAAAATCCATTAAAGTCTAACCATTCAACACATGCGATAAGAAACTCACCCCTAAGAGAGTGGAAACTATAAGAATGATTCCCGTTAGCCATGCAAGGGTCAGTCTAACAAATAGCACCTCTGCAATAATGAGAGATCTAGGTCCGCCCTTTTTTTCCTCCAGCCAACGTGAAGATGGCCGAGAATGGATCTTCACATCTAATATTGACTCTGATTCTGAATTAGGTGATTCACTAAAGAAGATGACTCCAACAATTTTACCTGGTCAGGTATCACAACGAAATTGGCTCTTTAAGATAGAGAAATGATGAATGGGGTAATGATAGAATATTATAGGAATAAATACTGGCATTGGAAGCACACATGTTGTAAGTTGAAGGTAATTACAAACATATAAAGTATCTATTTTGGTTATTTTCTTTTCTTTCCTTTCCCATTTCGTCTTTTTAGAGATTTAGTCAAATGAAATCCATGTTTTATGCACTAGAATTATCATATATAGAAGAACAGGAAATATATAACTTTAGCCATAAGAAATCGTCATATATTTGAAACATAGGGTGTAGGAAAAAGTTCAGGTAAAGCAGCCAAAAATCATAGTAATTGATATGGCCATGAAAGAAACTTGACCTTTGTGCGCTGTCTGCAAGGAATCAAATATTTTGGATATTAAAGTAACAAATAACTCCATTCCTTGCTGAGCAACATCTGTTCCATATTGTTCTAGCAATGCCTGTAATACATGACAAATCCATTAATTAAGTATGGTAACAAAGATACAAACAGACCAACAATAAATTCTAAAAGAATAGGATACTATAGGATACTAACATGTAGATAGCACATCATGAAAGAAATATTTTTCCTATATGTACAAAAAAAAAGTATATGTAACAATAATATTTTATTACAACTTACAAGTAAACCCACGTGAAATTTGCAATTTATGAACCTTAATGATTTGAGTGAGTAGTTCTAGGTTAATTACTGATGCATGCATAAGAATGCAGAAGAGACAGTAAACCATATTTGATTTCACTGCGAAGTGGTGGGGGGTTTGTGGTATGTCCTTCCATTATTTGACATGCAGTGGGCTACGACAAGCACACGGTGAGACTTGAGAGTCTAGTTATTTTGCAGGAAATCTGCTTGTGTCTAGAATGAGGACATAACAATTTGAAACTTGTCCCTTTTGCCTGCTGTGTGGTCAATTTAAAGGAGAGGAACTTTGAGGGAGTGGAATTATCAGTAACATGTTCGGCTTCTTTGGTGCGATCTTCTCTATGTTTGGTATTGGAAGATATTCCTGAATCTGAGGGTGATTTTGTTGACATTTTGGGTGATTGTATTTGGGCCTGTGATTTATCTATACCTTTTGAAGGCTTTGGGGTAAGGGGGGCATAGTTTTTGAACAGCTTCCTTGTGAAAAATTCATAAGTAATATAACCTTTTATGTATATGGGTTTCTACCCCTTTTTGTAGCATTATCTTTAATTATTGACCAATAATATTTAATGTTGGACTGAAAATAGTCATGCCTCGTGTCTCACTACGGAAATTTATCAGACATGTTCTAAACATTGAAAAGTGTACATCTAAATTTCACACACCTTATTAATAAAAAAAAGTAAAAAATCAGACACCTAAAAGAAATGTCAAAGTTGTTTTTGTTAGTGTATGCAAAGTGCAAACTGCTGCCATTGGATACAAGTTCAACATGGACATATTGACATTGAAAAAGCGTCGGTGTTTCCTAGACCAAAATTAAGTAAAGCTTTCTGGAAGTTGTCTAGCGTCTGAACAAGTGTGTGAGCGATAGAGAGAAAGAGACGCAAAAAAAGTGTTGCGTTGAGAAAATCTGACTCAGTGTTAGAGCATCATGCCAAATTCAGTTCTCCTTCAAACTGAATATGTACAGACTTCCATTCTTAATTTTGTAAAGTGCTTCTTAACAAGCATCACAATGCTGGTGATTATTTTGGGCACCTATCGTGGATCAGCAAAAGATCAGAACCTAAAAGAACAGAAAGGGGAAAAAAGTAATACTAATAAAATAACATTTTTTTTCATCGTCATTGTTGGTCATTCTTTAATATACAGAAAGGAGATTGCTTCACCGTTTCATTAATCGGATTGAAGTTTTGAAGGACCTAGCAAAGACATTCCACTTATATTATATGGATTTTCTTTTACTATTCTATTTTTTCTTCTCTCTTTCTTCTAAAGATGGGAAAGGACTGGGGAGGGAGAGATTTTCTTCAAAAACAAATAAGTGCAAAACATTACAAAGGGCAAGTTAAGAAGTTTTACAAGCTTTACAGAAAGAGAACTCCTATTCTTCTAAAATTCCCGAGTTAGGACTCGTATAATTTGATGTTGCTGGCCCTTACAGAACTTTTATCACCTGGTGATACAGTAACATTATCTTGATTGGCGTCATAAACATTTTATCAAGCAGGGTAATTTTAATATCACTTCTTACCAGAATTTCAACAAACAATTCAAAACCCTCACATTATTTTGTCACCTGACACTAAATTTTTCCTCCTTCTGTATAGCAGAGGAAAGAAGGGAAAAACTTTAAAGAGAGACGAAAGATCAAGGAGGATAGAAAGAAGTACAAGGTAAGAGAAAGGTTAGGAAAAGAGAAGAATCCTTGTTCGACCAACATCACTTCTTGAACGGACTCTATAAGAAGCATCAACTCTAAAATCCACCAGATAGCCCTAAATTTGCAAGAAGTGATTAAAGGTATCTGGAAAAGAATAAAAGAGTAACAGGATGGCAAAGAGGTAAAGAGATAGATAATAGACACACCAAAAAGTATATAGAGATTAGAAGAAAATATTTTGGAGAGGAGGGAAAGAAAATAATTTGTAAAAAGAAACACCCAACATTTCGTATCTTCAGGTTGATCTCACAGCTGTATCAAGGTATTGTATTAAATCCTGATCAAGTGAAAATAACCAAATGATCCCAGTATCAACATTTAGATATGAACAACTTATGTAAGTGTAAAGAAAAAATTAAGACACAATTAATCATACTATAGAAAAACAACAATACATATTAGGAAAACCTACCATAAGACTAACAACTACTAAACTATATTCAGGCATATCATCTTCTTGTGTGTTCTATGTTGGTAAATCACTACAACATTAGAGTGCATTAAAAGACTATTGTCTTAATTAGCATGTTTCAGGAAATAATTGTTACGACTTATATAAACGTCAGAACAATTTTGTGACATACAATCACATTTTAGTAGTCAGATCATGTGACCAACACCCTCTGTAATTGTTAATCGTGACACAACAGATATGAAACAACAAATGTATCAAAAATTTGACAAACAAAATAGAAATATAGAAATATAATTCATCACCTTAATGCCACTGAAACTTCCTGTCATTAATTCGGCTGGTTTGTGCACACTTCCAGATAAATCTTGATGCAACTCAATTTCCCTTTGAATATTGCGGATAAGAGAGAGAAGACTTGTTATGAATTCTCCGTCTGCTTTCTACATATTAGAGGAAAATTTCCCCAAAGTTTAGCTAAAGCATAAAGGAACAAGGAGTCAATTCTTAATAGGACCCCATTAATAGGTATGTATAGATAGCAAGACAGAAACAGTTAAATATTTTAGCGAACACCTTTGACATATGAAGCTTCAATTGAACACCATTCGTCAAGGGGATAGTCAACTCGCCATTCAATGGTTTCAAGGCATTAGCAACATATGATCCTCCCAACAAAAAAGCCTAAATAGATACATATCAAACGTCACTTAAACAAACAGAACTAAGGCGATAGAAATCAGAAGCATAGAAATGCTATTTGAAAGCATAACAGTTGTGACTAACAAAATCATTTAGCTCCTTGTCACTGAATTCTGTATTTGAATTGAAACTCAAGGGTTCATTCAGAGAGACCACAGATAACTCATCTTCATCTGCAAATATATATTACACAGTATGAACTTAGATACCAAAGTGCAGTCAGCAAGGTTATATCGTAAATGGCTTCCTTGATGTACAAGCTTATAAAAAGTAAAGTACCTGGAATGTGAATGTCAACTTCATTTTTATCATAAATTACCCTGCTTCTGAGGGAGTTACTGAAAAAATCATTAGCAGAGCCAACCACATGTTGAGAACCTGCATGTATCAAGAAAAAGTTTCTGAATTATATAACTGCATTATGTATAAAGAACAAGTTGGATGACTGTATGTATAGTTCACAGTCAAGTTCAGACACCTTCAGCTCCTTTGACCTCTAGCAGGAAAACAGCACGAGGCCTTTCAAATGGATTAGGCACGAGTACCTCATTTAACTGCAAAGACAATAGCACAGTCGATTTATAGTGGAAAGAAAATTTAAAGCCAATTGGTGCACTTGTACACACTGTCTAACCTTAGATGAACTGTCTGCTGAAAGTGATGCTGAAGGTGCATAACCAAGCAACACTGACACAGCAGCACCAACTTCCGGGAGTGACATCAAATCTGTCTGCAAATTAAGATAACCCTTGCATAATGGGAAGAGAATGACGTAGGAATATTCCAAAACGTTTAGTCTTTTAAATTCCAACTTATCAAGTTTTATTAGGTACAAAAAAGCACAAGGGTATAAATCAATCTAATCAATCACTGAACAATAATGATGGGTTCCAACAGTTTATATAGGACTAAAAGAAGCCCTAAAACTTGACCAAGTAAAAGTCTAATACTACTTAGGTAACATAATATAATAAGGAAACAATTCCCTAATTGTTATCTACTATAATTAAAGACGCTAGAATAATCTATCTTATATAATTGAAAGATAATTACTAAATACAATTGCTTTTTCTCTAAATTATAACATAAATATTATAACTCTAATCTATTGAGTTGATCCACATCAGTCTTCCTTCCGTTGAAAAAACTTGTACTTTAGTTTTTTAAGTATGGGAGAATCCATAATCCATGAACTAGACTCCAGACATGCAAAAATATTGAACCTCCTTGTACGCAAATAAAAAACTTGAAAATCGTAAGGAAATAGCTTTCATGTATGGCATCTTGTTGAAGCTCTCATTGATGAAGGAATTGATGTCTTAATCATTTATTGCTTTATAGTCCATTCGAACTGGTTTGGGCTCAATTCCAACCAATATCGCACCACTCTTTTGCTCAATTTCAACCAATATCTTATCACCACTCTTATTGAGTTCTCAATCTCAGCTTGGTCTTTATCATTCTTCAATGATTTCTTCTAATTGCCCAACGGCCTCAGCTTCAATATGTGGATCAGAACTCTCAATTTTAGCTTTATCAACCTCTTGAATATCAACTAGTACAAGTCTTTGTTCGATCATATAGGTTCATATAGTTGCTTTAAGTGCTTTGATGGACTTAATAGTTGCATCAGGGGTCTTCCATTTTCTTGATGTTCTCTCTTTGTTTTTGCATAAAACTCTTGAGTTTAATATCCACTTTCCCCTACTCTAATCCTATTTGTTACTATAATTAAAAAGAAAATCTTCTTTAATCCAGACCCCTTTCTTCTTGCAAGGTTTTTTCTTTGCTCTTATTTTAGGTATTTTTTAAAAATAAGGACCTTATTGGAAAAAGTATCTAAACCAGAAGAAAATATGGAAATCACAAAATTCAGGTGCTAATTTCTACTTTGTAGAACATAGAAGTACAAATACTGAGTCGAAATCTAATAAGAGTTTTGGGGTGGATTTAAAATGTTGACCAAACTATGGACAACAATCACCTAACTAAACTTTTGCAAAGTAATATAGGGAAAGAAAAGATATCAATTTCTACCACTTCCACAGACAAAGCACCGACAAATTATTTGGTGTACAAACAGAGATGATGCAGGGTGCAAAGACGAAACAGTTGCCAGAGAGAAAATTGAGAAGGCGAAGGCGACGACGAAGGGATATGGAGACGTAACGCTGATCAAACATTTTCTTCTGATTATTATTATTAAATATTATTATTGAGTGATACGCATCAAGTCGAGATTTATAACTATTATTAAATATATTATATAATTATTTAGAGATAAAGTGGTTCCAATAAGTAATTATCGTTAAATTATATTAGGTAGATTATTCTGGGGTCTATGATTAGTAAATAATAATTAGGTGTTTATTTTACCTATGTAGTTTTAAAGTTTACTTGGCGCCAAATTTAAGGCCTCCTTTAGTCCAATATAAACTTATGTAACACATCATTACTATTCAGAGGATAGATTATATTGATTTAAGCCTTATTCTTTTGTCACTTTTTAGCCTTATTATATCTTCTTTTATTTCCCTTTATTCCTTCCGTCTACAGTTGACCTGAATCAAATGGTATCAAAAGTAAACCTGATATCTTTAATTTAACAAATCCTCTACTTGCGCAATTTTATTGGCCTCCATCATTACCGAAATTCACTAAGACTCAACATCGATGTCCTTGCTTGTCAAAATTCTCTAGAGAATTGACAACCACTCGCTGCCCGCAATTAAAAAAAATAACATCATCCTCTCAGCTCAACACGGGCTTAGCCTAAACACAACCACACACTAATCCTCTAAGCTGACAAAATCACCACCACTCCTCAACCCACCACCTGCCTCACAAGACCTGACCCAAAAAATGATCAACCTCCGTTTTTCACAGCCAATCACACATTGTTCTCTATCAACAAATTCATAATCATTATCTACTAAAATTGAAGACTCTAGAATAATTTACCTACAATAACAAAAGATAATTGCTAGTTACAACTGCTTTTCTCTAATTAATAATATAAAATATTTAATAATAATAATAAAAACTTGGCTCAATCCGTATCAATGGTACAACAGATTATTAAGATTGCAACCTAGAATGCAAATTTTTTATATGCTCGGTTGTAAATAGCCGGTTAATCATATAAAGTTAAAAACTAAAGAGTTAAGCAGGCCATCAACATTTAAATGCAGTGAAGCTTTAACCTTGAGGACGAGACTGAACAATAAATAGTCATAATCATATAATGTTATTATAAGTTTTATAACCTCATGATGTTAAAATTAGTGTAATAACATCATAACAGAGATTTAAATAATTTGGAATTAATCAGCATGCCTTTGGGCTTAGGTTGTGTGGTAGTTGGCACTAACCGTCACCTTATTTATTTAAAGGAATAAGGATTACAAAATGGGAAGTGAATACAAAAGCCTAAACAGACAAAAGAAAACTTAAGATTGGTGAGTCCAAACTCCACAAACGAGCGAATACAAATGCTTACTATCTGAATCTAGTACATAAAAGACTGAACCTGTCAAACACAACCCTAGCAAACATTGAAAATGGACCACCAGTCACCACTCGTCTAAAACAATTGCCTTTTGCAGGACCAATGACCCATTCTAAACAGTAAACGTACCATTCACTAGCCCTCTCCAATGGTGTAAAAAATAGCAATAAATATCAATAGAATACCTGAATTAAAAAGATTATCTCAGCAACATTTGTTTCAATAATTTTTAATTTATTCTCAGACTCTATGACACTCCTTGTTTTACTTCCAGGTAATGAATGCGAATGGGATAAGACATAATCAACCAAACTCGGAATTAGTCCAGAGAAAAATGTCTACTACGTGACCACCTTGACGGCTTAACCCCGATGTTAGAAAACTGAATAACTTGGATTCAGTAAAACTTCATGGCAAACGTTATGTATTAGATTAATAATAATTATAAAAAAAACAGAAGCAACGAATTAGATGATTAGTCTGACTTCCTACCAATTTATAAATCAATCACGTTCACTATTTGTCCGAACAGAAAATAACATTATCCATGCATGATCTAAGCTCGCAAAACAGCAAAAATTGTAATCCAATTCTCTGAACTATTTAACACTAAAGTACATAATCAATTTTGTATCCCTTACAGCACCAAGTTGTGAAATTTCAATAATCAACGCAACTATTATTCTGCACAAAGAAAATCAACCATAACTTACCTCAAGCGTAGAATCGGAAGGACGAGGGCGAATATATTGATGAGATGGACTATCAAGGAAGAAAACTGAGCCACTGTCATCGGCCTGTATTGAAATTACTCAATTCAATAGCACAAGTTACAGATCCAAATAAATACAGTGAACTTTAGAGTTCTAAAATAGAATTAAATTTGTGGACATTAACATTACATATATATATAGCCAGGTAAAAATATACAGAGAGAGAAAACAAACCCTAGCGTGCAGGCAGAAAAGTGAAGAGATGATTAGCAGAGGCAAAGTGAAACTGTAAAACCTGTGAGAACCCATTAGAGAAGAGAGAGAGAGAGAGTTTTAGGTGACTGAGATCGTGTTTGATCTGTTGTATGATTTGAGGAAGACGATGATGGGTAAAAAAGGAAAGTGAGGTCGAGATTGAATCGAATTGCTTAAAGACGACGCCGTATGGAATCCCCTGTACCCCAACTGCTTTAACCGACGTCGTTTGAACACAAACCGGGTTTTGCTTAAAGTCCATCTTTAACTTGGGCTTGTTAGGTTTAGTGGAGATTTAGAGCCCGTTTGATGGAGGGCTCATATTTGGATTTCAAAGGTGTTGTAACTATATAGATATAATTTTTTATTTTTTTTTGTGAAAATGGAAGATATCCCCTATTTAACTAGTATATTCAATAGAATTAATACGTCAATTTTTAAAGTTTTTATAAATCCAATTTTAGAAACATAAAGAAAATAAAAAAATATTTGAACTTCTGAATTTTCATATGATTTTGTGATGTCTGTTAACGACTTTATATCAACAAAAGTTTAATAAATATTGTGACGCCTCCAAAATAGGTATACATCACCCATCTTGAGTCGCTAAATACATAGTACAAAATTCAAATACAACTTAATAATACAACTGTCGTGTAAAATTACGACAAAATATAAACTGAGAGTTTTAATACGAATATTGTCTTTCAGACAGTATTCAAACTCAAATGGAGTCCTTAATATATTTATTATCACACTATTTCATAGAATAGTGAGGAGTACTAATGCAAACATCTGGACCATCACTCCGTTTTCCGACTAGTCCCGGCTACGTTTTCATTTCCTGAAGAGAACAATGAAAACAAAAGGGTGAGCTCAACTAGCCCAGTAAGAAATATTATGACTAAGATAATGTAGAATAAATTATCCTTAGCCTTCGACAGTATAACAACTGATAGAATATAATAGACAACAAGTTTTAGATCAACAACTGCAGCGGAATAAGCAATCCATTAGAAGAGTCAAGTAGAGCATGATATCTACTATCTTCCGTGATTTAAAAAGTTTATCATCAATTTTATCGCTGAGACTCAGCTTAATAAATAATCCACATTATCGAATCATCCCTGCACTACGGGCCAAGGATATTCTCTAGTATCACGACTGCGAATTATCCATGACTACGGGCCAAAGATAATCGTGTTTTCATCAATGGTCATGATCATGCCATAAAATAATTCATCTTTGCACCCTTGGCCGAAGAGAATCCATGGCCATAATCATACCAAAAACTGTCCATCAATGCACTACGGCCAATGAGAACTTTTACCACATCATTTGTAACATTACGGTCATGATTATACCGAATAATCCCTGTTCATAATCATACCAAGTCCATCTATGCACTACGGGCTAAAGATGACTTTCATAACAATATAAGCATGATGATGATGACAATGACATAATAATTCAATAAAACAAGTTCAAGGATAAATTTTAAAGATTTATAATTTAATTTATCCAGAATTCAATAACGTTCAAATTGTCAACATGATACTGCTTTGTGGAGTAAAATTCAAGAATAATATTGTACCAAAAATGATTTGGACCAAAAACAAATTAATTTTTATCATGAATAGTATCCCGGGTGAATAGTACGAGAGTGAATAGTATCCCGTAAATAGTACTTCGTGAATTGTAACTTGTGAATAGTACTCCGGCATGAAAAAGTTAAAACTTATCAAGAATGTTCAGAATAATATTTTCATGAAAAAAATACTGGATGAAGCGCAAATATTAAGGATATTCTACTAATTTCATGGAGTATAGAAGCCAAAACTTTAACAAAATGAGTATAAAATTCAAAATCTGAAACGAAATAATATTACTTACATACTACAGAGTATGGAAGAAAATATTATTTCAAGCAAATATTGAACAAAAATAATATCCCTTACGAATATTAAACGAAAATAATATTCATTACAAATATTAAACGAAAATAATATTCATTACGAATATTAAACGAATATAATATTTCTTGAGAATATTGAACGAAATAAAATTTTTTATGAATATTGAACGGAAATAATATTCATACGAATACGAAAAATAATATCTCTTCAGAATGTGAAATAAATAATACCCCTTACCTCAAAAAGAAGAGTATTCCAACTGGTATAGCGGGGATATTCTTGAAGAAAACTTTCACTGTTTTCTACGTTCAATGCTTTCTAAAACTCGAAAGAAATACACTCAATATTATAGAATAAGAATTCTCTAATTCTGGTGTGATTTTCAATTCTAACTAAACATCCTATTTATAGGAGAATGGAAAGATACTATTTAGAAATTAAAATCACGGACTGCACAGTACAAAACTTTCATGGATCAATTTTTTTTTCTAAACGTCAATTTTTTTTAAAAAAATAATAATATAAAATTCAAGTAAAACAAATAACTTTATATATAATATAATATATTATACTTTTCATAAAAAATAAAACTTATAAAATATATTTATATATATATTACCTTTGTTATACGTTACTACCTTCCCTCCCTCAATTCCCTAGCAAACCATTTCATTTTCCTCCCTGACCATTTCCATCACATGTATATATATATATAATATTACCTTTCCTCCTTCCTACGTAACCAAATCCCCCCCCCCCATTTCCAATTCAGTTTTTCAACATATATGGGCCCCACATGTGGCCCCCACCTTTATTATATTAAATAATTTTCTACCGATTATTTTGAAAAATGGGTAAATGGGGGTCCATAAAATACGCCAAAAATTACAACAAATACTTGATAAAAATCCCCTCAATATATTTAACAACATTTATTAATATTATTATAACTCGCAATATTAACAACCAGGTCGTTCCCAGGAAAGATTAGGCTTTCCAATAAAGATTTCTCCCTATTGGCGCGCAGTTAGACGACCAAACCTCTCCTCGACAGAACTTCTAGTCATTGTTAATTATGCAAATAATAATATGAATAACTGTATCATCTCAATTATTGATTTAATAATATATAAAATATTGACAATAATTGAATCAAATAACGTGAGATACTATGCAGCAATTACTATAGCAATAATTGAACAAAACTGAGTGACTTCTCACGTAAGCATCAATAATCAATATCGTGTGCTACTATGTAACCACGCGTTTTACTGTACTTTTACTACCGGGTAGTTCAACAGTTTAACGGTAAAACTTCCGTCGTTATTTTCATAAAAAAATATTTATGTCGTTTTCTCATTCCGACAATAATTTTATTGTGGGGTCCACCAATGATTGTGCCGTCGTACGAATATTCCCTGTTAAAACGAATATTCCCCGACCAATCGAATATTATATAACAACTTGCTTACTTTGCAAAATTTATAAATATTACCCACAACTATAACATTATATCAAATCCACACCATAATATTCAAAAAAATAATTCGAGAAAATTAAATTTTTATTCATAAAATTTGGGGTCTCACAAATATAAATCGTCAAAATATACTTAGTTTACAAGTTTATAAGTTTATAATAATGGTACTATACAACCTCAAATTAAATAAAAAAAAATTACATTCTCTTATATTTTTTGTATAATCTTTCCATTTGTAAGATTAAATTTTGTTAAAATATCAAGATAAAATAATTTTATAAAACTAAGGTATATAATTTAATTATATACCCTTGATGATATCCCGCAAGCTCTTATTTTTATATAATAATTCACATGTACACATCAAATAATAGCCAAACTACTCAAATAATAATCAAGCCCCTCATTAGTCGATGACAAAAAAATTACTCATAAGATTTGGGTGCATGAGATCTTGGGATCTAAAGGCAAGAATGTTAAATTTCAGTCGAATATAGCAAAAAAAAAAAAACAATAGCCAAACAATGAGCTAAAAAAATAATTTCTCTGTTCCAAATTATATATATATATATAAAATTTATCCGACAAACAAAAAAACGAATCAATAATTTTCTTTCTAGAGGTTTTCTTGATCCGTAGTTATTTGTTTGATTATACTATTGTATTGATATAGTTTATCTATTTCTGTCTCTTTCTTTCTTTATATATTCATTTATTTATTTTTGTACTTAAATTGGCGTTATATGTACTATGTAGTGTTTGAAATCCCATAATGTGTGACATATATAGGAACCTAAAGATAGATTCAAATTTTGTGGTATTCTTTTGTTGTATCTTCTCAGCAAGGTTTAGTCTTTGGTTTATATTTTTTTAAACATTATTTATACGCAGTTAGGTTTCTCAATATACCTGCTAGAATGTTTTCATTTTAGCCAGGCAGGTTGCACAATTTTAATAGAAAACAGAAATGTTAATACGTTGCACATACTCTCCAAGTTATTTCTACCATCATGTTATTACAGTTTAGAAGCGTTTGCCTTTAACTTGAAATAAATGATAATACTAGAGGCGTGTTTACACACATGTATACAAAATTTGCAAATAATTTATACACACACACACCAAACTGATTTATTAGTGCTTGGTTTGCTTTAGACCTGGTAATATAGTTGGTTAACTATCGGGTCAACCCATATTAGCTGGAACTAAATGAGTTGGTTAACTATTTTTTTATTTGGGTTGGATAAAGTTTGGAACCATATTTTTAAAAAGAAATATAGGTCCAACCCGGTTAACCATTTTTCGACCCATATTTTATTCCAAATTCAAATCAAAAGTTCTTTCCACCCATATTTACATATTCAAGAAGCTCAACCATCCACCACCCCACCCCACCCCACCTCACCCACCCACTCACCCACCCACCTACCCCTCACCCTCACCCTCACCTTCATCCTCACCCTCACCCCACCAAAAAAAATAATATTATGTGATTATGTATACACCCCTTACCCCTTACCCCCACTCCCCACCCCACTCCTCTAAAAAAAAATAATATTATGTGATTATGTATACACCCCTTACCCTCCACTAAAAAAAAATAATATTATGTGATTATGTATACACCGCTTACCCCCCACCCCACCCCACCCCACCCACCCACCCCCCATCTCCCATCCCCACCCAAAAAAATAATATAATGTGATTATGTATACACTCCTTACCCCCACCTCACCCCCATTCCCACCCCACCCCAACCCCACCAAAAAAAATAATATTATGTGATTATGAATACACCCCTTACACCCACCCCACCCTGTGACGCCCCCAAAATAGGTATACAACACCCATTCTGAGTCGTCAAATACATGGTATATAAAGCAAACTACAACTTCAATAATACAATTGTCGTGTGAAATACGACAATACATACTGTGAGTTTAAATACAAATATTGTCTTCTAGACAATATCCACACTCAAATAAGTCTTCATTACAATTATTCAAACACTATTTTATAGAAATAGTGAGGACTGCTAAAACATCTTTCTAGAACTATCACTCCGTACCCCGACTCGATCCTGCTATGTTCTCACCTCCTGAGAAAAAAAAATAGAACAAAAAGAAAAAGGGTGAGCTCAACTAGCCCAGTAAAGAATATTATGACTAAGATAATATACAACAAATTATCGTTAGTCCTCAACAGGGAAAAATCTGATAGAATATAATAGACAACAAGTTTTAGATCAACAAATGCAGCGAAAACATCAAACCATTAGAAGAGTCAAGTAGAGAATGAGTTCTACTATCTTCTAAGATTTAAAAGTCCATCATCAATATTTTATCCCTGTAACAACAGTCAATAACCATCTTTAATCAAATATTCATCTTTGTACTACAGGCCAAAGATATTCATTTGTATCACCAGTCGGTTATGTTCATCTCAACACATGTTCATCTTTGCACTACGGGCCAAAGATATTCATCAGTTAATTATTCATTTTTGCACTACGGCCAAAGATATTCAGTAATATCATCATTTAGGACTGAGGATGATGAAAAATATTTTAAAGAACGAATCCAGTGAAACAAAAGGACAAATATTAGGGATTCGTATTTCAGTTTATCCAAGTTCAATAATACTCCATAATAAACGATAGTGGATTAAAATTCAAGAATGAAGATCAAAACATGGATTTCATTTCAAGAATAAGGGTCACAACAGATAACCGGGAAGGAAAGAAAAAAAATATTTATGAACAGTACTCGTGAACAGTAACTGTGAACAGTACCCGTAAACAGTACCCGTGAACAGTACCCA
Source organism: Panax notoginseng (assembly GCA_016801055.1). Lineage (NCBI taxonomy): Eukaryota > Viridiplantae > Streptophyta > Magnoliopsida > Apiales > Araliaceae > Panax > Panax notoginseng. The sequence goes on from CM029022.1 coordinate 33,642,475, forward strand.
TGAACAGTACCCGTGAACATTACCCATGAATAGTAACTGTGAACTGTACCCGTGAACAGTAACCGTGAACAGTACCCAGTCATGAAAAGTTTCAAATTTGATAAAAAGTTCAGACCAATATTCCTATAAAATGATATCAGATGAAACGAAATTTCTAATCATTTCAGGAATTATAGAAGCAATACTTACCATAGTAAGTTCAAATTTAGAGAATATGAAATAAAATAATATCCCTTCCATACTATGGAGTATGAAAGAAAATAATATTTCTTACGAGTATTGAAATAAAATAATATCCTTTACCTTGGTAGAAACTGGATTTGACTGGAATATCGGATATTATTCTGAGAAAATCTTGCAGAAAAACTACGCTCAAAATATTCTTATACTCAAGAAAAATACTCACAATACTCTAGAATAAGAATTTCTGAATTTAGAAATGGTGTGATGAGGAAGGAGGGTTATCCCTCTATTTATAGTGTAGGACGGAGGATAAATAACACATGCCAAATTTTCTTTTCTTTTCAAAACCTAACATCCTGCCTAACTTTTCATTTTGTCAAAGCCTAACTCTTATTTTCTCATTAATGCCTAACTTATTTGGCCCACAATTTGGAAAACAACATATTCTGCAAGCAATTTTTCTTCACCCACCAAATAAGTGGTCCCATGGGAGGAATTAAGTTACCAGCACATGGTTTTCAACCAATGAATGCATGCAATAAGGAAAACAAAGGAAAGCTTCTCACTCCTTAACATATTCGCATGCATATATATCTATATATATAATAACATTATTATTTAACAATTATATAATAATAATATAATTGAATGAATAATTTATCAGAGAAATAATTGTAATTCCACAAAAATATGCCAACTTTCAACAATTATTTCATACTAAAATTCCTTCATTAATAACCACATAAATAAATAAATCCCTCATTTATATCCACATCAAATAAATATTTTCTTATCATATAAATCAATAATTAATTATTCACATATAATATTACAGAATCACAATTATGACAACCAGGCCGTTCCCAGGAAAGAGGGGGTTTTCCAATAAGGATTTCTCCTTACTGGCGCGCAATTAGATGATCAAACCTCTCCTTGACAGAACTTTCTAGACATTGCCAATAATATTATCTAATAATATTATTCAAATAATATGAATTATTGATCTGATAATGGAAAATACTGTGCAGTGATAATTATTGAAACAACAATAATATAAAATATCAACGCAGCAATTATTGAATCAATAAAATAAAATATTGAACAGTAATTACTGTAACAATTATTGAGTAGTTCCTTCTTACGTACGAATCAATAATTCAACAATACTGTGCAATACCGTGTGCTACTGTGCAACTACGCGTATTACTGTATTTTAACCACTGGGTATTCCAACAGTGTTAATGGTAACAACTACGCCGTTATTTATAAAAACTCAAGCTTGTCGTTTTCTTCATCCGACAGTTATTCTGTTATGGGGCCCATAAATGACTGCGCCGTCGTACGGATATTCCCGACAAAAGGAATATTCTACGACCAAACAAATATTCCCCGACAACAATGATTATTTTATAACCACTAGCTTATTTTACAAAATTTGCATATTTCACCCATAACCAAAGTATTATATCAATTAACACCTTATTATTCACAATAATAAATAGAGGAAATTCGATTTTATTTATAATAAGTTGGGGTCTTACAACCTCCCCTCCTTATGAAATTTCGTCCTCGAAATTGACATACGTACCTGGTGTTTCGAACAGGTGAGGATACCTCGCTTTCATTTCTGATTCCAACTCCCAAGTCATTTCTTCAATAGCATGGTTCCTCCACAAAACCTTAACTTGTGGTATAACCTTCGTGCGTAGGACATGCTACTTCCTATCCAAAATCTTGACAGGTACCTCCTCGTAAGTTAAATCTTCAGCTATCTTGTCTGGTTCTAACTCAATAATGTGGTTCGGGTCTATAACATATTTACGAAGCATGAATATGTGAAAAACATTATGAACACGAGACATATTTAGAGGTAATGCGAGTCTATAGGCCACATTTCCTATTCGATCGAGAATTTCAAATGGACCAATAAATCGAAGGTTTGAGCTTTCCTCACATCGCCAATTCTCGCTTTTGGAATAACAACTTCTTGTACCTCCTTCTTCATATTCATCAGCTCCGGTGTGTAGCTTGAGCGATTTTAACTTTATCGATAAAAGTCGATTCTACTCGTATGTCATCACATGGGTACCTAGAGTCTTCAACTCTATCTCTATCATCTGTAAGTCATCCAAAATGGGTCTTTGAAAATATCGCACTTGTAATTGTATACGATGTTTTACTCAATACGTCAGCTACCACGTTCGCTTTTCCAGGATGGTATAGTCAGAACATGTATCAAAATGAGTCACCTCTTGAGTTCTTCGAAGCTCTTCCCACATTCCTTGCTCTATTCGAATTTTCTATCTCTATGAGTCAACTGAGTTAATGCAGTAGCGATTCGAGAAAATCTTTCCACAAAATCATCGATAATAACCAGCTAAGTATAGAAAGCTACGTATTTCGATTACTGACTTAGGTTGCTCTCAACTGTGACTCATATCCCAATCTTGGATAGTACGTCACAATGACACCTATTAGTTTACTACCGCACGAATATGGCGTCCCCTACGGAGAGTCTTGCTTCAGTGTATTCCACAAAGGAAGTCACCAGATAAAGGCTCGGGTACAAACTTCTACAGTTAGGTTTTTAACTCCTGAAGTTCAATAGGAGCCATTCGATATGAGATTTTAGAAGTGGATTTTGTACCGGTTTTAAAGATGATACAAAATTCAATATCACGCTCTGGAGGTAGGCCAAGAAATTCTTCAGGAAATACGTCAGGAAATTCTCTAACAACAGAAATATTATTCAAATCTGACGTGTTTTTGTTCAAGTCTGTGACATGGGCTAAGAAAGCTTGACATCCGTTTTTTAATAAACGAATGACTTTATGGCTTGATTTAAAGAGTTTGACTTCAATGGTTTGGTTACTTGAATTCGAATAACAGGTTGGTTAGGAATATGAAAACTAACAACCTTACGAAAATAATTAATTTTGGCATGATGAGTAGTTAACCAATCAATCCCTAAAATCACGTCAAATGCAAGTATCTTTAAAGAGATAAGGTCAATAGGTAAGGTGATGGTGCCAACTTGGATCAAACAAGATTTATAAACAATGGATGTGATGAAAGTTTCTCCTAACGGAGTCTTCACAGATAAGTCAAAGTCCAATTTCTTAGGTGTCAAGTTTAAACGTTGAGCACAAATAGGAGAAATAAATGAATGGGTAGCACTGGTATCTAGTAAGGTATAAACTTCGCAAGAATTTATGATTAGCTTACCCGTGATCACCTCGTTTGGGTTCCTCGCACTATGACCAGTCACGACAAACGCTCTTCCAGGAACTGTTGACTTTGACTTTTCTGGGACAACCATTTGAGTCACCATCCCCGCTGGACTTGGTTTCGCTACAGTACAATCTCGAGCGATATGTCCTTCCTTTCCACAATTATAGCATACCTTGAACTGTTGTGGACAGTTTAGGCTGATATGTCCCTCTTTTCCACATTTATAGCATACGACCGGTGGTCGTTCTCCTCCCTTAAAACCAGTTGCTGCTGGTGCTGACGTCTTCACAGTGTCATTGTTGAATTTCCTCTTTTTAAAATCTCCCCCCGACTCGCTTCTTCTATTCTCATGGCCATGATTACCACAAGAGTGGTTGCTGCTCTTGTCCGTATTTTTCTTTCTCCGCTGGTTATCGTTGTTCTGAAGATTGTTGTCACCGGTATAATCCTGGTTGTGGTCCCTCGGTTGAACGTACTCGTTATCTCGCTCTAATAATTGAGCCCTGTTTACAACATCTGAATATAAAGAAAATTTATGAGAGATAAAATATTGCCGAATCTCGGGCTTTAGACCTCTCAGAAACATCCTCGTCACTCGTTCCTCATTCTCGACCAAATGAGGTAAAAACCTGGATAACTCTGCAAACTTCGCCTCGTACTGGGACACCGTCATGTTGTTTTGTTCCAGTCTGATAAACTCTACCTCCTTCATATGACGAATACTTTCAGGAAAGTACTTGTCATTAAATAATTTCTGAAATATTTCCCAAGACATGTTGAGTGCGGCTGGCTGGGTACGTTTCACAGACTCCCACCAGTAGTCTGCCTCACCACGGAACATAAATGTGGCGAATGGAATCTTCTGTTCCTTCGTGCATCCCAAGACATCGAATATCTTGGTAATTTACTTGACCCACGTTTTCGCCACGATCGGATCCGACTTTCCCTTAAATTCTGGTGGTCCCAACTCTTTGAACTGCTTTACTGTGACAAGCCGCGCATTGCTAGCATTTCCACCCGTATTTTGTGCACGAGTCTCCCTCGTCTGATTTTGCATGAACTGCGAAAAGCTCCTAAACATTCCATCATTCATCGTTTGCTCAGTAGTGTTGTTTACAGGAGGAATATTACCTTCCTGTTGTACGTTCTCCTGGTTTGTGACTAAAGGTTGTTCCACAGTCTCATACACTCCATTGTTAACGTTCTCAGCAGTCATTCTTAAATACTGCCATAAAACAAGGGTTAATTAAACAAATTAACATATCACATATTAACCATATACTTCGACTGACCAACAAATAAGCTTAGGTACGACACACTAACGAAGGATTACTCGTCTCTCCCCTCCTAGTTCTATTCCCCGATCTCCGCCAGAGACCATATCCTTAAGATCTGATACCAACTGTGACGCCCCCAAAATAGGTATACAACACCCATTCTGAGTCGTCAAATACATGGTACATAAAGCAAACTACAACTTCAATAATACAAATGTTGTGTGAAATACGACAATACATACTGTGAGTTTAAATACAAATATTGTCTTCTAGACAATATCCACACTCAAATAAGTCCTCATTATAATTATTCAAACACTATTTTATAGAAATAGTGAGGACTGCTAAAACATCTTTCTAGAACTATCACTCCGTACCCCGACTCGATCCTGCTATGTTCTCACCTCCTGAGAAAAAAAATAGAACAAAAAGAAAAAGGGTGAGCTCAACTAGCCCAGTAAAGAATATTATGACTAAGATAATATACAACAAATTATCGTTAGTCCTCAACAGGGAAAAATCTGATAGAATATAATAGACAACAAGTTTTAGATCAACAAATGCAGCGAAAACATCAAACCATTAGAAGAGTCAAGTAGAGAATGAGTTCTACTATCTTCTAAGATTTAAAAGTCCATCATCAATATTTTATCCCTGTAACAACAGTCAATAACCATCTTTAATCAAATATTCATCTTTGTACTACAGGCCAAAGATATTCATTTGTATCACCAGTCGGTCATGTTCATCTCAACACATGTTCATCTTTGCACTACGGGCCAAAGATATTCATCAGTTAATTATTCATTTTTGCACTACGGCCAAAGATATTCAGTAATATCATCATTTAGGACTGAGGATGATGAAAAATATTTTAAAGAACGAATCCAGTGAAACAAAAGGACAAATATTAGGGATTCGTATTTCAGTTTATCCAAGTTCAATAATACTCCATAATAAACGATAGTGGATTAAAATTCAAGAATGAAGATCAAAACATGGATTTCATTTCAAGAATAAGGGTCACAACAGATAACCGGGAAGGAAAGAAAAAAAATATTTATGAACAGTACTCGTGAACAGTAACTGTGAACAGTACCCGTAAACAGTACCCGTGAACAGTACCCATGAACAGTACCCGTGAACATTACCCATGAATAGTAACTGTGAACTGTACCCGTGAACAGTAACCGTGAACAGTACCCAGTCATGAAAAGTTTCAAATTTGATAAAAAGTTCAGACCAATATTCCTATAAAATGATATCAGATGAAACGAAATTTCTAATCATTTCAGGAATTATAGAAGCAATACTTACCATAGTAAGTTCAAATTTAGAGAATATGAAATAAAATAATATCCCTTCCATACTATGGAGTATGAAAGAAAATAATATTTCTTACGAGTATTGAAATAAAATAATATCCTTTACCTTGGTAGAAACTGGATTTGACTGGAATATCGGATATTATTCTGAGAAAATCTTGCAGAAAAACTACGCTCAAAATATTCTTATACTCAAGAAAAATACTCACAATACTCTAGAATAAGAATTTCTGAATTTAGAAATGGTGTGATGAGGAAGGAGGGTTATCCCTCTATTTATAGTGTAGGACGGAGGATAAATAACACATGCCAAATTTTCTTTTCTTTTCAAAACCTAACATCCTGCCTAACTTTTCATTTTGTCAAAGCCTAACTCTTATTTTCTCATTAATGCCTAACTTATTTGGCCCACAATTTGGAAAACAACATATTCTGCAAGCAATTTTTCTTCACCCACCAAATAAGTGGTCCCATGGGAGGAATTAAGTTACCAGCACATGGTTTTCAACCAATGAATGCATGCAATAAGGAAAACAAAGGAAAGCTTCTCACTCCTTAACATATTCGCATGCATATATATCTATATATATAATAACATTATTATTTAACAATTATATAATAATAATATAATTGAATGAATAATTTATCAGAGAAATAATTGTAATTCCACAAAAATATGCCAACTTTCAACAATTATTTCATACTAAAATTCCTTCATTAATAACCACATAAATAAATAAATCCCTCATTTATATCCACATCAAATAAATATTTTCTTATCATATAAATCAATAATTAATTATTCACATATAATATTACAGAATCACAATTATGACAACCAGGCCGTTCCCAGGAAAGAGGGGGTTTTCCAATAAGGATTTCTCCTTACTGGCGCGCAATTAGATGATCAAACCTCTCCTTGACAGAACTTTCTAGACATTGCCAATAATGTTATCTAATAATATTATTCAAATAATATGAATTATTGATCTGATAATGGGAAATACTGTGCAGTGATAATTATTGAAACAACAATAATATAAAATATCAACGCAACAATTATTGAATCAATAAAATAAAATATTGAACAGTAATTACTGTAACAATTATTGAGTAGTTCCTTCTTACGTAGGAATCAATAATTCAACAATACTGTGCAATATCGTGTGCTACTGTGCAACTACGCGTATTACTGTATTTTAACCACCGGGTATTCCAACAGTGTTAACGGTAACAACTACGCCGTTATTTATAAAAACTCAAGCTTGTCGTTTTCTTCATCCGACAGTTATTCCGTTATGGGGCCCACAAATGACTGCGCCGTCGTACGGATATTCCCGACAAAAAGAATATTCCACGATCAAATGAATATTCCCCGACAACAATGATTATTTTATAACCACTTGCTTATTTTGCAAAATTTGCACATTTCACCCATAACCAAATTATTATATCAATTAACACCTTATTATTCACAATAATAAATAGAGGAAATTCGATTTTATTATAATAAGTTGGGGTCTTACACACCCCACCCCACCCTACCCCACCCCAGCCCCCACCCAAAAAAATAATATTATGTGATTATGTTTACACCCCTTACCCCCCACTTAACTCCACCCCCACCCCCACCCTCACCCTCACAAAAAAGAATAATATTATGTGATTATGTATATACCCCTAACCCCCACCCCGCCCTCACCCCCACCCAAAAAAATAATATTATATGATTATGTATACATCCCTTACTCCCTACCCCACCCACCCCACCCTCACCCAACCCCCAATCACCCCCACAAAAAAATAATAATATTATGTGATTAAGCGATTATGTATACACCACCCACCCCACCCCACCCCACCCTCACTCCCTCCAAAAAAAAATAATATTTAGTGATTATGTATAAATGATATATCTAATAATAATTTATTTAATTGGATCATAATAGTGGTATGTTTGAAATTTAAAATATGGGTCGACCTTTATTTGAACTATAACCATATGGTTCCAACCCACATAACTCATATTAAAAATGGTTAATATGGTTTTAGCTCTTAAATGGAACCATAACCATATTTTAAAAATTAAAACCAACTCATAACCATATTTTGCCAAGCCTAGTTTGCTTCATATTTGGATTTGAGAGGTGTTTCACGATCAGAGTTGTATAGCCTCTTTGGTAAAAGGAGTTCAACCCCCTCCCCCCTCGTGTTGGTCAATTTAGTACAAATATGATTACTTATAATCACACACACATGTAGATATATATTGATAAAATTATGTTATTTAGAGTTTTTTTTGAAAGATTGACTAATTCTTGGGATATGCCTATTTCAAAGTAGATACGTATCAACTAGAGATTTGTCTTTCTAGAGATTTAACTATTTGTTAATAATTTTGATCAGATTTTTTGAGACTCAAGTCTGAAAGTTGAAATTATGGGAAACAGGTTTTGGGGGCCACACAAATCCTTGGAGAAGCAGGAAAACACTGGTTTCAAGGAACAAATGATGTTGTTACTTGATGTTCCACTCTAACAAGTAGACACCTTTCTTTTTGGACTGTCTCATCAAGATGACTTAAGAAATCCTTATATTGCCTCAATGGGTGTCTATATCTTTAGAACTGATCATGTCCTCCTAAAGCTACTGAGATGGAAGTGTCCTTCATACTATGACCTCGAATCTGAAATCATCTTGTTAGGGATTACAATGTCTACTCCTATTTTGTGTGCATAATTTATTGTTCATCTATCTTGAACTAGGGAATTACTGATAAAATCATGACCTACAGTTTAAAGGACTATAAGATCGAAATAATAAATTTATATGGTCATGAATCTTTAGACAGAGGGATGATAGTAGGAGTGGTTGGACGTTTGACATGAAAAAAATAAAAATAACGGAACTAGGAGCTTCAGTTATTGAAAAGTCTATATATGTAAATTTTTTTTATTATTATCATCGCATATTTGGCAAATTATTTAATCTATTTTTCAAACTATCATGTGCATTGCACGAGCTATCTACTAGCACTAATAAATGCAATTATTATGCTAATTTTATTGTTAAAAGTACAATTATACACATATTTAAAAGTGCTCATTAAAACTTAGCTCCCACATAATTGTGTTTTTGGAACAAGAGCCTTTTGGAATTATTGCACAATAAATTATCCCCATATATACAACTCTTTTTTTCTAAGTAGAAATAAGCTTAACATTTTTATAAAGTAAAAACCTTAATTTTATCTTCTCCATATTTAGGGATTATACATTTATGAGAAGAAAAAATAAATAAAAAGGATAAATTCGCAATATAATCATTTTAATAGTCTAGGAAAGAGTAAAATATAATTATTTTGGTAGAATAGAAATTCTCTTAAAGAGTAGAAAAATTGGGATGGAGGGAGTAATACTCCTTCCGACCCTTAATTAATATATGTCGTTTTAGAGTTGTACACAAGTGTTAAGAAAACGATTGTATAACATTAAATATAATATCAATTATCTATATTGTCCTTGTATTGAAAAAAAAGGTCTTATTTATTGGGCATAAAATAGTGAGAGAACCAAAATTATATTTAATACTTAGGTAATATTGAAAAATAAGCAATTCATGCTTAATTGAAATTTTCAAACGACAAATATTAAGAGACAAAAATACTTCTTTAAAACAACATTTAAAAAGAAAAAGAAAAGCACGATTGTGATTACATTATGTTTCTAAGTTTTAAAATAGACAAAAAAGAAAAGAAATGGACGAAAAAATTTAAGTTTTCTTTCCAATTCCTATGTTATCGAGTTTTTTAATAAACAGAAAAGAAAAGAAATGGACAAAAAACTTGTCCACTTTTTCTGCCAAAATTTTTCGTTCAAAATTGGTCTAATTTGGACAAAAAAGAAATTGGAATAAGTAATATTTTTCTAATTCTCATATTATCCTCAACTTTCAATATAATAAATTTTAAATTATAACTCATGTCCCCAATTTATTTTTATCTACTAAACCTAAGTTGATAAAGAGAAAGACACTTCTTGGCGCGAACGACTTCTTTGTTGCCGTAAATGAGTTCTCAGACTGCCGCGAACGATTTAGGTACATGACTTGCTTCTCTGCTTTACCTTCTCTTGAATAACAGCTTTTTGTTGCAATTTTCTTGTGAAGACTTCATATGGAGTATAAGTTATGATTGGTGAAATGATTCCCCTTTTCTGAATCTTAAATAGTAGATTGTAATTAAAGATGCTATTATCAGTGAATTGAATGCTTTTTACAAATATATTATTTAAATTGTGATGCCCCCAAAATAGGTTCACACAACTTGTAACGCCCCCAAAATAGATCTATTCCACCCAACCTATTCTGAGTCGCCACGAAAAATCCACAAAGAATATTTAGGTGATTCAAATTTCTGTGTTTAGCTTACTTCCAGAGCTTTCTTTTGATATATGACGCATCTCCTAACTCATTATACACAAAGAGTTATGAATTTTACAAAATCAAGTAATAAACTAATTTTTCTGAAAATCCCATATCTCGTTCTTCATTTCGACAAAATACTAATAAAACACTTTAGCATTAATTCCTTCAATTATATCCACATAAAAATAAATATTTCCTTATCATATAAATTAATAATTAATTATTCACAAATAATATTACATAATCATAATTATGACAACCAGGTTGTTCCTTGGAAAGAGGGGGGCTTTCCAATAAGGATTTTCCCTTACTGGCGCACAATTAGATGACCAAACCTCTCCTTAGACATAACTTCCTTAGACATTGCCAATAATGCTATCTAATAATATTATTCAAATAATATAAATTATTGATCTGATAATGAGAAATACTGTGCAGTGCCAATTATTAAAACAACAATAATATAAAATATCAACGTAACAATTATTGAATTAATAAAATAAAATATTGAACAGTAATTACTGTAATAATTATTGAGTAGTGCCTTCTTACGTAAGGATCAATAATTCAAAAATACTGTGCAATACCGTGTGCTACTGTGCAACCACGCGTATTACTGTACTTTAACCACCGGGTATTCCAACAGTATTAACGGTAACGATTACGCCGTTATTTATAAAAACTCAAATTTGTCGTTTTCTTCATCTGACAGTTATTCTGTTATGGGACCCACAAATGGCTGCGCCGTCGTACGAATATTCTTCGATAGTAAGAATATTCCACGACCAAACGAATATTCCCCGACAATAATGAGTATTTTATAATCACTTGCTCATTTAAAAAAAAATTTATATATCACCCTTAACTTTAACTTTCTTTCTTTTTTTATCAATTTAACAATTTATTGAATAAAAAAATTGAATATTTTTATTTCATAAAATTCGGGGTCTTACAATCTCCCCTCCTTATGAAATTTCGTCCCCGAAATTTACGTACCTGGTATTTTGAAGAGTTGAGAATACCTTGCTTTCATTTCAGATTCCATCTTCACTGTCATCCTGATTTCTCCATTGCTCATTCTAGAATACAGCTTTAAAACAAAGGTTAATTGACATATCACAATTTGTCAATTTATCAAGTAAGAAATTTCAGCTTAGGTAAGTCACACACTAGCGAAGTATATTACTCGTCTTTCCCCTCCTAGTGCTAGACTCAGATCTTCGCCAGTGACCATATCCCTAAGCTCTGATACCAAATGTAACGCCCCCAAAATAGGTCCATTCCACTCAACCTATTCTGAGTCGCCATGAAAAATTCACAAAGAATATTTGGGTGATTCAAATTTCTGCGTTTAGCTTACTTCCAGAGCTTTCTTTTGATATATGGCTCATCTCCTAACTCATTATACACAAAGAGTTATGGATTTTACAAAATCAAGTAATAAACTAATTTTTCTGAAAATTCCATATCTCGTTCTTCATTTCGACAAAATACTAATAAAATACCTCAACATTAATTCTTTCAATTATATTCACATAAAAACAAATATTTCCTTATCATATAAATTAATAATTAATTATTCATAAATAATATTACAGAATCACAATTATGACAACCAGATTGTTCCCAGGAAAGAGAGAGCTTTCCAATAAGGATTTTCCCTTACTAGCGCGCAATTAGGTGACCAAGCCTCTCCTTAGACAGAACTTTCTTGGACATTGCCAATAATGCTATCTAATAATATTATTCAAATAATATGAATTATTAATCTGATAATGGGAAATACTGTGCAGTGCCAATTATTGAAACAACAATAATATAAAATATCAACGTAGCAATTATTGAATCAATAAAATAAAATATTGAACAATAATTACTGTAATAATTATTGAGTAATGCCTTCTTACGTAAGGATCAATAATTCAAAAATACTGTGCAATACCATGTGCTACTGTGCAATCACGCGTATTACTGTACTTTAACCACCGGGTATTCCAATAGTGTTAACAGTAACGATTACATCGTTATTTATAAAAACTCAAATTTGTCGTTTTCTTCATCCGACAGTTATTCTGTTATGGGGCCCAAAAATAGCTGCGCCGTCGTACAAATATTCTCCGACAGTAAGAATATTCCACAACCAAACGAATATTCTCCGACAATAATGAGTATTTTATAACCACTTGCTCATTTAAAAAAAAATTTATATATCACCCTTAACTTTAATTTTTTTTTTTTTTATCAATTTAACCATTTACTGAATAGAAAAATTGAATACTTTTATTTCATAAAATTCAGGGTCTTACACAACTCATTCTGAGTCGCCAAAAATATGGTACAAAAAATAACTACAAACTTCATTATTACAATTGTTGTGCAAAATACGATAACACATATGCTGTGAGTTTTAATACAAATATTGTCTTCTAGACAATATTCAAACTCAAATAAAGTTCTCATTACAATTATTGATACACTATTTTACAAAATAGTGAGGACTGCTATAATAACTGTGTTGAACCATCACTACATACCCTGACTAGTTTCCGCTATATTCTCGCCTCCCGAGAAGAAAATAGAAAAGGGTGAGCTCAACTAACCCAGTAAAGAATAAAATGACTAAGATAATGAAAAATAAATTATCGTTAGCCTTCAATAAATAAGATAAAATATAATGGACAACAAGTTTTAGATCAATATTCGCAGCGAAAATAATAATTCATTAGAAGAGTTAAGTAGAAAATACAGTCTACTATCTTCTATGATTTAAAAGTCCATCATCAATATTTTATCCCTGTAACATCAATCAATATACATCTTGAATTAAACATTCATCTTTGCACTAAGGGCCAAAGATATTCATTTGTATCACCAGTTGGTCATGTCCATCTCAACACCTGTCCATCTTTGCAGTACGAGCCAAATATATTCATCAGATAATTATTCATCTTTACACTACAGGCCAAAGATATTCAGTTATATCACCATTTAGGACTGAGAATGATGAAAAATATTTTAAATAAAGCAAATCCAGTGAGATAAAAAGACAAAGATTAGAGATTCGTACTTTAGTTTATCCAAGTTAAAAAAAATACTCCATAATAATCAATTGTGGAGCAAAAATTCAAGAATGAAGATCAAAACATGGATACAATCAAAGATAGTAACCATAATAGACAACTTGGACAAAGAAAAGAAAATTTAATTTTTCTGTGAATAGTGTCGTATTCGTGAATAGTAACCTCGACATGAAAAGGTAAAACTTTCACAAGAAAGTTCAGACCAATATTTCAGTGAAATGATATTAGAGGAAGTGCAAAACTTAAGGAATTTCTTATCATTTCAAGAATTATAGAAGCAATACTTACCATAGTAAGTTTAGAGTTAGGAATCTGAAATGAACAATATACGAAAATACAAATGAATTTTCAACCGTCATGCGGTAGTCCGCGTAGACAAGTTATTCCCACAGATTAATAAAGAATGGAATAACAAAAGAATTTCACCATACATGCGGTAGTCCGCGTAGACATGTTATTCCAACAAGATAATAAAGAATGGAATAACAACCCTTACAAGTATTGAAAGAAAATAACTCTCTTCATGAATACGAAAGAAATTATACCGCTTACTTTAATAACAATTTGGAGACTGCACTAGTGTAATAACATAATATTCTTCTTCTTTCTCTTTTATTCTCTCTATTCTTTCTCTCTCTATAGCTTTAGTGAATTGGTGAGAAATAATGAAGAAATGAGCTTCTGTTTATAGGCTTGGCAGAGTAAGGGTAAAATAGTCTTTTCGCCATAATATATGACATCATCGCTTACATCATCGATCATATGACATCATTGCTTACCTCATCGTTCCGATGACATCATTGGTTACATCATAAGAATTCAAATTCAATTTGTTCTCTTCCACCTCATTTTACTTTTATACCATGAATTTACTATAATAATGTTACCACTCAAATTATAAAAATCATACTATTATATAATCACATCATACCACTATAATGTAATATTATAATAATATATTTGAATGAATTATTTTATCGAAAAAGATAACATACCAACTTTCAACAAATGTCACATGCTAAAATTAAATTCCTCCGTTTAAATCCACATTGAATAAATATTTTTTTATCATATATATCAATAATTAATTATTTACAAATAATATTACAGAATTACAATATTGACAACCAGGTCGTTCCCTATAAAGAGAGGGCTTTCCGATAAGGATTTCTCTTTACAAGCGCAATTAGGTGACCAAACCCGTTTTCTAGACAGAACTTCCTTAGACATTACCAATATTACTATCTAATAATATTATTCAAATAATATGAATTATTGATCTGATAATGGGAAATATTGTGCAGTGACAATTATTGAATTAACAATAATATAAAATATCAACGTAGCAATTATTGAATCAATAAAATAGAATATTGTACAGTAATTACTGTAATAATTATTGAGTAGTGACTTCTTACGTAAGATTTAACAATCCAAAAATACTGTGCAACACCGTGTGCTACTGTGTAACCACGCGTATTACTGTACTTTTTATCACCGGGTATTTCAACAGTTGACGGTAAAAGTTTTACCGTTATTTTTAAAAAAGTTATTTCTGTCGCTTTCTATATCCGATAGTTATTGTGATATGGGGCCCACAAATGGCTGCGCCGTCGAACGAATATTTCCCGACAACAAGAATATTCCATGACCAAACGAATATTCCCCGACAACAATGAATATTTTATAACCACTTGCTTATTTTGAAAAATTTGCATATTTCACCCATAACTAAAGTATTATATCAAATCAACACCTTATTATTCAAAATAATAATGGAAATTCAATTTTATAAAAAGTTAGGGTCTTATAACCTTCCTTCCTTATGAAATTTCGTCCTCGAAAATGACGTACGTACTTGGTGTTTCGAAAAGGTGAGGATACCTCGCTTTTATTTTCGATTCTAACTCCCAGATCATTTCCTTAATAGCATGGTTCCTCCATAAAATTTTAACTTGTGGTATAACCTTTGTGCGTAGGACATGCTCCTTCCTATCTAAGATCTTGACAGGTACCTCCTCGTACGTTAAATCTTTAGCTATCTCGTCTGGTTCTAGCTCAATAATGTGGTTTTGGTCTTTCACATATTTACGAAGCACAAATATGTGAAAAATATTATGAACACGAGATATGCTTGGAGGTAATGCGAGTCTATAGGCCACATTTCTTACTCGGTCAAGAATCTCAAATGGACCAACAAATCGTGGATTGAGCTTTCCTCTTTTTCTGAATCTTGTAACTTCTTTCCATGGAGCAACACGTAACAATACATGATCCCCAATATTAAATTTCACGTCTTTTCGATGAAGATCCACATAACTCTTTTGTCGATCCTGTGCCGTTTGTATACATTGTCGGATCATTTGGATCTTCTCTGTATTCATATATACGTCCTAACTCTGGTTCCAATAATGTTGCTTCACCCACCTCATCCCAACATACTTAAAAGCGACATTTTCATCCATACAATGCTTCGAATGGAGCCACACCAGTACTTGCCTGATAACTATTATTGTAGGAGAATTCCACCAATGGTAAGTACTTATCCCAAATCCCTTTGAAGTCTAGAACACAGAGTCTCAATAGATCTTTAAGAGTTTGAATAGTCCTTTTCGATTGCCCGTCCGTTTGAGGATGGTATGCTGAACTGAATCGTAAATCCGTATCCATAGCTTTCTGCAAGCTAACCCAAAATCGTGAAGTGAATCTTGGGTGTCGATCAGAAACTATGGATACTGGCATACCATGCAATTTCACAATCTCATTTATGTACATACGAGCAAGACATTCAGTTTCTCGTATAGGCAAGAAATGAGCAGACTTGGTTAATCTATCGACAATAACCCAAATTGTATCTATGCCTTGAGAAACCTTATAAAGACCAGTAACGAAATCTATGTTAATGTGCTCCCACTTCCATTCTGGAATCTCAAGTGGTTGTAATGGACCTTTTGGTACTTGATGCTCCGCCTTGACACGTTGACAAGTTAAACATCTTGAGATAAACTCCGCGATCTCTCTCTTCATATTGCTCCACCAAAATGTATGTCGAAGATCAAGATACATTTTGGTACTTTCAATATGGATTGTAAACGGTGTGTTGTATGCCTCTATCATGATTTTGTACTTCAAATCAGAGTTGTTAGGAACACAAAGTCTGGAGTTGACTCGAAGTATTCCTTCTTCATCGATTCTTGCTTTTGGAATAACACCTTCTTGTACTTTTTTCATCATACGCATCAGCTCTGGGTCTGTGGCTTGAGCAGCTTTAACATTATCGATTAAAGTCGGTTCTACTCATATATTTGATATCATCACGTGGGTACTTGGAGCTTTTAACTCTATCTCTATCCTTTGTAAGTCGTAAAAATGGGTCTTTGTGTTAACAACATCGCACTCGTACCCGCATACGATCTTTTACTCAATGCGTCATCTACCACGCTTGTTTTTCCAGGATGATATTAAATAGTATGGTCGTAATCTTTCAACAGCTCGAGCCAACGTCGTTGCCGCATGTTGAGTTTCTGTTGGGTGAAGAAATATTTGAGACTTTTATGATCTGTATAAATCTCCACTTTCTCCCCATACAGGTAGTGCCTATTAGAGTTTATGCCCTAGAGGGCAATTATTTGATATAATTGCTTAACATTTTGATATTATATTTGATTGAATAAATAAATGATTTTAGTATGGTTTTATTTACTGCGTTATATAAATGTTAACATAATAAAATTCCTTAAAATAGTGATACAAATTATATAGTTTCAAGTATGTGACTTGAACATGAGATTATATAATTTCAATTAGTATCATTATTCTTAAATGTCCCTAGTCGAGTATCATTGTTGATAGGACAATAATGATGCATTGAGACTAGTATGTGGATTGACTGATGACCTAATCTCATTGGTCATAAATATATGAGATATTAAGTCAATGCATAGGTACGTGTTAGAGAAAGATGTACTGGACAGACCCACCATGAGAATTCTATATGGAGCATTATGCGAAGTGTCATTAGCGATTCTCATAGTGACAATGATGTAATGATCCTCCGACCTGAAATCACTATATTACTACACGGGAATTTATGTACTTTGATATCATCAAAGGTCACCTTTAATAGGGTGGACTATAAAGGTACGTGATTATTGGGTACATCATGAATCGTGTGAGGAATATGAGTGATCTAGATGAAATTTAACCCTCCTATATATTAGGGGTGATATCCATAGGCTTCTTAATTGAGTAGTACTATAAAATGCATGACCATGCTCAAATAGTGATTTGTTTCATATAATCTACTCATTGATCAAGAAAAACTTAGATTAAATTATGAAGAGTATGACACATTCCATGTAAGACCCCAACTTTTATAAATAAAGATGAATTTTCTATAAATATCATTTTTGAATATTATGGAGTTAATTTGATATAATGTTATAGTTGTGGGTAATATTTATAAATTTTGCAAAGTAAGCAAGTTGTTATAAAATATTCGTTTGGTCGGAGAATATTCTTTTTGTCGGGGAATATTCGTACGACGGCACAATCATTGGTGGACCCCACAACGGAATTATTATCGGATGGAGAAAACGACAGAATTATCTTTCTATAAAAATAACGGCGGAAATTTTACCATTGTTACTGTTGAACTACTCGGTAGTAAAAGTACAGTAATACGTGTGGTTGCATAGTAGCACACGGTATTGATTATTAATGCTTATGTGAGAAGTCACTCAGTTTGATTCTATTATTGTCAGTTAATAATATGAATTATTTAGCGATAATGACGTTTTGTTTTATTCGTATTATTAACGTAATAAAACAGAAACATCTTTTTATATAAAACAAAATACTTTATTAAAGTTATTCTATAAATAGAATATATTTTATTTTATTTAAAAGATTTTTCTTTAAATATGGACCGTCAGATTAAAGTAAACAATCTGGACCGTTCATGGATTAGTTACTATGCATTCTATTTTTCTATAAATAGCAGCTCATTCCTTCATTATTTCTTACGAATTCACTGAACTCTAGAGAGAGAAACTATAGAGAGAAACTATAGAGAGAGAGAGAAGAAGAGTATTCTGCTACTTAACTACTTCCTTACTTCAGCTCTTCTTTAAAACGGTAAGGGGTGTTATTCTTTCTTATTCATGAAGAGAACTGTTATTCCATTTCTTATTATTCTGTTGGAATAACCTGTATATGCGGTCTACCCTATACTTGGTGACATTCTTCTATTATTCTGTTGGAACATCCTGTCTGTGTGTTTTACACCGGACCTGGTTCCGTTTTTATTATTATTCTGTTGGAACATCCTGTCTGTGTGTTTTACACCGGACCTGGTTCCGTCTTTATTATTATTCTATCGGAATATCCTGTCTGTGTGTTTTACACCGGACCTGGTTCCATTATTTATTATACTGTTCTTTATTATTCTGTCGGAATATCCTGTCTGTGCGTTTACGCCGGACCTGGTTCCGTCTTTATTATTATTCTGTCGGAATATCCTGTCTGTGTGTTTTACACCGGACCTGGTTCCATTATTTATTATACTGTTCTTTATTATTCTGTCGGAATATCCTGTCTGTGCGTTTACGCCGGACCTGGTTCCATTATTTATTATTCTGTCGGAATATCCTGTCTGTGCGTTTATGCCGGACCTGGTTCCATTATTTATTATTCTGTTGGAATAACCTGTTTGTGCGGTCTATCGCATGCATGGTGATTTTTTTTTGTTATTCCATTCTTTATTGTACTCAGTTGGTTAAGTTTTGACTTCTATACTCCATGAAATTTGTGAAATATCCTTGATAATTGCGTTTCATCCAGTATCTATTCATGAAAATATTCTCCTGATCATTCTTGAATTTTACTCCACAAAGTAGTATCATGTTGACAATTTGGACGTTGTTAATTCTTGGATAAATTAATTCTTGAACTTGTTTTATTGAATTCTTATATCATTGTCATCATCCTCATGTTTATATTCTGTTGAAAGTCATCTGTGGCCTGTAGTGCATAGATGGACTTGGTATGATTATGACCAGGGATTATTCGGTGTAATCATGACCGTAATGTTACGAATGATGTGGTAAAAGTCCTCATTGGCCCGTAGTGCATTGATGGACAGTTGTTGGCATGATCATGACCATTAATGAATATACGAATATCCTTGGCCGTAGTGCAGGGGTGATTCGATGATGTGGATTATTTTATTAAGCTGAGTCTCAGCGATCAAAGTGTTGGAAAATCTTTTAAATCATAAAAGATAGTAGAGTTTATTTTCTACTTGACTCTTTTAATGGATTGCTTGTTCCGCTACAGTTAAACTTGATGTCTATTATATTTTATCAGTTTAACATTGTTGAAGGCTAATGATAATTTATTCTGCATTATCTTAGTCATAATATTTCTTACTGGGCTAGTTGAGCTCACCCTTTCTTTCACTGTTCTCTTCAGGAAATGAGAACGTAGCTGGGACAAGTCGGGGTACGGAGTGATGGTCCGAATGATAGTATTAGTTAGTAGTCCTCACTATTCTATGTAATGGTGTGTTAATAAATGTAATGAGGACTCTTTTTGAGTATGAATACTCTCTAGAAGATAATATTTGTATTCAAACTCACAGTTTATGTTTTGTCGTATTGTACACGACAGTTGTATTATTAAGTTGTATTTGTATTCTGTACTATGTATCTGACGACCCAAGATGGGTGATGTATACCTAATTTTGGGGGCGTCACAGTTGGTATCAGAGCTTAGGGATATGATCCCTGGCTAAGATGTGAGAATAGAACTAGGAGGGGAGAGACGGGGAATTCCTTCGCTAGTATGACATACCTAAGTTTATTTGCATGGTATTTAATTGGTCGGTCATAATATAAGGATAATATATGACATATCAATTAATTTTTATTTTGTGGCAGTATCTGAAAATGGCATCTGAGAATGTTGAGAATAGCAATGGAGCACAGACGACTGATGATTCACCACATATCAATAATCAGGATAATGTGCATCAGGAAGGTGACAATCCTCATGCAAACAACAACACTGACCAAATGATGAATGATCAAATGTTCAGAGGCTTTATGCAATTCATGCAACAACAGGTGAAAGCGGCTCCTGTCCACAACGTAGGTGGAAATACTGGAAACTCTCATGCGGTCACCGCTAAACAGTTTAAGGAGCTGGGACCACCGGAGTTTAAGGGAGAACCCAAACCACTTGTAGCTGAAACATGGATAAAGCAGATCACCAAGATATTTGATGTCTTGGGTTGCTCCGAGGAGCAAAAGGTTCCCTTTGCCGCCTTTATGTTGCGAGGAGAGGCAGATTACTGGTGGGAATCGATAAAGCGTACTCAACCTGCCGCACTGAAGATGTCTTGGGAGAAGTTTCAAGATCTGTTTAACGACAAATACTTTCCCGAGAGTATTCGTCACATGAAGGAGGTGGAGTTCATCAAATTGGAGCAGAATAATATGACCGTGTCGCAGTACGAGGCAAAATTTGCGGAGTTATCCCGGTTTGCGTCCCACCTGGTGGATAATGAAGAAAGAATGACGCGGATGTTTTTAAGAGGTTTGAAGCCGGAGATACGTCAACATCTTGTTTCTCATAAACTGTGTTTGTATTCAGATGTTGTAAATAGGGCTCAGTTGGTGGAGCGCGATAACGAGATAACGCAACCAAAAGAGAGCAGCCGGCAAAATGATAATACCAGTGAGAGCAGTCATCGAAGCGGTGACAACAAGCGTGGAGGGAATCAACATGCCAGAAATGGTAACCACTTCGGTGGTAATCAGGGCCAAAACAATAAGAATGGACATTTTAAGAAGAGGAGATTCAACAATGATGGAAAGATGTCAGCACCAGCACCTGTCGTTAAGGAAGGAGAACGACCACCTATCATATGTTTCAAATGCGGAGGGGAGGGGCACATCAGTCCAAACTGCGCGATGCCGTCCAAAGCATGTTATAATTGTGGAAGAGAAGGTCATTTAGCCCGATTTTGTCGTTTACCGAAGACAAATTCAGCTAGGATGGAGGCACCAAAGGCCGTCCCAGAAAAGTCAAAACCGGTTGTGCAAGGGAGAGCGTTTGTTGTGACCTCCCAGAACGCAAGGAACCCGAATGAGGTCATCACGGGTAAGCTTATCATAAACTCTAACGAAGTCTATACTTTATTTGATACCGGTTCAACCCATTCTTTTATTTCTCCTACTTGCGCTCATCGATTAAATTTGATTCCGGAGAAATTAGACTTTGACTTAGCAGTTGAAACTCCATTGGGAGAAACCTTCATTACATCCACGGTTTATAAGTCTTGTTTGGTTCAAGTTGGTACCCACACATTACCTGTCGATCTTATTTCATTAAAAATACTTGCATTTGACGTGATTCTAGGGATTGATTGGTTAACTACTCATCATGCAAAAATTGATTGTTTTCGTAAGGTTGTTAGCTTTCATATTCCTAATCGACCTATTATGCGAATTCAAGCAACCAAACCATTAAAATCAATCGCTGTCATCTCAAGCCATAAAGCTATTCGTTTATTGAAAAACGGATGTCAAGCTTTCTTAGCTCATGTCACAGATCTAAACAAAAATACGTCAGTTTTGAATGATATTTCTATTGTTAATAAATTCCCTGACGTATTCCCTGAAGAACTTCCTGGCCTACCCCCAGAGCGTGAAATTGAATTTTGTATCGACCTTGAACCCGGTACAAAACCCATTTCCAAAGCCCCATATCGAATGGCTCCTATTGAACTTCAGGAGTTAAAGACCCAACTGCAGGAATTGTTAGACATTGGTTTTATTCGTCCTAGTACTTCTCCTTGGGGTGCTCCTGTTCTGTTCGTGAAGAAGAAAGATGGAAGTATGCGACTTTGTATTGATTATCGGGAGTTGAATCATGTCACCATCAAAAACAGGTACCCATTGCCACGTATTGATGACCTGTTTGACCAGTTGCAAGGAGCACAATTCTTTTCAAAGATCGATCTTCGTTCTGGATATCATCAGCTGAAGGTTAGAACTGAGGATATTCCAAAGACGGCTTTTAGAACTCGGTACGGGCATTATGAATTCCTAGTCATGTCCTTTGGATTGACTAATGCTCCTGCTGCCTTCATGGATATGATGAACCGGGTATTCAAGGAATATTTGGATCACTTTGTGGTCGTCTTTATTGATGACATCCTTATTTATTCCAAAAGCCGTGAAGATCATGAGCAACACTTGAGGCTGGTACTCCAAAAGCTTCGTGAATACAAGCTTTATGCCAAGTTGAAGAAATGCGAGTTCTGGCTGGAGGAGGTAGCATTCCTTGGGCACGTAGTATCAAGTCGTGGAATATCGGTTGACCCGGCAAAGATTGAAGCTATTCAAAGCTGGGAGCAACCTAAATCAGTGACCGAGGTACGTAGCTTTCTTGGTTTAGCTGGTTATTATCGGAGATTCGTGGAAGGATTTTCTCGAATCGCTACTCCATTAACTCAGCTGACTCGGAAAGATACAAAGTTTGGTTGGAGCGAAGAATGTGAGCAGAGTTTTCAAGAACTCAAGAGGAGACTCATTTCAGCACCTGTTCTAACAATACCATCTGGCTCGGAGGGATTTGTCATCTACAGTGATGCTTCGAGCAAAGGGTTGGGATGCGTTCTCATGCAACATGGAAAAGTCATAGCCTATGCATCAAGACAACTCAAGGAATATGAGAGGAATTATCCTACTCATGATCTAGAGTTGGCAGCTGTTGTCTTTGCACTTAAAATTTGGAGGCATTACTTGTATGGGGAGAAAGTGGAGATCTTTACGGATCATAAAAGCCTCAAATATTTCTTCACTCAAAAGGAACTCAACATGCGACAACGACGTTGGCTTGAACTGTTGAAAGATTATGATCATACCATTCAATACCATCCTGGAAAAGCGAACGTGGTAGCTGACGCATTGAGTAGAAGATCATATGCGGGTACAAGTGCAATATTAACAACGCAAAGGCCCATTTTGTGTGACTTGCAAAGGATGGAGATAGAGTTGAAGACTCCAGGGACCCATGTGATGATGGCGAATATACGAGTAGAACCGACTTTAATCGATAAAGTTAAAGCTGCTCAAGCTACAGACCTGGAGCTGATGCGTATGAGGAAGAAAGTGCAAGAAGGTGCTATGCCGGAAGCAAGAATCGATGAAGAAGGAATACTTCGAGTCAACTCCAGACTTTGTGTTCCTAACAACCCTGATTTAAAGTATGAAATCATGATGGAGGCGCACAACACACCGTTTGCAATCCATCCTGGAAGTACCAAAATGTATCATGATCTTCGTCATACATTTTGGTGGAGCAATATGAAGAGAGAGATAGCGTTGTTTATCTCAAGGTGTCTAACTTGTCAACGAGTCAAAGCGGAGCATCAAGTACCAAAAGGTCCATTGCAACCACTTGAAATTCCAGAATGGAAGTGGGAGCACATTACCATGGATTTCGTTACCGGTCTTCCCAGGGTTTCTCAAGGTATTGATGCGATTTGGGTCATTGTTGATAGATTGACCAAGTCTGCTCATTTCTTACCGATACGAGAAACTTATACACTTGAACGTCTTGCTCGTATGTACATAAACGAGATTGTAAGACTGCATGGTATGCCAGTATCCATAGTTTCTGATCGAGACCCAAGATTCACTTCACGATTTTGGGTTAGTTTACAAAAAGCTATGGGCACGGAGTTACGATTTAGTTCAGCATATCATCCTCAGACGGACGGACAATCAGAGAGGACTATTCAAACTCTTGAAGATCTATTAAGACTCTGTGTCTTTGACTTCAAGGGAAGTTGGGACAAGTTCTTACCATTGGTGGAGTTTTCCTACAACAACAGTTATCAAGCAAGTATTGGCATGGCTCCATTCGAAGCATTGTATGGAAGAAAATGTCGTTCTCCAGTATGCTGGGATGAGGTGGGCGAAGCAACGTTGTTGGGACCGGAGTTGGTACGTATGACTACAGAAAAGATTCAAACGATCCGACAACGTATAAAAACCTCACAAGATCGACAAAAGAGTTATGCTGATCTTCATCGAAAGGACGTGGAATTTGATGTAGGAGATCATGTGTTCTTACGTGTTGCTCCATGGAAAGGAGTTACGAGATTTGGAAAGAGAGGAAAGCTAAATCCTCGATTCATCGGTCCATTTTTAATCCTCGATCGAGTAGGAACTGTGGCTTATAGACTCGCTTTACCGCCAAGTATGTCTCGTGTTCATAACGTTTTTCACATATCCATGTTACGCAAATATGTGGAAGACCCGAACCACATTATTGAGTTAGAACCGGACGAAATAGCGGAGGATTTGACGTATGAAGAAGTTCCTGTTCAAATCTTGGATAAGAAGGAACATATTCTACGCTCCAAGGTTATACCTCAAGTCAAAGTTTTGTGGAGAAACCACGATGTTGAGGAAATGACTTGGGAGTTAGAATCAGAAATGAAATCAAGGTATCCTTACCTCTTCGACATACCAGGTACGTACCCTAATTTCGAGGGCGAAATTTCATAAGAAGGGGAGGTTGTAAGACCCCAACTTTTATAAATAAAGATGAATTTTCTATAAATATCATTTTTGAATATTATGGAGTTAATTTGATATAATGTTATAGTTGTGGGTAATATTTATAAATTTTGCAAAGTAAGCAAGTTGTTATAAAATATTCGTTTGGTCGGAGAATATTCTTTTTGTCGGGGAATATTCGTACGACGGCACAATCATTGGTGGACCCCACAACGGAATTATTGTCGGATTGAGAAAACGACAAAATTATCTTTCTATAAAAATAACGGCGGAAATTTTACCATTGTTACTGTTGAACTACTCGGTAGTAAAAGTACAGTAATACGTGTGGTTGCATAGTAGCACACGGTATTGATTATTAATGCTTATGTGAGAAGTCACTCAGTTTGATTCTATTATTGTCAGTTAATAATATGAATTATTTAGCGATAATGACGTTTTGTTTTATTCGTATTATTAACGTAATAAAACAGAAACATCTTTTTATATAAAACAAAATACTTTATTAAAGTTATTCTATAAATAGAATATATTTTATTTTATTTAAAAGATTTTTCTTTAAATATGGACCGTCAGATTAAAGTAATCAATCTGGACCGTTCATGGATTAGTTACTATGCATTCTATTTTTCTATAAATAGCAGCTCATTCCTTCATTATTTCTTACGAATTCACTGAACTCTAGAGAGAGAAACTATAGAGAGAAACTATAGAGAGAGAGAGAAGAAGAGTATTCTGCTACTTAACTACTTCCTTACTTCAGCTCTTCTTTAAAACGGTAAGGGGTGTTATTCTTTCTTATTCATGAAGAGAACTGTTATTCCATTTCTTATTATTCTGTTGGAATAACCTGTATATGCGGTCTACCCTATACTTGGTGACATTCTTCTATTATTCTGTTGGAACATCCTGTCTGTGTGTTTTACACCGGACCTGGTTCCGTTTTTATTATTATTCTGTTGGAACATCCTGTCTGTGTGTTTTACACCGGACCTGGTTCCGTCTTTATTATTATTCTGTTGGAATATCCTGTCTGTGTGTTTTACACCGGACCTGGTTCCATTATTTATTATACTGTTCTTTATTATTCTGTCGGAATATCCTGTCTGTGCGTTTACACCGGACCTGGTTCCGTCTTTATTATTATTCTGTCGGAATATCCTGTCTGTGTGTTTTACACCGGACCTGGTTCCATTATTTATTATACTGTTCTTTATTATTCTGTCGGAATATCCTGTCTGTGCGTTTACGCCGGACCTGGTTCCATTATTTATTATTCTGTCGGAATATCCTGTCTGTGCGTTTATGCCGGACCTGGTTCCATTATTTATTATTCTGTTGGAATAACCTGTTTGTGCGGTCTATCGCATGCATGGTGATTTTTTTTTGTTATTCCATTCTTTATTGTACTCAGTTGGTTAAGTTTTGACTTCTATACTCCATGAAATTTGTGAAATATCCTTGATAATTGCGTTTCATCCAGTATCTATTCATGAAAATATTCTCCTGATCATTCTTGAATTTTACTCCACAAAGTAGTATCATGTTGACAATTTGGACGTTGTTAATTCTTGGATAAATTAATTCTTGAACTTGTTTTATTGAATTCTTATATCATTGTCATCATCCTCATGTTTATATTCTGTTGAAAGTCATCTGTGGCCTGTAGTGCATAGATGGACTTGGTATGATTATGACCAGGGATTATTCGGTGTAATCATGACCGTAATGTTACAAATGATGTGGTAAAAGTCCTCATTGGCCCGTAGTGCATTGATGGACAGTTGTTGGCATGATCATGACCATTAATGAATATACGAATATCCTTGGCCGTAGTGCAGGGGTGATTCGATGATGTGGATTATTTTATTAAGCTGAGTCTCAGCGATCAAAGTGTTGGAAAATCTTTTAAATCATAAAAGATAGTAGAGTTTATTTTCTACTTGACTCTTTTAATGGATTGCTTGTTCCGCTACAGTTAAACTTGATGTCTATTATATTTTATCAGTTTAACATTGTTGAAGGCTAATGATAATTTATTCTGCATTATCTTAGTCATAATATTTCTTACTGGGCTAGTTGAGCTCACCCTTTCTTTCACTGTTCTCTTCAGGAAATGAGAACGTAGCTGGGACAAGTCGGGGTACGGAGTGATGGTCCGAATGATAGTATTAGTTAGTAGTCCTCACTATTCTATGTAATGGTGTGTTAATAAATGTAATGAGGACTCTTTTTGAGTATGAATACTCTCTAGAAGATAATATTTGTATTCAAACTCACAGTTTATGTTTTGTCGTATTGTACCCGACAGTTGTATTATTAAGTTGTATTTGTATTCTGTACTATGTATCTGACGACCCAAGATGGGTGATGTATACCTAATTTTGGGGGCGTCACATTCCATGACTCGAGTTTAATCTAGGATATTAAGGTTAAAAGGATTAAATTACACTGAAACATTGGTCACGAAAAGGTTGTATCGAATCATCGATATTATTATTACTTGGGTAGCAGTGATGCATTACTAGATGTCGCTCACTGTTTATAATTTTATAATATAATTTTAAAATTATTATCAACGTAATAATAACCTATAGGGTCACATACATAGAACGTAATTAAAGGGAATTAATTTAAATTGTAAAGATTTAAATATGTCAATATGATTGATAGTATTTAAATTAATAGGATAATTTATATATAGGTATATTAATTAAGTAAGACTTAATTAAGATATATATGTATAAATTCATATTTTATTAAATTAGGTTTTTGATTAATTCCTTTTAATCGCTATATATATGATATGTAGCAGCCATTTTAGGGATCATCATTAATCAAAACCCTAGTGGCTCTTAGAGAGAGACTAAAGAGAAACAGTTTAGAAAATCCTGTTCCTTTGGTGGCTAGTACCGCAACTCCCTTGACAGCAATTCATGTGACGACGTGCAGAACGTTCGTGTGGATACCGTAGAGACGTAGTTCCTTCGGATTGCGTTGGAGATTCGAAGCTTTTCATAATCGGTATAATCTCTTAAACACTGAATTAATGTCTATTTCGCATGGATCCTGTTTTGGGTTTCAGAAATTATTTTGTTTTGTTCTATTTATATTCCGCTGTGCGCTGCTTTGATGTGTCGAAATCCCAACAGTGCCTCTTCCAGATCTTTAGCACGAAAACGACTGCTGCCAACTCTAGATCAGGAGTAGGATAATTCCTCTCATATTCTTTGAGTTGTCTTGAGGCATAGGCTATGACTTTCCCATGTTGCATGAGAACACATCCTAAACCTTTGCCTGAAGCATCGCTGTAAATGATAAATCCCTCCGGACCTGATGGTATTTTCAGAACAGGTGCCGAAATGAGTCTCCTCTTGAGTTCTTGGAAGCTCTTCTCACATTCCTTGCTCCATTCGAATTTTGTATCTTTTCGAGTTAGCTGAGTTAATGGAGTAGCGATTCAAGAAAATCCTTCTACGAATCTCCGATAATAACCAGCTAAGCTTAGAAAGCTACGTACTTCGGTTATCGACTTAGGTTGCTCCCAACTTTGTATTGCTTCAATCTTTGTCGGGTCAACTGATATTCTATACTTCGATACCACGTGCCCAAGGAATGCTACTTCTTCAAGCCAGAACTCGCATTTCTTTAACTTGACATATAACTTATTTTTACGAAGCTTTTGGAGTATCAGCTTCAAGCGTTGCTCATGATCTTCACGACTTTTGGAATAGATGAGGATGTCATCAATACAGACAACTACAAAATGATCCAAATATTCCTTGAATACTCGATCGGTTCATCATATCCATGAAGGCCGCAGGAGCATTAGTCAATCCAAAAGACATGACTAGGAATTCATAATGCCCGTACCGAGTTTGAAAAGCAGTCTTTGGAATGTCATCAGTTTTAATATTTAACTGATGATATTCGGAACGAAGATCGTTTTTGAGAAGAATTTAACACCTTGCAACTGGTCAAATAGGTCATCAATGCGAGGTAGTGGGTACCTATTTTTGATGGTGACATGGTTCAACTCCCAATAGTCAATGCAAAGTCACATACTCCCATCTTTCTTCCTTACGAATAATACAGGAGCACCCCAAGGAGATGTAATAGGACGAATGAAACCAATATCCAATAACTCCTGTAGTTGGGTTTTTAACTCCTGAAGTTTAATAGGAGCCATTCGATATGGGATTTTAGAAATGGATTTTGTACCTGGTTCAAGGTCAATATAAAATTCGATATCACGTTCTGGGGTTAGGCCAGTAAGTTCTTCAGGAAATACGTCAGAAAATTTACTAACAACAGAAATATTATTCAAATTTGACGTATTTTTGTTCAAGTCCATGACATGGGCTGAGAAAGCTTGACATCCGTTTTTCAATAAACGAATGGCTTTATGGCTTGATATGACAGTGATTGACTTTAGTGGTTTGGTTGCTCAATTTAATAGCAAATGAGTACGAAGGGTTATTCACCAAGCACGCGGTAGTCCGCGTAGACAGGTTATTCCTACATATTAATAAAGAATGTAATAACAAAAGGATTTTACCATACATGCGATAGTCCGCATAGACATGTTATTCCAACAAGATAATAAAGAATGGAATAATAACCCTAACGAGTATTGAAAGAAAATAACTCTCTTCATGAATACGAAAGAAATAATACTCCTTACCTTAATAAAAATTTGGAGACTGCACTAGTGTAATAGCAGAATACTCTTATTCTTTATCTCTTATTCTCTCTATACTTTCTCTCTCTATAGCTTTAGTGAATTGATATGAAATAATGAAGAAATGAGCTTCTATTTATAGGCCTGGCAGAGTAATGGTAAAATAGCTTTTTCGCCTTAATTTATTACATCATCGATCATATGACATCATTGCTTACCTCATCGTTCCGATGACATCATTGCTTACCTCATCGTTCTGATGACATCATTGCTTACATCATAAGAATTCAAATTCAATTTGTTCTCTTCCACCTCATTTTACTTTTATACCATGAATTTACTATAATAATGTTACCACTCAAATTATAAAAATCATACTACTATAATGTAATATTATAATAATATAATTGAATGAATTATTTGTTAAGTTTGTAATATTCATGAACGCAATCAAATTGCACAAAATAAGCGAAAACGTGTAAAAATTAGAGTTTAAAATTTTACAAACCATATACCCGGATCATCCTTTATGCACAATTATTAATTATGCGAAAAGATAAAGAACAAGAATCATACCCTTGAAGATTCGTGCTTCCTCATGTGCAAGTTCACCTCCAATCTTTTTTACGTTCAACTTGAATCCACCGGTTTGGTTCCTTCCTTTGATCAACGTTAGCCACCCAAGTGTTTGGCCTCTAGAGACGATCCACCAAGGAAGAAGAAATATTCAAGAAGAAGGGTGGTTGGCTAAACTCTAGTTTTCTATCTCTATAAAAAAAGATTGTACTCTCCAACTATTGAAATTACGTATTTTGATATCTGATATAAGACTCCCCTTATAAAGATATTAGGTAACCCTATTTAATTAAAATAAGGTATTATTTATTTAATTAAACTCTTTTAATTAAATGGGCTCCCTAATCTTATTAGGGATAATTAATTAAACTCCTTTAACTAATTTTTCCTCCTAATCCTATTAGGAATAAATGAGAGTACTTATATTAAATTAATTCCTAAACTCTTTTAGAAATTAAAATAATAATAATTGTAATAATATTAATAAGACTCCTCTTTTTAATTTATATTTAATATTTCTAAAATATTAAATAATAAATATTAAGCTATTTAATTTATTCTATCACCATAGATTAAATTAAATATACTTAACATATTATTACGATTATGCCATTAACTTCTTAAATAATTATTCTTCCTTTTACGGTGTGACCATTTAGGTTCTCCATATTAAACCGATTGTGAATAAATCAATTAGAACAATTCTAATCTTATTTAAAAAAATAAATTAAAAAATTTATTTATTTAAATAAATAATATTTATTCTACAATAGGGATAAGCCTCCCTAGCGATCAACGACTTTCCAGATAATATAGATTTTAACATTAATCATAAAAGAATCTTTGAGTAAATAGTTACCGTACAATTCAATCCTTCCACCATATAATGTCCTAATTAAATATAAGGTATGGAATTACTGTCAAGTCTTATTTTATTTAATTATATGTATTTCGACTCTTAAATACACAACTCCAAATAATACAAATTAGAAACTCCTTTTTAATTTCATTCTGCCTTGGTCAAGGACTACTGGGTTGTCATTTATCGAATCACATAGGACATTTTTCTTCTTTTACAAGAAGCGGTAGATTCTTTATTGATCATACATTATCTCCATGTACAACTTATTATACCCAAGCATACCCTTTGATATACCCTAAGGGTCTTAAGGAATAAGTCAAAGTATAACTCATCATACACAAGATACTATGATGATCTCAAGTTCAAGGATCACTTGAACTACTATCACTATAGGAATTCCTATTGACAGGCAATTAAAACTCCATTAGGTATTCCTTAGCGAGCCACGTTCAGTGAACTTATTCTCTAATAAGTACCTATATACTTGCTTTAGTGTCTCCACACAAATGATCATGAGATCAATCATCCTCATCCAATGAGCAAGCAACGTATGTACCAATATATCCGAATTCACTAATCCCCAATTTAGTAATCTAATGATTGTGAACTATTTTAGTTTTAAGCTTTCTAAGAATTTAGATCTCATTAGAATGATCATCATCATTATTCTAAAAGTATTGCTTAAAACTATGGGTTTATCACATATTATAAAACAGCATCATGTAGATAATTAAAAGCCTTTAATAAATTAATACTTTTTATTAATAAATGAATAAGATTGTTACAAAGTATATGCTTTATCATCAAACATGATTGGCTTGTGTGCATACTATTTTCAATCTCCCACTTGCACTAAAGCCAATCGTCATGGTATCTCATACCATTCTTCTCTAAGTGATGATTATCCTGCTGTTAGATAAGCTTTAGTTAAAAGATATGTAATGTTGTTCTTGAGAGTCCACTATCTCTATAGTGATTTCTCATCTTTCAATGATTCCTATAATCAAATGAAAGTGCCACAACACATGTTTAGATCCAAGATGAGACTTATGAACTATTCCTAGTTCTGTAACGAATTTTTCATCTAAACAATTAACTTGCAGCTTCATTTATAGCTATATACTTTGTCTTTATCACTAAACTAGCAACTCTTTGTTATTTGGAACATTTCCAATTCACTGCACCACCGTTCAAGGTAACGCTTTACCTTAAAGTTGATTTTCTGTCGTCTTAGTCTGTTTGAAAAACTTGAGTCTTTTAAGCCATCTAGTTTTAATTTAGACTCACCATAAATTTTAAACACATCCTTAGTGCCGGATAAGTACTTTAAGATGTTTTTTACTGACTCATAGTGAACTTCTCCAGAATATGACTGATCAACATCAGGTCTCATACATTTCATTGCATACATGATAGTTACTCATGCGATCTCTCTTTCTGGAGTCTTTGGGGACTATTAAGAGAGATACACTCCATGACTCATCAACATGAGACGTCTATTGGAGTTTGTCATGCTAAACAACTTTAGCATCAAATGAATATACGTTCCTTGGGTTAAGTCAAGTATCCTCTTGAATCTATCTATATAGATTTTATCCCCAATTATGATACTCTTCCCAAATTATTCATGGAGGAATGTTTAGACAACTTTATCTTTACTGATTGTAGCATTGGTATGTCATTCCTTATCCGTAGTATATCAACATATAATACTAGGATTGTCACGACACTCCCACTGACCCTTTTGTACACTCTAGGTTCATTTTATTTTTGATAAAATCAAACTTTTTTGATTATTTCATCAAAATGAATGTTCTATTTTTGAGAAGCTTGCTTCAATCCATTTCTCTGAGTGTCTACAACTCTTACCTCATCGTATGTAACTGGATCATCATCATCTATGATACGTATATCATCATCATCATCCATGATGAATCCATACCTTCCAGGTATCTTCGATACTATTCTAGATTTACGATTCGGTTGTGGTATAATAGTTCTATCTACAGGTTTCTCTTATTTGACTTATAGTGTTTTGTGGTTCTTGAACTCTTCAAGATCCATTATCCTCCCACTAGCCCCTTCAATGATAAACACCTTTATCTTAGAAGGCAGCGTGTTTCGCAACAAACACCTTTTGCTAAGTAGGATTATAGAACATATACTCTAAACTTACTTTAGGATGTCTCACAAATCGACACTTGTCAAATCTTGTTCCAAGCTTATCCTTTGAAACCTTTTTCACATAAGCTGGACAACCCCTTATCTTAACATACTTAAGATTAGGAATCCTCCCTGTCCATAACTCTTATAGAGTTTTGAGGTAGGATTTTGAGGTTACCTTTTTCGTAGATATACAACTATTTCTAGAACATTATCTCAGAAGGATACTGAAATGTCGGTAAAATCATTATGGACCGCACCATGTCCAATAAGGTACGATTTTTCCTTTCAGATACATCAAATAATTATTGTGTATCAGGAGGCGTCCATTGTGAGAAAACTATTTGAGATGATCTAGAAACTCATTGCACAAGTATTCCTCCCTTGATTTGATCAAAGAATCCTAATACTTTGCCAATTTGTTTCACTTTTGAATTCTTTGAACCTTTCAAATAATTCATACCTGTATTTCATCAAATACAAACATTCAACTCTTTGAATGATCATCTCCCTTTCTTATACTAGTTTGTTCAATTTGTAAAATAATTTTTCATGTAAGTCAAGTATACAAAATTCATTAAGTAATATTCCAGTTCTATACAAAATATTATAATTATTATAAATAGAACAACAATTGTTCTTAAATATAATACCAAAGATTTCACTGTCCAACAACAAAATGGAAATAATGTTTCTAACGAGAACTGGAATACAATAACAATTTATTAACTTAATAGATTTGCCCGTAGGCATTGCTAAACTATAAGTTAAGTTTCTATGGCTAATGTAGTAACCTTTGCTTCATTTCTCACACATAGGATTACTTATCTTTGTTTAGCTTACTACTTCTGCTTGGTCCCTTCATAAATCTATATTTATGATAACCAAAGTCGGTATCCAATACCCAAGTAGAACCTTGACTTAAATTTTTTTTTATTTCAATCATGAACAAAAACTATATTTGTAACCGAAACTTCACTAAGCTTCTTCTAATTAGCTTTGCAAGATGTTTCTCGCAGTTTCTTTTTCAGTGTCGTGGCTTATTGCAGTGGAAGCAAACTTCTTTGCTATCCGTATCAGTTTTGTTCTTATTATCATTTATTTTTGCCTTTTCTATTTACCTTCTTAGAATCGTTCTTCTTTTCAGAAGATCCTTTGGCCCCTACTAGTAAGACATGGTCTTTCTTGGTTGGAAAGCGACTCTCAACATTTTTTAATATGTTAATCAAATTAGCGAGGCTGATATCTAGCTTGTTCATATGAAAAATTCAGAACAATTGTGAAAGGAGTCCGAGAGTGAGTGCAAGATCAAATTTTGGCTCAACTATCCATCCATGACAAAACCCGTTGTCCTAATTGATCAATCAAATTGATTATGTTAAGGACTTTTATCTGTACTGTAGTGTCATATGTAAGACCCCGAATTTTATGAAATAAAAGTATTCAATTTTTCTTATAATTACTATTCAGTAAATGGTTAAATTGATAAATATTAAAGTTAAGGGTGATATATGTATTTTTTTTCAAAATACACAAGTGGTTATAAAATATTCATTGTTGTCGGGGAATATTCGTTTGGTCGTGGAATATTCTTTCTGTCGGGGAATATTCGTACGACGGCGCAGCCATTTGTGGCCCCATAACAGAATAACTGTCGGGTGAAGAAAACGACAAATTTGAGTTTTTACAAATAACGGCGTAGTTGTTATCGTTAACACTGTTGGAATACCCGGTGGTTAAAATACAATAATACGCGTTATTGCACAGTAGCACACGGTATTGCATAGTATTTTTAAAATTATTGATTCTTACATAAGAAGGTACTACTCAATAATTGTTACAGTAATTACTGTTCAATATTTTATTTTATTGATTCAATAATTACTACGTTGAAATTTTATATTATTTTTGTTCAATAATTGTCACTGCACAGTATTTCCCATTATCAGATCAATAATTTATACTATTTGAATAATATTATTAGATAACATTATTGGCAATGTCTAGAAAGTTCTGTCTAAGGAGAGGTTTGGTCACCTAATTGCGCGCCAGTAAGGAGAAATTCTTATTGGAAAGCCCCCTCTTTCCTGGGAACGGCCTGGTTGTCATAAATGTGATTCTGTAATATTATTTGTGAATAATTAATTATTGATTCATATGATAAAGAAATATTTATTTTATGTGGATATAAATGAGGGATATATTTTTGTGGTTAAAAATGAAGGAGTTAATGTTGAGGTGTTTTATCTGTATTTTTGTCGGAACGGAGGTATTGAAAATTAAATTAGGGTTTTTAAGATATTTTGCGAGGGTTATAATTTTTAATCCGACCGTTGGATCGTGGTAATATTTGGATATATTATACATATATAAGTTGAGTATATGTCCACAAATTTTGAACCGTTAAAAATGAACGTATGATTTGTTATGAATTTTACGAGATGATTGGTTCAGAAATTGTTGAATTTTCAGATTTAATCATTTTGGTGGAAAATTCTAGAATTGGTGGGCCCCACTCTTGGTTGGTGAAGAAATGTGCTGAGATTTTTATTCAAATATGGTGGGTGGGAATAGTAGCATGTAAAGCCATCAGGTTAAGTCTGATTCGGCGTGCTAACATTTTCCTATAAATAGAGGGTTAAGTTAGAATTGAAAATCACACCAGAAATAAGTTTTCTCTCTTTCTCTCTTTATATTATTGAGTGTATTTTGTGAGTATTTAGATACTCTGTGAGTTTTTATTCACCAGTGTAAGTTTCCTTCAGCCTTATACCGATCAGAAGTACTGCTCTTTTGAGGTAAGGGATAGTAAGGGATTTTAAGGGTTGTTATATTTTTCAGTTTCGTAATTTTTATGACCAGAAAATTCTAAAAAAATTTGAAATGATATTTTGATGAGTTTTATTGATTGTGTCCAAAAATGGTGATTTTTGGATGTATAGATTAAGAGTGATGAATTTTACGGGAAAAGACTATTTTAAAAGTAACCGCTTATAACTCCTTGTGGTTAACTCCAAAATTGGTGAAATTTTTATTGAGAGTACATGTATATAATAGAAGTATACTCTGTGAATTTCAAAATTTTTGGACAAAAGTACAATTTTTGATAAATGTTTAAATATTCGGCTGTGTTGGCCATATGAAAAATAGTAAATGACTTTTAAAAATTCTAAGAAAAATATATGTTAACTATGGGACTATATTATGCTAAATTCCAGAAAAGAAATATTTTTGGAACTGATTTGGTATTTTTCATGAAAATGGTCTAGTTATGAGTAAATGAATTAAATATGTTTTGTGAAGTAAGAAAATTGAAAAATAGGATTTTATGACTTGAGAATCCTATATGAGGTATATGCAGATTTTTGATGAGGGTTTTGATTATTGGTGATAAAATCTTATGAGTTTGGCATTTTAGAATAATTAAATGCATTATTTAGTAAAGTGTAAACAATTAAAATAAATTGTTTATAAGCTTAAGAAATATTTTTCTTTCAATATCATTATACCGAAATATTGGTATGTATTTTATTGTAAAATTTCTATCTTTTTGTGTCGGGATTACTATTCACGAGTTACTATTCATGAGTTACTATTCACGATAAAATTGGTTTCCTTTTTCTACCCAAATTATTGTTTATTTATGAATATTACTCTTGAGATTAAATCTATATATTGATCATATTGTTTTTATTATCATATATAACATTTTTATAACCTTGATATTGAAATTCTCTTTCACTTGAGTGTAAAAATGGGTAGATTATTGGTATGATCATGACTTTGGGTTCTCTTTGGCCAGTAGTGTAAAGTTAAATTATTGACTAGTATGATAATGACCATTGAATTTATAATTGAATATCTTCAGCTTAAGTGCAAAGGTGAAATGATCAACATGGTTATAATTATTGTTTATATAAATGATTATATATTTCTTTGAGATATTAATATATTTGGCCTGTAGTGCAAATATTAACTGTTGATGAATATATTTAGCCGTAGTGCAAAGATGAACTATTGAGGAATATCTTTGGCCTGTAGTGCAAAGATGAATTGTTGATGAATATCTTTGGCCCGTAGTGCAAAGATGACATGTTGTTGAATATATTTGGCCAGTAGTGCAAAGATGAACAGATGTTGAGATAAACATGACCAACTGGTGATACAAATGAATATCTTTGGCCGTAGTGCAAAGATGAAGTTATTAGTATGATTATGAACAAGAAATGTGATTTGGTGTAACCATGATTTTTGATGTTTCAGGTAAAGATAGGTGATGAAAATTATATTCGTCCTGGATGAGAAGAGGAATATAGAACTACAGTTATGATTATGAGTTATTCATATGATTGTGGACCAGAATTATTGATTGATGTTACAGGGATAAAACATTGTTGGTGGATTTTTAACATGGAGAAGATAATAGACTTTATAGTCTATTTGACTCTTCTAATGGATTGCTCGTTCCGCTGCAACTATGGTTGAATTTTTTATCATTTACCATATGTTCTAAATCTCTGATTTATTATTGATGAAGACTATTGATAATTTAATTATCTTTAGTCATGATATTCTTTACTGAGCTAGTTGTGCTCACCTTTTTGCTTCACAATTCCTTTCAGGTAATAAGAGTGTAGCTGGGTCGAGCGAGGGTAACGGGGAAATAGAACGGTGGTCTCTAGCTGTGGATGTTCTCCCAAAGCAGTATAGAAAAGTTCATTTAGTAGTTTTATTTGGTGAATCCAATAGGGTAAGGTGTACCCAATGTTGGAAGGGTGGTTTGCCACTATCATACAAGATGTCTAACGACATACAACCTCGTGTCATCATAAGATAGGGATGTGCTCATCCACTTGTTGAGAATATATACGAGCACTACCTATATAATTTTGGTGTTTGTTTGAAGTATAATTCTCAATTAGAGATAGTAGAGATAATGATATGTCAAGAGAAGACTCACCATTGGGAAGAATATGATAGTAATCTTCTCGTTTTTCTTTGGGGTCTATTGGGTCAACCAAGGATAATTCTGTGGCCATATGATATCTATCATAACCTAGACGCATAGCCTCCCATGTACGAAGGTTTTCTTGAGCACTTCCCAAAGATTCTAATTTCTAAAATAGTTTTTGACTATACCTTTATGTAAGGTGTCATTGTGAGGTGATGTCCACGGTTGGAACATGAGTCACATTTGGTATATATTTGTATCCAAACCCACAACATATGTGTTATTGTATTTTGCACGACAATTGTTGTAATAAAGTTATAGTTATTTTCTGTACCATGTATTTGGCGACTCAGAATAGGTTGGATGGAGTGGACCTATTTTGGGGTTGTCACATTTGGTATCAGAGCTTAGGGATATGATCTCTGGCGGAGATCGGGGAATACAACTAGGAGGGGAGAGATGAGTAAATCCTTCGCTAGTGTGTCCTACCTAAGCTTATTTGTTGGTCAGTCATAATATTGGGATATTATGTGATATGTTAATTTATTTAATTAACCCTTGTTTTATGGAAGTATTTGAGAATGGCAGCTGAAAATGCTAACAATGGAGTGAATGAGACTATGGGGATACCTCTAATCACTAACCGTGATAATGTGATGTCAGACGAAGAAGGAATTAGAGATATCCATGTGGTGAGTGAAGAATTGATAGTTACACCCGAGATAGTCGTAGAGGTAACAGCTGAGACTGAGGAAGAAGAGGAAGAAGAAGTACCTGAGGAGAGTTTATTAGAGGTATTATATGATCAAAATGTAGAATTTCAAAATCGTATTCATGAGTTAGAAGAGCAGGCAGAAGAACGACAGGCGGTCGTAGAACAAAAGGATGCAACAATTCAAGCTTGTGTTACCCGATATGTGATGCTTGAACAGAAGCATTCTTTGGCAGAGTATAAGATGATAAAAATGAAATCTGAGCTGAAAGAAGAAAAAATTGAACGAGTGAGAATAAGTGATGCATGGGCAAAAGCCGCACGACACGTGGATATTGTGGAAAGATATGTTCGATCTAAGAAGGCTAAAATAGATGATATGAATTTCTCTTTTGAAAAGCAATTGGGAGAACCCAACATCGAGTTTTGAATTACCCTGTACATAGCGGTCAACCTGAATCCGATATGGATCGAAGATTGATGATTCAGATCATGAATGAGGAGTATGAAGAGGCAGTTGAGGGAGGAATATGTCCTATAGAAAGGTATATTCCAACGGTAATGATGACGCCAAATGCTGCTCCAGACAAGTCAAAGCCGAGTAGTTCTAGGGATGGCGGTTGTCATGACTTCCCAACAAATGAGGAACCCAAATGAAGTTATCATGGGAGATGAGCAATGGAGAAATCATGATGATCTGAGAGATAGAATCTGAAATGGAAGCAAGGTATTCTCAACTCTTCGAAATATCAGGTACGTAAATTTCGGGGACGAAATTTCATAAGGAGGAGAGATTGTAGATCCCGAATTTTATGAAATAAAAGTATTCAATTTTTCTTATAATTACTATTCAGTAAATGGTTAAATTGATAAATGTTAAAGTTAAGGGTGATATATGATTTTTTTTTCAAAACACACAAATGGTTATAAAATATTCATTGTTGTCGGGGAATATTCGTTTGGTCGTGGATATTCTTTCTGTCGGGGAATATTCGTACGACGGTGCAGCCATTTGTGGGCCCCATAACAGAATAACTGTCGGGTGAAGAAAAACGATAAATTTAAGTTTTTACAAATAACGGTGTAGTTGTTACCGTTAACACTGTTGGAATACCGGCGGTTAAAATACAGTAATACACGTTATTACACAGTAGCACACGGTATTGCATATTATTTTTGAAATTATTGATTCTTACGTAAGAATGTACTACTCAATAATTGTTACAGTAATTACTGTTCAATATTTTATTTTATTGATTCAATAATTGCTGCGTTGATATTTTATTATTGTTGTTTCAATAATTGTTGCTGCACAGTATTTTCCTTTATCAGATCAATAATTCATATTATTTGAATAATATTATTTGATAACATTATTGTCAATGTCTAGAAAGTTCTGTCTAAGGAGAGGTTTGGTCATCTAATTGCGCGCCAGTAAGGAGAAATCCTTATTAGAAAGCCCCCTCTTTCCTGGGAACGGCCTGGTTGTCATAAATGTGATTCTGTAATATTATTTGTGAATAATTAATTATTGATTCATATGATAAGGAAATATTTATTTTATGTGGATATAAATGAGGGATATATTTTTGTGGTTAAAAATGAAGGAGTTAATGTTGAGGTGTTTTATCTGTATTTTTGTCGGAACGGAGGTATTGAAAATTAAATTAGGGTTTTTAAGATATTTTGCGAGGGTTATTATTTTTAATCCGACCGTTGGATCGTGGTAATATTTGGATATATTATACATATATAAGTTGAGTATATGTCCACAAATTTTAAACCGTTAAAAATGAACGTATGATTTGTTATGAATTTTACGAGATGACTGGTTCAGAAATTGTTAGAAAATTCTAGAATTGGTGGGCCCCACTCTTGGTTGGTGAAGAAATGTACTGAGATTTTTATTCAAATATGGTGGGTGGGAATAGTAGCATGTAAAGCCATCAGGTTAAGTCTGATTCGGCGTGCTAACATTTTCCTATAAATAGAGGGTTAAGTTAGAATTGAAAATCACACCAGAAATAAGTTTTTTCTCTTTCTCTCTCTATATTATTAAGTGTATTTTGTGAGTATTTAGATACTCTGTGAGTTTCTATTCATCAGTGCAAGTTTTCTTCAGCCTTATACCGATCAGAAGTACTGCTTTTTGAGGTAAGGGATAGTAAGGGATTTTAAGGGTTGTTATATTTTTCAATTTCGTAATTTTTATGACCTTCAAAAATTCTAAAAAATTTGAAATGATATTTTGATGAGTTTTATTGATTGTGTCCAAAAATGGTGATTTTTGGATGTATAGATTAAGAGTGATGAATTTTACGGGAAAAGACTATTTTAAAAATAACCGCTTATAACTCCTTGTGGTTAACTTCCAAATTGGTGAAATTATTATTGAGAGTACATGTATATGATAGAAGTATACTCTGTGAATTTCAGAATTTTTGGACAAAAGTACAATTTTTGATAAATGTTTAAATATTCGACTGTTTTGGCCATATGAAAAATAGTAAATGACTTTTAAAAATTCTGAGAAAAATATATGTTCACTATGGGACTATATTATGCTAAATCTCAGAAAAGAAATATTTTTGGAACTGATTTGATATTTTTCATGAAAATGGTCTAGTTATGAGTAAATAAATTAAATATGTTTTGTGAAGTAAGAAAATTGAAAAATAGGATTTTATGACTTGAGAATCCTATATGAGGTATATGCAGATTTTTGATGAGAGTTTTGATTATTGGTGATAAAATCTTATGAGTTTGGCATTTTAAAATAATTAAATGCATTATTTAGTAAAGTGTAAACAATTAAAATAAATTGTTTATAAGCTTAAGAAATATTATTCTTTCAATATCATTATATCAAAATATTGGTATGTATTTTATTGTGAAATTTCTAACTTTTTGTGTCGGGATTACTATTCACGAGTTACTATTCACGAGTTACTATTCATGAGTTACTATTCACGAGTTACTATTCACGATAAAATTAGTTTCCTTTTTCTAACCAAATTATTGTTTATTTATGAATATTACTCTTGAGATTAAATCTATATGTTGATCATATTATTTTTATTATCATATAAAACATTTTTATAACCCTGATATTGAAATTCTTTTTCACTTGAGTGTAAAAATGGGTAGATTATTGGTATGATCATGACTTTAGGTTCTCTTTGGCCAGTAGTGCAAAGTTAAATTATTGACTAGTATGATCATGACCATTGAATTTATAATTGAATATCTTCAGCTTAAGTGCAAAGGTGAAATGATCAACATGGTTATAATTATTGTTTATATAAATGATTATATATTTCTTTGAGATATTAATATATTGGCCTGTAGTGCAAATATGAACTGTTGATAAATATATTTGGCCGTAGTGCAAAGATGAACTATTGAGGAATATCTTTGGCCTGTAGTGCAAAGATGAATTGTTGATGAATATCTTTGGCCCGTAGTGCAAAGATGACATGTTGTTGAATATCTTTGGCCAGTAGTGCAAGGATGAACAGATGTTGAGATAAATATGACCAACTGGTGATACAAATAAATATCTTTGGCCGTAGTGCAAAGATGAAGTTATTAGTATGATTATGAACAAGAAATGTGATTTGGTGTAACCATGATCTTTGATGTTTCAGGTAAAGATAGGTGATGAAAATTATCTTCGTCCTTGATGAGAAGAGGAATTTAGAACTACAATTATGATTATGAGTTATTCATATGATTATGGACCAGAATTATTGATTGATGTTACAGGGATAAAACATTGTTGGTGGATTTTTAACATGGAGAAGATAATAGACTTTATAGTCTATTTGACTCTTATAATGGATTGCTCGTTTCGCTGCAACTATGGTTGAAATTTTTATCATTTATCATATGTTCTAAATCTCTGATTTATTATTGATGAAGGCTATTGATAATTGAATTATCTTTAGTCATGATATTCTTTACTGAGCTAGTTGTGCTCACCCTTTGCTTCACAATTCATTTCAGGTAATAAGAGTGTAGCTGGGTCGAGCGAGGGTAACGGAAAAATAGAACGGTGGTCTCTAGATGTGGATGTTTTCCCGAAGCAGTATAGAAAAGTTCATTTAGTAGTTTTATTTGGTGAATCAAATAGGGTAAGGTGTACCCAACATTGGAAGGGTGGTTTGTCACTATCATACAAGATGTCTAACGACATACAACCTCGTGTCATCATAAGACAGGGATGTGCTCATCCACTTATTGAGTATATATACGAGCACTACCTATATAATCTTGGTGTTTGTTTGAAGTATAATTCTCAATTAGAGACAGTGGAGATAATGATATGTCAAGAGAAGACTCACCATTGGGAAGAATATGATAGTAATCTTCTCGTTTTTCTTTGGGGTCTATTGGG
Source organism: Panax notoginseng (assembly GCA_016801055.1). Lineage (NCBI taxonomy): Eukaryota > Viridiplantae > Streptophyta > Magnoliopsida > Apiales > Araliaceae > Panax > Panax notoginseng. The sequence goes on from CM029022.1 coordinate 33,685,931, forward strand.
TCAACCAAGGATAATTCTGTGGCCATATGATATCTATCATAACCTAGACGCATAGCCTCCCATATACGAAGGTTTCCTTGAGCACTTTCCAAAAATTCTAATTTCTAAAATAGTTTTTGACTGTACCTTTATGTAAGGTGTCATTGTGAGGTGATGTCCACGGTTGGAACATGAGTCACATTTGGTATATATTTGTATCCAAATTTACAGCATATGTGTTATTGTATTTGCACGACAATTGTTTGTAATAAAGTTATAGTTATTTTCTGTACCATGTATTTGGCGACTCAGAATAGGTTGGATGGAATGAACCTATTTTGGGGTTGTCACATCATCGGCCATTTAGGTCGAAAGAATTCCTTAGATATCTGATATCTATCAGTCCTACTTTTCTCACCATCAACTACTTGATGTGCATGAGTATAGTAGGAGCATCCATAATTTCATACTGACGTTGAAGCTCGTTACTCATGGATACGAGCATGATGCATTGAGCCAACTGTGCATCATCTTGTAACTTTCTAAAAGTAGCAATGCTTTCCTCAAAGGCATTGTCTGCAACCATTGCAGGGATAGGCGTATTAATGACATAAGATACCCTTTCAGCATGAGAACTATTCTCAAATTTCTTAACCAATTCATTTAATTTGGTTCGGTTAAATAACATCTAATATGTTTCGCAGTGATAGTAATTTTAGACATTGTAAAATTCTGTAAATAAAATTGGTAATTAACAACAATTTAGCATACATTCTTTTATTAATTATCAAAATAAATTAGGTCTTGTTTTAAATTGGTATCTCCCACTATTTTAATCAAACTATATTACCCTCATTTATATAGTTCAGTGATATCTAATTAAAGATATGTTAGTGAGAATAAGGATCCCATTTTAAATGTATATAGCCTTGTGTGTGCACAACAAACTATATATAAATAAATAGGTAGACAACTCTTGTCAATTACATCAACTATGTAACCCTTGTATTTTTGCCTCTTAAATCATAATGGTCAAGTGTGTGCACATCCGAACTAAAAATGATTTAAGTCAAGTCAGACCCAGCATTTTCATATAAGTGAAGAGAAAACTACAGCCCTTGTGTGTGCACAACAAAGCAGTAATGTTCAATTCCTTATAAACATCATATGTAATAAAAAATAACATCTTAAATATTTAATACTTGCCTTGTGTGTGCACAATAAACTCATATTAAATATTCAATACTATATTGTTTCTATCATGCTAGAAGGCGACATTTGAAATTCTAAATATCTTTGAACGTTATAACTTAATATAAAATATTTGAGGGGTTTGTTATTAATTTATCTCATTTTGTTTAGCGCGCATGCACATATATATATAAAATACGTCATATTAATTAACATGCGAAGCATGTTTGAATTATATAATATATATATAGTATAAGCATGCACATATAGAATACTATATTCTACCCGGATTGATTATGAACTTTTATTCTAGTTTGATTCACTAGAGCCATCAAGTGAACCAAAAGGTCAAAGCCTAGGGGTGCAAGAATTAATATTTAAATATAACTATTACATTTAAACTCGGGCTCCATTACAAACGGATCTTCACACGCTCCTTGCTCCTTGATCTCCAATTCTTCAAATTAATTCTAACTATTCCTATTACAAAACTATTTTAAAATAAATAGAAACCTTGATCAGCAGTCAAGGGAAAGTACATAAGAGGGAGTTAGAATTTACATTAAGAAAAATTTAGAGAAGACGAGGTACGCAGACCCCATTTAATAAAACACATACATTCAAGCATCCAACTAAAATAAAATTCAATCACATTGGTCAATAGTCCATAATCAATCACATTTATTATCATACAAATCACCATATGCATTAATAAATAACATTCTTCTCATGAATAATAAACATTCAATATATACATTGATATCATTTAATGGGCAAATTTAGTTAGCATAAAATCTAATTTTGAATTAAAATAAACTCCTTTATTTTAATCGAAATTTAAATCAAAATAAACATTTTTTTTTAATTTATTCAATTTTGAAAAAAAATAAACTATTTAATTTTAATCAAAATCTTTAATCAAAATAAATTCATTTATTTTAATTAATTATAGAATCCAATTCCAAGTAAAAAAACTCCTTTCTTAAAGGAAACACGATTTCTCTTTCCTATTCACAAATAAACTCTTTATTTTGAATAATATGAAATCTTATTCCATATCTAAATAAACACATTTATTTAAGAAAATACGGATTCTCTTTCCTATTCACAAATAAACCCTTTATTTTGAATAATATGAAATCTTATTTTCATATCTAAATAAAATCTTTATTTAAGGAACATGTAATCCAATTTCACTCTAATTAGTTATCATGAAATCAATTCCAACTCTAATTAGTTAGCATTGAAATCCAATTTTAAAATTAAAATAAATTTTATTTTTAAGATTAAAATAAACTTTTTTATTTTAAGATTAAAAATAAAATTTTATTTTAATTATAAAATAATTAAGATAATATATATATAATATATATATATATAAATATTATAATATAATATAAAATAGTCACGTGAATCAAGTTGGATCATGTAAGTAATTCTCCTGGAAGTATGATATATTGTGACGCCCCAAAATAGGGTATACAACACCCATTCTGAGTCGCCAAATACATGGTACAGAAAGCAAACTACAAACTTCAATAATACAATTGTCGTGCAAAATACGACAACACATACTGTGAGTTTAAATACAAATATTGTCTTCTAGACAATATCCACACTCAAATAAGTCCTCAATATAATTATTCAAACACTATTTTACAGAAATAGTGAGGACTGCTAAAACATCTTTCTAGAACCATCACTCTATTCCCCGACTAGATCCTGCTATGTTCTCACCTCCTGAGAGAAAAAAATGGAACAAAAAAGGAAAAGGGTGAGCTCAACTAGCCCAGTAAAGAATATTATGACTAAGATAATATACAACAAATTATCATTAGTCTTCAACAGGAAAAAATCTGATAGAATATAATCGACAACAAGTTTTAGATCAACAACTGCAGCGGAAACAGCAAACCATTAGAAGAGTCAAGTAGAGAATGAATTCTACTATCTTCTAAGATTTAAAAGTCCATCATCAATATTTTATCCCTGTAACATCAATTATTAATCATCTTTATCCAAATATTCATCTTTGCACTACAGGCCAAAGATATTCATTTGTATCACCTGTCGTCATGTTCATCTCAACACCTATTCATCTTTACACTACAGGCCAAAGATATTCATCAAGTATTCATACATCTTTGCACTACAGGCCAAAGATATTCAGTAATATCATCATTTAGGACTGAGGATGATGAAAAATATCTTAAAGAGAACGAATCCAATGAGACAGAAGGACAAATAGTAGGGATTCGTATAACGGTTTATCCAAGATCTATAATACTTCATAATAATCAATTGTGAAACAAAATTCAAAAATAAAGATCAAAACATGGATACAATCAAAGATAGTAACCATATTAGTGAATAGTGCCGTATAGGTGAATAGTAAACGTATACGTGAATAGTAACCCCGACACAATTTATAATAATTTCAGCATAATAATATTGAAGAAAATAATATCATTAAGAAGAAAATAATATCCCTTACCTCAAAATATCAGTACTTCTGGTCGGAATACCGGTATAAGGCTGAAAGAAACTTGCTCTGATGAATAGAAACTCTCAAAGTATCTAAATACTCACAAAATACACTCAATAATCTAGAGAGAAAAGAGAGAAAACTTGTTTCTGGTGTGATTTTCAATTCTAACTTAGCCCTCTATTTATAGGAAAATGTTAGCACGCCGAAGGACTTAACTGCAACCTGATGGCTTTACCTGCTACTATTCCCACCCACCACATTTGAATAAAAATCTCAGCACATTTCTTCACCAACCAAGAGTAGGGCCCACCAATTCTAGAATTTTCCACCAAAATGATTAACTCCGAAAATTCAACAATTTCTGAACAGTCATCTCGTAAAATTCATAATAAATCATACGTTCATTTTTAACGGTTAAAATTTGTGGACATATACTCAACTTATATATGTATAACATATCCAAAAATTACCACGATCCAACGGTCGGATTAAAAATTATAACCCCCGCAAAATATCTCAAAAACCCTGATTTTTAAATATTCCTCTCATTCCGATAAAAGAAAAAACCTCAACATTAACTCCTTCATTTTTAACCACAAAAATATATCCCTCATTTATATCCACATAAAATAAATATTTTCTTATCATATGAATCAATAATTAATTATTCACAAATAATATTACAGAATCACATTTATGACAACCAGGCCGTTCCCAGGAAAGAGGGGGCTTTCCAATAAGGATTTCTCCTTACTGGCGCGCAATTAGATGACCAAACCTCTCCTTAGACAGAACTTTCTAGACATTGCCAATAATGTTATCTAATAATATTATTCAAATAATATGAATTATTGATCTGATAATGGAAAATACTGTGCAGCAACAATTATTGAAACAACAATAATATAAAATATCAACACAACAATTATTGAATCAATAAAATAAAATATTGAACAATAACTACTGTAACAATTATTGAGTAGTGCCTTCTTACGTAGAATCAATAATTGGTGCATATACGTGTGCTACTGTATTTTAACCACGGGTATTCCAACAGTATTAACGGTAACAACTACGCCGTTATTTATAAACAACTTATACTTGTCGTTTTCTTCATCCAATCGCTTTCCGTTATGGGGCCCACACAAGGCTGCGCCGTCGTACGAATATTCCCCGACAGCAAGAATATTCCACGACCAAACGAATATTCCTGACAAAATGAATATTTTGCACATTTCACCCATAACCAAAGTATTATATCAAATTAACCCCTTATTATTCCCAATAATATTTAGAGAAAATTTATTTTATTCATTAATAAGTTGGGGTCTTACAACCTCCCTCCTTATAAAATTTCGTCCTCGAAATTGACGTACGTACCTGATATTTAGAAAAGGTGAGGATACCTCGCTTTCATTTCTGATTCCAACTCCCAGGTCATTTCTTCAATAGCATGGTTTCTCCACAAAACCTTAACTTGTGGTATAACCTTTGTGCGTAGGACATGCTCTTTCCTATCCAAGATCTTAACTGGTACCTCCTCGTACGTTAAATCTTCAGCTATCTCGTCTGTTTCTAAATCAATAATGTGGTTCGGGTCTTTAACATATTTACGAAGCATAGATATGTGAAAAACATATGAACACGAGACATGCTTGGAGGAAATGCGAGTCTATATGCCACATTTCCTATTCGCTCAAGAATCTCAAATGGACCAACAAATCTTGGATTGAGCTTTCCTCTCTTCCCAGATCTTGTAACTCCCTTCCATGGTGCAACACGTAACAATACATGATCCCCAATATTAAATTTCACGTCCTTCCGATGAAGATCCGCATAACTCTTTTGTCGATCCTGTGCGTTTGTATACGTTGTCGAATCGTTTGGATCTTCTCTGTAGTAATGCGTACCAACTCTGGTCCCAACAATGTTGCTTCACCCACCTCGTCCAGCATACTGGAGAACGACATTTTCTTCTATACAACGCCTCGAATGGAGCCATACCTATGCTCGCCTGATAACTGTTATTGTAGGAGAATTCCACCAATGGTAGGTACTTATCCCAACTCCCTTTGAGATCTAGGACACAAAGTATTAATAGATCTTCAAGAGTTTGAATAGTCCTCTCTGATTGTCCGTCCGTTTGAGGATGGTATGCTGAACTGAATCGTAAATCCGTGCCCATAGCTTTCTGCAAGCTAACCCAAAATCGTGAAGTGAATCTTGGGTCACGATCTGAAACTATGGATACTGGCATGCCATGCAATCTCACAATCTCGTTCACACATACCAGCAAGACGTTCAAGGGAATAAGTCTCACGTATCGGCAAGAAATGAGCAGACTTGGTTAATCTATCAACAATAACCCAAATCGCATCTATGCCTTGAGAAACCTTGGGAAGACCTGTAACGAAATCCATGGTAATGTGTTCCCACTTCCATTTCGGGATCTCAAGTGGTTGCAATGGACCCTTTGGCACTTGATGCTCCGCCTTTACACGTTGACAAGTTAAACATCTCGAGATAAACTCCGCGATCTCTCTTTTCATATTGCTCCACCAAAATGTATGTCGAAGATCGTGATACATTTTGGTACTCCCAGGATGGATTGAAAAGTGGTGTGTTGTGTGCCCATCATTATTCTATGCTTCAAGTCAAAATCGTTAGGAACACAAAGTCTGGAGTTGACTCGAAGTATTCCTTCTTCATCGATTCTTGCTTCTGGAATAGCACCTTCTTGCACTTTCTTCTTCATACGCATCAGCTCCATGTCCGTAGCTTGAGCAGCTTTAACTTTATCGATTAAAGTCGGTTCTACTCGTATATTTGATATCATCATGTGGGTACTTGGAGCCTTCATCTCTATCTCCATCCTTTGCAAGTCATACAAAATGGGCCTTTGTGTTAACAACATTGCACTCGTACCCGCATATGATCTTTACTCGTAATCTTTCAACAGCTCGAGCCAACGTCGCTGCCGCATGTTGAGTTCCTTTTGGGTGAAGAAATATTTGAGGCTTTTATGATCTGTATAGATCTCCACTTTTCCCCATACAGGTAGTGTCTCCAGATCTTCAACGCAAAAACGACTGCTGCCAACTCCAAATCATGAGTAGGATAATTCCTCTCATATTCTTTGAGTTGTCGTGAGGCATAGGCTATGACTTTCCATGTTGCATGAGAACACATCCTAACCCTTTGCCTGAAGCATCGCTGTAGATAACAAATCCATCCGAACCAGATGGTATTGTAAAACAGGTGCCGAAATGAGTCTCCTCTTGAGTTCTTGAAAACTCTTCTCACATTCCTCGCTCCATACGAATTTTGTATCCTTCCGAGTCAGCTGAGTTAACGGAGTAGTAGCGATTCGAGAAAATCCTTCCACAAATCTCTGATAATACCAAGTAAAGCCCAGAAAGCTACGTACTTCGGTCACAGACTTCGGTTGCTCCCAACTTTGTATGGCTTCAATCTTCGCCGGGTCGACAGATACTCCATGTTTTGACACCACGTGCCCAAGGAATGTACTTCCTCAAGCCAGAACTCGCATTTCTTCAGTTTGGCATATAGCTTATTTTTCACGAAGCCTTTGCAGTACCAGCTTCAAATGGCGCTCATGATCTTCACGGCTTTTGGAATAGATGAGGATGTCATCAATAAAGACAACAACGAACTGATCTAAATATTCTTTGAATACACGGTTCATCATATCCATGAAGGCAGCAGGAGCATTAGTCAATCCAAAAGACATGACTAAGAATTCATAATGCCCGTACCGAGTTTGAAGGCAGTCTTTGGAATATCCTCAGTTTTAATCTTCAGCTGATGATATCCAGAACGAAGATCGATCTTTGAAAAGAATTGTGCTCCTTGCAACTGGTCAAACAGGTCATCAATGCGAGGTAGCGGATACCTATTCTTGATAGTGACATGGTTCAATTCTCGATAGTCAATACAAAGTCGCATACTCCCGTCTTTCTTCTTTACGAATAAAACAGGAGCACCCAAGGAGATGTACTAGGACGAATAAACCGATGTCCAAATAGAAGCATTCGATATGGGGTTTTAGAAATGGGGCTTTGTACTGGGTTCAAGGTCAATAAAGAATTCAACTTCTCGTTCTGGAGGTAGACCAGGAAGTTCTTCAGGAAATACATCGGGAAATTCTCTAACAATAGAAATATTATTCAAATCTGACTTGTCTTTGTTCAAATCCATAACATGGGCTAAGAAAGCTTGACATCCGTTTTTCAATAAACGAATAGCTTTGTGGCTTGATATGACAGTGACTGATTTTAGTGGTTTAGTAGTTTGAATTCGTATGACAGGTTGGTTAGGAATATGAAAACTAACAACCTTACGAAAACAATCAATTTTAGCATGAGCATGTGAGTGGTTAACCAATCAATTCCTAAAATCACATCAAAAGCAAGTATCTTTAAAGAGATAAGATCAACAGGTAATGTGATGTGCCAACTTGGATCAAGCAAGATTTATAAACTGTAGATGTACGAAAGGTTTCACCCAACGGAGTTTCAACAGATAAGTTAAAGTCAATTTTTCCGGAAGTCAAGTTAAACGTTGAGCACAAGCAGGAGAGATAAAAGAATGGGTAGAACCGGTATCTAGTAAAGTATAAACTTCGCAAGAATTCAAGATTAGCTTACCGTGATCACCTCGTTGGGTTTTTCGCGTTTTTGGCCAGTCACGACAAACGCTCTTCCAGGAACCACTGATTTTGACTTATCCGGGACAACTTTTGGAGTCACCATCCCGCTGAACTTGGTTTTGCTACAGACACATCTCGAGCTATATGACCCTCCTTTCCACAGTTAATACATACCTTGGATTGTTGTGGACAGTTTGGGCTGATATGTCCCTCTTTCCACATTTGTAACATACGACCGGTGGTCGTTCTCCTCCCTAGAAACAGTTGATGTTTGTGCTAACGTCTCACCTTATCATTGTTGTACCTTCTTTCTTGAAATCTCCTCCGACTCGCTCCTTTTTTATCACGCCACGATTACCACCAGAGTGGTTACCGCTTTTGTCCGAATGTTTTCCTCCCTGCTGGTTTTCATTGCTTGATGACTGCCGCCACCGGTATGACCCTGGTTGTGGTCCCTCGGTTTCATATACTCATTATCTCGCTTAATAATTGAGCTGTTTACAACTCTGAATATAAAGAAAATTTATGAGAGATAAGATATTGCGATCTCGG